>JAMXBB010000001.1:82465416-82920845 GCA_024138015.1 Lumnitzera littorea
CCCCCCCCCCCCCCCCGCCCTGTAATATTAATCCAAAACACATGAAACTCCCCTTTCTTGCTCTTTTTAGTAGCTAAATCACCTTAAGAAATGCCCTCCAAGTTGTTGTGAGTGACTAACTCGAACCCACTTTGAGCTGACGATTCGACTTAACTAATTTAAACAGACCCAATCCATAGCCCCAATCCGATCCATATCTAAGTGTTTTGGTTTAGCTTTGTTACTTTAGATTCAACCCACCTTTTTTTATTTATTTATTTTATTTTATTGTTATTTATTTATTATTGTAATTTGTAACTAGTATTAAAAAATAAAAGAAAAAATAAAAAATAAAGGAGAAAAGCAAGTTAAAAAAATAAAAAGAAAAATAATGGAAGAAGTATTTGGTTTATTTATTTTTTACATCTTAACTAAAAAAAAAAATAAATAAATAAATAATAAAATAAAGTTCTCTTCCCATTCTAAATACTCGACATAGTCCTCACTTTCTCATAGTCCTCATATTGATAGTAATTAAATATACACTCCACCTTCTCTTCCCAATCTTGATATTCGTCAGTATTCCTAGATCCATTAAAACTCAGAATCCAAAGCTTCAAATGGTCAGATGCTCTAAGGACTCGTAGATGCTTCTTCTTCCTCCTCATCAAGCTCTCTTAGGTTTATCCTTCGCATTACTCGTCCGCTAGCTCCTCTACCTCAAACTGGTTAAGATGCATTCTAACCTCTAATAAGTTGAGCAGCTTGTAGAGTGTTTTGCACAACCTCGGTAAGTTAGCAAGAAAACACATGAACAACTCAAGTCAGATCAACTAAGAGGTTAACTATCTCATCAAGTGTCTTTTTAATATTACTGGGAGTTCCTTGAGATTGTTATCCATGGTGGACAACTCTATTGTCATCACCAGCATTAACATTCATACTTGGGTCTATCATTTTCTCTCAAATTCAAGATTTAAACAAACACTTTAGAGAGTGAACAGCTAATAACACAGCAATCAAATGAACATAATAACTGACTTTGTTTCACACATGCAAAACAGAGCACAACAAAATTAAAAAAGAAATTACTACAGCTTACACAAAACCTCCGCTCTGATACTAAGATGATGTGAACCATAACCAAGAACAGACAAGGCCGGTCGCTGGATGGGTCCAAGCTTATAGAAAGCTCGAAATGGGTTAATGGGGGAAAGGTACAAAAGGGGTAAAAATGACGAATGAAATAATAAGCAAAAACACATGTATAGCTCTAAAGGTTATGACGCACCAAAGGAACTTCCGAGGAATTACGATATAATTTGATATGACGTACGAATTGGTCCAATGAGGTTACTTACCACCTAACCTTACTTAAGGTAAAAGATAAGAGTGATGCCAAGAGTAAACAAGCAGTGTTTATACAAGGAAGAAAGTACTTAAGTGTATTGAAGATAATCTTATCTCCTATAAGTACAAGTACATGGGTATTTATACTTGTAAGTTAGGGCAACTTGCCTAAAAGGGAAAAGACAAAAAAGACATTTCCTAAGGAAGCAATGTATATAATAAAAAAGGGTAAAAATAAATATACAAGGGAAAACAACCATTGGTGCTAAAGATTTTACGATCATATTATACACGTGGCCATACAACATTGGCAAGATTGTTAGGAGATGTAGACGAAATGTATGAATAGATGAGTTTATCTGAGTAGGGATAGCCTAATCAGTCCGGTCTCTCTCTCTCTCTCGGCTTCTCAGCAAGAAAGATGCCGAATAGTTAGTCGACTCAGCAATAGAGAGTAATCGTCAACTCGGCATACCACAGAATAATGGGTAGTCATATGGCATAGCATTAATGGTGACTTGGCAAGGAAGTACTCAACCTCGGCAGGGGTTGGTTGAAACATAAGGATTTGTTGTGTTAGCTCCTTTAGTCCTCAAGCTCGGTTGCAAGTCAAGGGCCCCATAGCTTGATTCCCATCAATCCCCTCTTCTATTCTTTTATGGGTTGCAACCAGCCTTTAGGGCGTTATCTTGTGTTTACTTTTTGGGGTTTAAGCTAGCTCTTAGAGCACTATCTCCTCTTCTATTCTTTGATAGGTTTCAACTAGCCTTAAGGGCACTATCTCATTTTTCATTTTTAAGGTTCAAGCCAGCTCTTAGAGCGCTATCCCGTCTTTTATTCCTTTTAGGGTTCTAGCTACCCTTTAGGATACTATCCTATCTTTCTTGGGTTTTAGCCAACTTTCAAAGCGCTACCCCCTTTTTCATCAAATTTTCTTTAGGGTTTTTATTGAACCCATAAGGCACTTACCTTACTGATTCCTTATAGAAAGTCTATAGGGCGCTTTTCTTCATTGATTTCTTTTTAGTAAGCCTGTAGGATGCTTCTCTTCATCAAATCCTCTTAGTAAGCCCAAAGGGCACTTCCTTTCATCATCAACTCCTTTTTGCTAGCCTATAGGGTGCTTTCTTTTACTAATTCCTCTCAAGCAAGCCTAAAAGGATGCTTTCTCTCATCATCAATTTCATTTAGGGTTATTAGACCCCGAGAGACACTCATGCCTAGGTTAGTGAGCTCAAAGGAGTACTACTAGATTTATCTCGAATCGACTCGAAAAGTTAGGGTTGTTAGTCCTCGAGAGACGCTCCCGCTTAGGTTAGTTAGCTCAAAAGAGCAATACTAAATTTCAATTTAGGGGTTTTAACCTGCTTAAAGAGTGCTTTACCTATTTCACCTAGGATAGTTAGCTAAATGGAGCACTACCAGGTATATCTCAAATCAATTTCAAAACTTAGGGTTACTAATCCTTGAGAGACGCTCCAGCTTAGGTTAGTCAGCTGAAAGGAGCACTACCGGGTTTAAATTATTGTTTCAGCTAGCACTAGGAGTACTTCACCCATTTCACCAAGGATAGTCAACTCAAAGGAGCACTACCAAGTTTATCTCGAATCAATTCCAAAAGTTAAAGTTGTTAGTCCCTAGGAGACATACCTACCTAGGTTAGTCAACTCATTAGGGCATGACTAAGTTTTGTTATTCTTTTAAGGTTTTAGCTAGCTTAAGGAGTGCTTTGCCCACCTTAGTTAGTCAGCTCATTGGGTTACGACTAAGTTTTCTCATCCATTTAAGGTCCTAGCTAGCTCATGGAGCGCTTTACTCACCTTGGTCAGTCAGCTGAATGAAGCATGACCAAGTTTTCCCACTCTTTTAGCATTTTAGCTTACTTAAGGAGCGCTTCGGCCGCCTTGATTGGTTAGCTCATTGGGGCACGACTAAGTTTTCTCATTCCTTTAATGTTTTAACTAACTCAAAGAGTACTTCACTCGCCTTGGTTAGTTAGCTCATTAGGGTACAACCATGTTTTCTCATTCTTTTAGGGTCTTAGCTAACTCAAAGAGCACTTCACCTACCTTGGTTAGTTAACTCATTAAGGCACGACCAAGTTTTCTCATCCCTTTAAGGTCTTAGCCAATTCATAGAGCACTTTGTTTACCTTAATTAGTCAGCATATTAGAGCACAACCAAGTTTTCTCATCCTTTTAGGGTCTTAGCCAGCTTAACGAGTGGCTCGTATGCCTTGGTTAGTCAGCTCATTGGGGTACAGCCAAGTTTTCTCGTTCTTTTAAGGAATTAGCTAGCTTAAGGAGTGTTTCGCCTACCATGGTCAGTCAGCTCATTGGGGCATAACCAAGTTTTCTCATCCTTCTAAGGTCTTAGCTTGCTAAAGTTATGCTTTGCTTGCCTTGGTTAGTCAACTCATTGGGGTACAACGAAGTTCTCTCAATCTTTTAGGGGCTTAGCCAAGTTAAGGAGAACTTTGCCTACCTTAGTTAGTTAGCATATTGGGGCATAATTAAGTTTTCTCTTCCTTTTAGGGTCTTAGCTAGGTCAAGGAGCACTTTGCCCGCTTTGGTTAATCAGCTCATTGGGGCTCAACCAAGTTTTCTCATCCTTTTAGGATCTTAGCCAGCTCAAGGAGCGCTTTGCCTATCTTAGTTAGTCAACTCATTGTGGTATGACCAAGTTTTCTCATTCTTTTAGGGTCTTAGCCAGCTCAAGAAGTGCTTTGTCCGCCTTGGTTAGTCAACTCATTGAGGTACGACTAAGTTTTCTCATTCATTTGGGGTTTTAGCTAGCTCAAGGAGTAGTTTGCTCCCATTGGTTAGTCAACTAATTATGGTACAACCATGTTTTCTTATTCTTTTAGGGTCTTAGCTATCTCAAGGAGTGCTTCGCTCGCCTTGGTTAGTCAGCTTGTTAGGGCACAACCAAGTTTTCTCATCCTTCTAGGGTATTAGCTAGTTCAAGGATTGCACCGTCCACCTTCATTAGTTAGCTCATTGGGGCATAACCAAGTTTTCTCATTCTTTTTGGGTCTTAACCAACTTAAGGAGTGCTTTACCTACCTTGGTAAGTTAGCTCATCAGGGCATGACCAAGTTTTCTCATGCTTTTAGGGTCTGAATTAGCCCAAGGAGCGCTTCGCCCACCTTGGTTAGTTAGTTCATTGGGGTACAACTAAGTTTTCTCATTCTTTTAAGGTTTTAGCTAAGTTAATGAGTGCTTTGCCCACCTTAGTTGGTCAGCTCATTGGACCATAAGCAAGTTTTCTTACCCTTTTAGGATCCTAGCTAGCTCAAGGAGTACTTCACTTGCATTGGTTAGTCAGCTTATAGGGGTACAATCAAGTTTTCTCAGTCTTTTGAGGTCTTAACCAACTTAAGGAGTGCTTCGTTCGCCTTGGTTAGTTAACTAATTAAGCCACGACCAAGCTTTCTCATTCTTTAAGGGTCTTAGCTAGCTTAAGGAACGTCTTACCTACCTTGGTTAGTCAGCCCATTGGGGTACAACCATGTTTTCTCATCCTTTTAGGGTCTTAGCCAACTCAAGAAGCGTTTCGTTTGCCTCAGTTAGTTAGCTTATTAGGGTACGATTAAGTTTTCTCATCCTTTTAGGGTCTTAGCCAGCTTAAGGAGTACTTCATCCGCCTTAGTTGGTTAGCTCATTGGGGCATAGCTAAGTAGTCCCATCCTTTTAGGGTACTAGCCAGCTTAAGGAGCACTTCGCCTACCTTGGCTAGTTAGTTCATAGGCGCATGACCACGTTTTCTCATTCTTTTAAAGACTTAGCCAACATTGGGAGTGCTTCGCTAGCCTTGGTTAGTCAGCTCATTGGGGCACAAACAAGTTTTATCATGCTTTTAGGGTATTAGCAACTCAAGGATCACTTTGCTTGCCTTGGTTAGTTAGCTCATTGGGGTACAACTAAGTTTTCTCATCCTTCTAGGATCTTAGCTAGCTCAAGGAGCACTTCGCCCACCTTAGTTAGTTAGCTTATTAAGGTACAAGCAACTTTTCTCAATCTTATAGGGTCTTTGCCAAGTTAAGGTGCACTTTACCTACCTTAGTTAGTCAGCTCATTGGGGTACAACTAAGTTTTCTCATCCTTTTAAGGTCTTATCCAGATCAAGGAGCACTTTGCCCACCTTAGTTAGCTTATTAGGGCTCAACCAAGTTTTCTCATCCTTTTAAGGTCTTAGCCAGCTTAAGGAGCGCTTCGCACACCATGGTTAGTTAGCTCATTAGGGAACGATTAAGTTTTCTCATTCTTTTAGGGTCTCAGCCAGCTTAAGAAGCGCTTTGCCCTCCTTGGTAAGTTAGTTCATTGGGGTACAACTAAGTTTTGTCATTCTTTTAAGCCTTTAGCCAACTCAAGGAGCACTTCGCTCCCCTTGGTTTATCAGCTCATTAGGGCAAAACCATATTTTCTCGTTCTTTTGGGGTCTTAACCATCTCAAGGAGTGCTTTGCTAACCTTGGTTAGTCAGGTTGTTAGGGCATGACCAAGTTTTCTCATCCTTCTAGGGTGTTAGCTAGCTTAAGCAGTGCTTTGTCTGCCTTGCTTAGTCAATATATTGGGGCACAACTAAGTTTTCTCATTCTTTTAGGGTCTTAGCCAGTTTAAGGAGCACTTCGCCTGCCTTAGTAAGTCAGCTCATTGGGTTACGACTAAGTTTTCTCATCCTTTTAGGGTCTTAGCTAGCCCAAGGAGCACTCACCTGCCATAGTTAGTTAGTTCGTTGTGGTACAACTAAGTTTTCTTATTCTTTTAGGGTCTTAGCTAGGTCAATGAGTGCTTTGCCCACCTTAGTTAATTCGCTCATTGAACTAAGAACAAGTTTTCTCACCCTTTTAGGGTCCTAGCCAGCTGAAGGAGTACTTTACCCATTTCACCTAGAATAGTCGGCTAAATGGAGCACTATTAGGTTTAACTCAAATCAATTTCAAAACTTAGGGTTGCTAATCCTCTAGAGATGCTCCCGCCTAGCTTAGTCAACTAAAAGGAGCATTACCAAGTTTTAATTTAGGGTTTCAGCCAGCTTTAGAGCG
The DNA here is from genome assembly GCA_024138015.1 of Lumnitzera littorea. NCBI lineage: Eukaryota > Viridiplantae > Streptophyta > Magnoliopsida > Myrtales > Combretaceae > Lumnitzera > Lumnitzera littorea. The sequence continues at coordinate 82,471,792 of JAMXBB010000001.1, forward strand.
CTTCACCCATTTCACTAAAGATAATTAGCTTAAAGGAGCACTACCAAGTTTATGTTGAATCAATTCCAAAAGTTAAGGTTATTAGTCCCCAAGTGACATATACACTTATGTTAATCAGCTTATTGGGGTACGACTAAGTTTTGTCATTCTTTTAAGGTCTTAACTAGCTCAAGGAGCACTTCACCTGCCTTGGTTAGTCAACTCATTGGGGTTCGACCAAGTTTTCTCATCCTTTTAAGGTCCTAGTTATCTCATGGAGTGCTTCGTCCACCTTAGTCAGTCAACTCATTAGAGCATAACTAAGTTTTCCCATTCTTTTAGTGTTTTCGCTTGCGTAAGGAGTACTTTGCTCGCCTTAATTAGTCAGCTCATTAGGGTACGACCATGTTTTCTCATCCCTTTATGGTTTTAGCCAGCTTAAGGAGTGCTTCACTCACCTTAGTTAGTCAACTCATTAGGGTACAATCATGTTTTCTCATACTTTTAGGGTCTTAACCAACTCAAGGAGCACTTTGTCTGCCCTAGTTAGTCAACTCATTAGGGCATGACCAAATTTTCTCATTCTTCTATGGTCTTAGCCTACTCAAGGAGTGCTTCGCCTGCCTTGGTTAGTCAGCCCATTAGGGTACAACTAAGTTTTCTCAATCATTTAGGGTCTTAGCTAAGTTAAGGAGCAATTTGCTTGCCTTAGTTAGTCAACTCATTGGGGCTCAACTAAGTTTTCTCATCCTTTTATGGTCTTAGCCAACTTAGGGAGCACTTCATCCACCATGGTTAGTCAGCTTATTGGGGTACATCCAAGTTTTCTCGTTCTTTTAAGGTCTTAAACAGCTTAAGGAGTATTTGGCTCACCTTGGTTAGTTAGCTCATTAGGCCACAACCAAGTTTTCTTATTCTTTAAGGGTCTTAGCCAACTCAAGAAGTACTTTGCCTGCCTTAGTTAGTCAACTCATTAGGGTAAGACCATGTTTTCTCATTCTTTTAGGGTCTTGCCCAACTTAAGAAGCGCTTTGCCCATCTCTGTTAATTAGCTCATTAGGGTACGACCAAGTTTTCTATTCCTTTTAGGGTCTTAACTAGCCCAAGGAACACTTCATCTGCCTTGGTTAGTCAGCTTATTAAGGCACAGCCGAGTTTTCTCATCCTTTTAAGGTCTTAGCCAGCTCAAAGAGCACTTCACCCACCTTGGTTAATCAACTCATTAAAGCATTACCATGTTTTTTTATTCTTTTAAGGACTTAGCTAACTTAAGGAGCGCTTCACTAGCTTTGGTCAATCAACTCATTAGGGCATGGCCGAGTTTTCTCTTACTTTTAGGCTCTTAGCTAACTTAAGTAGTGCTTCTTATACCTTGGTTAGTCAACTCATTAGGACACAACTAAGTTTTCTCATCCTTTTAGGGTGTTAACCAGTGCAAGGAGCACTTCATCCACCTTGGTTAGTCAGCTTATTAGGGTACAACTAAGTTTTCTCAATCTTTTAGGGCCTTAGCCAACTTAAGGAGCACTTCGCTTGCCTTGGTAAATCAGCTCATTGGGGCATGACCAAGTTTTCTCATTCTTTAAGGGTCTTAGCTAGCTTAAGAAGTGCTTCACTTACCTTGGTAAGTAAGCTCATTGGGGCACGACTAAGTTTTTTCATCCTTTTAGGGTCTTAGCCAGCCCAAGAAGCACTTTGCCTACCTTGGTTAATTAGCTTGTTGGGGTATGACTAAGTTTTCTCTTCCATTTAAGGTCTTAGCTAAGTTAAGTAATGATTTTCCCACCTTAGTTAGTCAGATGATAGGAGTACGACCAAGTTTTCTCACCCTTTTAATGTCTTAGCCAGCTCAAGGAGTACTTCACCAACCTTGGTTAGTCAACTTATTGGGGCATAACAAAGTTTTCTCGTTATTTTAAGGCCTTAACCAGCTTAAGGAATACTTCACCCGCTTTGGTTAGTTAGCTAATTGGGGTATGACTAAGTTTTCTCATCTTTTTAGAGTCTTAGCTAACTCAAGAAACGCTTTGCCCACCTTGGTTAGTCAGCTCATTAAGGCACAACTAAGTTTTCTCATCCTTTTAAGGTCTTAGCTAGCTTAAGGAATGCTTCATCCATCTTAGTTAGTCAACTCATTAGGGTGCAACCAAGTTTTTTGTTTCTTTTAAGTTCTTAGCCAACTTAAGGAGTACTTCGCCCATCGTGATTAGTCAACTCATTGGGGAACGACGATGTTTTCTCATTCTTTTAGCTTCTTAGCTAGTTTAAGGAGTGGTTTTCCCCCCTTAGTTAGTTGGCTTATTGGGGTACACTAAGTTTTCACATTTATTTAAGGTCTTAGCCAATTCAAGGAGCGCTTCGCCTACCTTGGTTAGTCAGCTCATTGAGGCATGACCCAATTTTCTCATCCTTTTAAGGTATTTGCTAGCTTAAAAAGTGCTTTGCCCACCTTAGTTAGTTAGCTTATTAAGGTACAACTCAGTTTTCTAATCCTTTTAGGGTCTTAGCTAACTCAAGGAGCAATTTTTCCGCTTTGGTTAATTAGCTCATTAGGGAATAACCAAGTTTTCTCACTCTTTTAAGGTCTTAGCCAGCTTAAGGAGCACTTCCCCTACCTTAGTTTGTCAACTCATTGGGGAATGACCTAGTTTTCTTATCCTTTTAGGGTCTTAGCTAACTCAACGAGTACTTTGCCCACCATGTTGGACAACTCATAAGGGTATGACCAAATTTTCTCATCTTTTTAGGGTCTTAGCCAACTCAAGGGGCACTTCGTCCGCCATGGTTAATTAGCTCATTAGGGTACGACCAAGTTTTCTCATCCTTTTTTTTTGTCTTACCTAGCTTAAGGAGCACTTCGTCTGCCTTGGTTAGTCAGCTCATTGAGGTACAACTAAGTTTTCTCGTTCTTTTAAGGTCTTAGCTATCTTAAGGAGTACTTCACCTAACCTAGTTAGTTAGCTCATTGGGGCACAACTAAGTTTTCTCATCCTTTTAGGGACTTAGCCAACTCAAGGTATGCTTTGTCTACCTTACTTAGTTTGCTCATTGGGGCACAACCAAGTTTTCTCGTTCTTTTAAGGTCTTAACCAACTCAAGGAGCGATTCACCCACCTTAGTTAGTCAGCTAATTAAGGTATGACCTTGTTCTTTTGAGGTCTTAACTAGCTTAAGGAGTGATTTGCCCACATTGGTTAGTCAACTCATTAGGGTAGGACTAAGTTTTCTCATTCTTTTAAAGTTTTTGCCAACTCAACGAACTCTTCACCTATCTTGATTAGTTAGCTCATTAAGGTATGACCAAGTTTTCTCATCGTTTTAAGGTCTTAACCAACTCAAGGAGCACTTTTCCCACTTTGGTTAGTCAGTTCTTTATGGTACGACCAAGTTTTCACAATCTTTTAAGGTCTTAGCTAGGTTAAGGAGTGCTTTGCCCGCCTTGGTTAGTTAGCTTATTAGGGCAAGACCAAGTTTTCTCATCCTTTTAAGGCCCTAACCAGCTTAAGGAGTGCTTCTCCTACCTTAGTTACTTAGCTTATTAGGGTACGACCATGTTTCCTCATTCTTTTAAGGTCTTAGCTAACTCAAGAAGCATTTCACCTGCCTTGGTTAATCAACTCATTGGGGCACTACCAAGTTTTCTCAATCTTTTAGAGTCTTAGCCAACTCAAGGATCACTTCGCTTGCCTTTGTTAGTCAGCTCATTAAGTTACGACCAAGTTATCTTATTCAATTTAAGGTCTTAGCTAGCTGAAGGAACACTTCATCCACCTTAGTTAGGTAGCTCATTGGGATACAACCAAGTTATCTTATTCAATTTAGGGTCTTAGCTAGTTTTAGGAGTGCTTCGCCTGCCTTGATTAGTCAACTCATAGGAGTACGATGAAGTTTTTAACACCTTTATTGGGTCTTAGCCAGTTCAAGGAGTAAGGCACAACCAGCTTTCAATATTTCAGCTAAGGTGCCAACTCTCTCTTCACCAAAATCTCCAATGGACATGGCCTATGATAGCTAGCTAGCTGTAGCAATTCATAGAATAATCTCTCCCCTTGGAATAAAAATAGTATCTCTTTTATCTTTATAGTAAAGTTTTACTCAAACTTCACCATAAAGAGGAGCAGTTGCAAATACCTCATTTTTGCCCACCTTTTTATTTTTCAAAATTTTTAGAATAGGCTAAAGGGTCCTAAATTAGGAAAAATAGAAAATTAAATAAAACCTAAAAAAATATATAAATAATAAAAATTTTAGAAATATATAAAGATAGGAAAAAGGAAAAAAAAAAACAAGAAATTTAGAAATAATACAAAAAATGGAAAAACTTAGAAAATTTGAAAAGTCACGAAAAATTGAAAAAATTGAAAACTTAAAAGATTTAAGGAATTTTAGAAATAATAATTTTTTTTAGATAGTTTAAATTGAATAGAATTTTTTAATAAGGAGAGGAACATTATGACTAGGCTTAGATTTAAATCTAATAGAAGCTGACCTTGTCCATACGTGCAAACGTATAATTTGATTACATATATGAATAAGGCATATGACAACGGCTTAATAGTAAAACACTTAAATGTGGTATTGGGTATAACTTAGAGGTTAAGGGTACGAATCTTAACAAAGGCATAGAAACCTTTTTTTTTTTTTAGAGGATACACTACCACATCAAACACAAATGGCACTACTACGTAGCACATTTAGATTAGGTGACAGCTGACGTGGCATCATGTTGTACACATGGCATCATACATAGCATGCCACGTCAACTGCCTCTTGCCACATCAGCTACCACATGTCATGTGAAGATAAGTGGCATCACGTAGTTGGATGATACGGCTGACTTGGCAACACTTCTGCACGACGTTAGCACTTTCCCTTCTCCTTCACTCCATTTCTTGCATTTTCCCTAGATTTTTTCTCACACTTTCCTTCCTAGTTAGTCAACTTCAACATCAATTTTAAACCCTTTTTTGTTGCAATTTTACCAAATTAATGGTGAAGTTGCAAGGTAGGCATGGAATAATATAATTTGAGCCCAAAAAAATAGCTTCATTACTTTCATTTAATCTAATCAAAATTGTTTTGAGAAGAGAAAAAAAAAAATGTGAAAATCGAATGGACATTGAATCCAATTTCCTTTTAAAAGTTCAAAATATACATATAGAGGCGTAAGGGGATCTACTTTCGAATTGAGATCACACAAAAAATAAAAAATAAAAAACAAAAGACAGCTCACTTTCTCTTGGACCATCTCTCTCTCGAGTCTCTCTCTGTCTCTCACCAAAGCTACGCATACTACGTCCCTATACATCTATCCTAAACATATATACACAGACCGATCATCCCTCTAGTGAACCCACTCTCTCTTGAATCTCTCTATCCACACCGAAACAATAACCTATACACATGACTCCAGACTACCCTTCCCTCACGAAACCACAAATCATACACAAGACATAATCTCTACCATCCATTGTCCACGAAACACCACACACAGCCACTCAACCTACCTCTCTACTCCCCCATCATCACTCTCAAAATCTACAAAACAACCTACAACGAAACACTCTTACGCGAGCCTAAGTCGTACATAGTGCAACACTACCTACTGCATACAACAACAGCAGTGCAAACCAAACCCCAATGTCAACCCCTGTCACAACCACCATATCTAAATCAAACCACTAACCACCCTCAACTGAACATTATACCATCAATGCTTTACTGTACGTCCATCCCCTACACTTTCAACTACCCTCATTGATTTCTCGAACCTACTAACTCTTTCTCTAGCATGCACTACAATCACATCATTGCACATTGCACACATTGAACCACCATCAACTAGTCTTCTCTATCGAACGCATGCCCCACCGTACCATTGTCATACGCCCAGATCCACAAACATGCGCCACTACCTAATTCATGAACCACCATGCTAGGGTAGTTTTCACCATAAATTACCACTATGGTTAAGCTCGTGGTGGTCCAAAACCACTATCAATAGCCTCCTTTCAACACCAATGGCTATTGAACCCATTACCCAACAACCATCGTAGCTGCCTATATACCGACCACCTCCTAAACGACCGTTGTTTGCCATGACATAGCTCTTACCACCACCATCCCCCTCTCCCCCCCCCCCCCCCCCCGCTAAAAAAATCCTAATCCAATACACATAAAACTCCCCTTTCCCACTCTTTTGGTGGCTAAATCACTTTAGGACACACCCTCTCTAAGTTATTGCGACTGAGTGACCTAAACTCACTCCAACTCGATAAACTTGATAGTGTAACCCAACTAAACCGAATAGACTTGATCCACAGCCCTAATCTGACTAGCATTTGGGTGTTTTGGTTTGGCTTTGTTACTTTAGATTCAGCTTACCTTATTTATTTATTTATTTTATTGTTATTTGTTTATTACTGCTATTTGTAATTAGTATATAAAAAAGAAAAAAAGGAGAAAAGCAAGTTAAAAAAAAAAAGAAAGAAAAGAAAAGGAAGAAACATTTGGTTTATTTATTTTTTACGTATGAACTCAAAAAAAATAATAAAATAAAAAATAAAGTTCTCACTTGCAAAATCAACTTTCCGAAAATAAATAAAAATAAATGGACTTTTTTCCGAATTAGGATTGCTTTAGAGTTTCCAAAAATAAACCTCGATTTAGGACCCTTTGGAAATTTTCTTTAAATAAATCAAAACGAGTATAAAAGGTAAACCCGATCTCCTTTCAAAAATTAAAATCAACTCAATCTACTAATGTTTTTAGTGAATGAACTATAGAAGTTTGATCCTAAATAACGAGTACGTAAGCACTCATACGTAAGTATGAGACAACTTAAAATATGGAAAGTTTTATTTTTTTCCATCTTTGTAAATATTTGTGTAAATTAATTAAATTAGTCTCATGTGATATAATTTGTCATTTAGAAATCAAAAAAGGGTATTATTGAAAGTTAAAAAGTAGCACCAATATAGGGTTTAAGAGGATAGCTCTTGGATCTAAATCTCTCGTTTTAGAAAACCATTTTGTAAAATTAGTTTTATCATTAGACTGGCAGCTAAGTTATAATCAATCCACCCAATTGACTATAACCTAACTTTTTTTCTCAACTTCGATTAAGTAGCAACTCCAAAGCGTTTTTAAGATATAAAAAACTGGTTTTTTTTAAACCCTAGTCAAGAGTCAGTATTAAATAGGCAGGATTTAATACTAATTGATTTAAAGAAACCTAATTTATAAAAGCTGGGAGGAAAAAACTAGGCCTAACAAGCTATCTAGGCCTTACGATCACAACTCGAAGGAATAGGTCGAAGGTGACACTCTCCCTAATTCCAACACTTTATCCCTTAACATGAGTACCTTGGACATGCTCATGTTAGCTCTTACTTATACCCTACTAAGTTGTTTGGGTGATTTTTGTGGTAAGGCATGGACCTATGCACCCTTTATATAGGGGCCATAAGATGTCCCTAACCATAAATGTGTTAATCATCATATAGCCCCAACACATCAGGAACCCAACTAATGTTTGAGGAATTAACAATGAGTTGTAAGTGCATTAAATATCTTCTAGAAGGCACCTTGCTCGAGGCATTTCACCTATCAAAAGTGTATGCTACCCAAAATGAACACTACGAAGAGAATATCATGTGTTAGTAAAAGATTCACTTGTCAAAATTGCCCTGCTAAGCCCTAATAGGAATCAACTCCTCAAATCCATCACATGTAGCTAAGCTAGAGGATTGCAAGCACTTACGTGAAGAATACTAGCACCCATTCAAGATGAGGATTTCTATTCTAATTTCCATCTTCTATACTACTATCAAGCCAAGCACCAAGGTCTCTTAAGTTCCAGCATAGTTACCACCCCTCCTAGTAGACATGCCGACCTGCCGAGTAGCCATACCTATCCTCGACATGCTAACCTGATAATCATATAGATCGACCTCAAACATCTTACCAAGTGGAGTTACCAAAATATCTGACCTAAAGAAATGTTGACCCAAACTCCAAATATCTCTCAGTATCCAAGCTTTAACCCAAATAGGACCAAATTTACCTAGTTCTTAAGCCCTCTCCCAATGTCCCTTAAGCTTAATTCTATAGCCGCAAGACTATCCCAAACTTTACATCAATAAGAACAACTTTTATACTTGGCAACAACCATCCCTTAACATATGTCTTGTAGTATGACATTCTAGAAGGATTCCCTACATTTCTACATAGAATATTCTTTGTCTCTTTTATCCTTTTTAGTATATTTTATATATTCTATTTATAAATTACCCTTTTATCTTTTCCATATATACCTTGTAACCCTAGTAGGGCTAGTATTAAAACCCCATTTACCTATATGCAGATACATCACTACATCATTGAATTTTGCCTATTTTGCCAATTTCTTTTCTTGAGTAGTTCTAGTGTTCTTATCTATCTTAACTCTTATCTATTCTCTTTAATAAGGAGTACTAATGAGTCACCCCATTGTTCAGATCAATGAATCATATTCGATAAATTGTACGTCAAGTAGAATCAATTGCTATGTCATATCCGATTGATTAGTAGCTATACGGATTTGCTAATCCTCCTTATTTTCATTTAGTTCTCGTCTGTTGTAGTGCTCCTCTATGTGTACAACCTCTGAGACACATTAAGTCCCTATACCCTGAAAATCACAATCTGCTCAAGAGGTCAGGTGCATCAACCCATAAGTAAACAGTGTCACAAGTTAAGAACACTTAGACAAAAATAAAGGATAAGTGTGAAGTGATAGCACATAGGCAAGCAAACAGGTCTACATGGACGTATTAGCAAGTGAGCCCAGATTACTTACTTGTGAATAAAGAATTTAGCTAATCTCAAGTGGAAATAGGGTATATAAGTCTGCTCAAGAAACATCCTCTTCGATACAAAAGATTGAGGCGAAAAATGAGTGGAGTTCAAGTACATAGCTACAATAAAAACATAAGAAGTAGTGACAAAGGAAAACGAGAAGGAAATCAGAGCCAATTAAGGTAAATCTCATTCATTCAAACTCTCAATTCATTACATGAAGTGAGGACAGTATCTCGACCTCTACAAAAATAAGATTATAGAAGGTGGAACCAAAAATGGGCACACATCGCCTACACCAACTACTAAAAAAAAATAAAAAAGTTCAATGATGTTCTAAAGCATCTTCAACTAACTACTACTCCTACTACTGTTCCTGTTGTTGCTCCCACTCAACCTCACCATCATTACCTCCTTCCTTAAGACCTACACTATAGCTACTATTGGAAGCTCCTGATGAGTCACTAGATGACTCACCATCTTGCCAACCTCTGACAACAACTTCGGGTTCATCTAGCCAACATAAGAAGGATAAGTCTAGATTAGGCATGTTCTACTAAACTTGTTTCCGCACATCTTCCACCACTGCCTATCCAACTATGGTGATGGCCTTCTCAATCATGGGGTCATCTAAGGTCTCTATAAAGAGATTGCGTCTGACCTTATCTAACAACCCTACACCTTACAGGAGCTCAAACTCCCTTTTAGCAAAGTTAGCTTGCAGCTTCTCTAACTCTTCTCCACTTGCCCTAAGCTCCACTATCAGCCTACCCCTAGTACTTTTTCTAGACTCTTTAGCCACCTTCAAGTCATCCTTCAGCTTCCCCAATTGATCAAGGACAATCCTATGCTGTATACCTTCTTCTCCTCTTCCAACATCTCTTGATGCCCCTTAACCTTAGCCCTCGCCTAGCTTCCCTCCAACTAAAAGAGTAACTGATTGTATGCGAGGTTGAAATCTACCAAGTCATATAGCTGTGAGCATAATACACAATCAGTACTCAAAATAAGACTAAGCACTTCGATAGAAGAATACAAGCAACTTACCTTGTATCCCTCCTTAATAACTCCATTGTGGCCTCCACTTTGTTCGTATCCACCATTAATTACTCGAACGATGCTTATAGTCCTTCAAACCTCTAAGCTAACCGATCTATAACCAAAATAGGAGTTACTTGCCTCCCATGAAGGACTAAAGGTTCAACATACTCATCATTAAGAATCTTAATGGCATCCATAGCAACAAGTTTAAGGGTTCGCTCTAAACCACATCCACTTGATCAAGTGCTACCATAAGGCACTGCTCAACAATTGTAGCCTTAATAAAAAAACTCCTAAACTGTACCCCCATCAGATGCTTCACAGACTATGACCAAAGTCCCTAATGGCACCCCTGTCGGCACATCCCCATGTTGCATTAAACAAACTTGGGTAGTGTTCACTACTTTCCACTCTACTTCTTTGATTTTTCTAAGGGACGATGTTAACTTTCCCCCTCCTCTTTCAACTTAAGCTACCTTATTTTCTAAGGCCTTAAAGTACTCTCGAGTTGCTTAGCTTATATAGGCAACAGCTTTACCCTCACTTTCTTCATAGCTAATTTAGAAGCTACAAAAGAACAAACGAACTCCATATAAAAACATACTGAAGTAAAGATAAGGCACTTACTACGTCGAGGATGAGCAACCCAATGTCCCTTACTCTAACGATAAGGTGACACAGCACAACAAACAACCAACCACTCTTCATTGGCAAAATACAAGAAATACCTATCTCCATTACAAACAACGGTGTTCCCTTCTTATAATTCTTACATATTGATAAAGGTTTAAGCTGTTTCTAGCCCGCTAGATACAAGAGCTCGATGCTAGCTATCATGTCCTCATCCCTTAAAGCCTTCAACTTCTTGCCCTCAGTAGGCCATCTCTACTCAATTGGAAAATTAAGTAAGTCAAGAGTACAAACATAGTAAAAGAAATCCTTCCACCTTATTTAGTGGCTTATCAATATCACTTAGATCCTTGCCTCGAGTAGCAATGTAAACCCATCCATTAGTCAACCTCCTCAAAAGCAAGTAGCTAAATCCATGCATTTATATTAAGCCCCCGCAATGCAACTTTAAAATTAGGGTAGAACACCAGTAAGAATTCTAAAAAAGGGAGGTGAAGTCTGAGCTTGAATAGCTTCATGTAAATACCGAATGATCGGCCATACCTTATGTCATAAGCCCATTACCCATCAATAGACTCCTTTACTCGCTATTTAGGCATTGCTCCCATTACCTAGCTAACTAACCTTAACTTCTCTTCACTCGCTACATAAGGAACACAAGCACACATATGCTCATTTGCATTAGCCATTCACAACAATTGCCAAATTTTGCCTTCCTTACCATCCAATAGGTATACATTGCAAGGACGTCTCTACGTGCACTCTATCCTCTCATCCCAAGATAGTATTACCCCATCCTCTTTCCTTGCCACCACCACTATTACCATCGCTATTTTGTAAGGAGTAGAGCTATCGCAGGATGGGCTCTCACAACCCTCTCCTACTTCCCTTGAAATAGATGGAGGGGAGGACTCACTCTGATTACCGATTGCACTTTGAATAGCCATCGCAAGTGATTAACAAAGATTGGAAGCACATGAGAAAAGGCAATTAGCTCGCAAGTCAAAATTTTGGTAAAGTGAACAAAGCAAAGTGGAAAATGAACATTCAAGCCTCCTTTATATAGATAAAAGGGAGAGAAGGCAAACAGTTTCTCCACTCTCAAACCATAAACCACAATAAGATTTATGCTAAATCTTAGTCGTCCATGTGCCCTATACCTTCAGCTAAGGGCCCTGATTGATCCTTACACATGGATCCATCATGTAGCCTAACAATGAATTACCCCACGCATAGAGGCGTTCTTCATAAACCATCAATGTACACTATATGTCCCAATAACAACCATCATGATACATCGAGTAACCCACTAGTCACATTAGTGATACAGTAACTTGATGTAAAGGAAAATGAGCCTAACCAAAGGCCTTGTCCTCTACAACAGCAAAATTAGTCCCCCGCTTAAAGGCCTAACCTTGGTCTAGTCACATCATATGGATTACTCTCTTTAAGCCTCAAATATTGAGGAAAGTGGGTGGACAAATGTTAACACCCAATTCTCGCTCAAACCAAGGCCTAACAAGTAAAGCCCATCACTAAGGACACCAAAAAGTGCTTAAGCAAACAGTAAGCTCACATGTCACACCGTGACCCTCTTGTAAGACCATGAGCTTATGTTAATGAAGATGCGAGCTGATGGTAAGCCTATCCCCCACATTGCGACCTGCTTGGCAAGCCAAATAATAACTATCAGAGTAAGCCAGCCCCAATCGTCAAGTTAGCATTCATCAATTGCCTATCATAAGCTTGGGGTTCAACTCTCGACTATCAAGCATCAACTAACCCCTTCTTCAGCATCTTAGACCATTAACTTTAGCGCCTATACTGTACTGCAACTCATTAGTGAGCATCTCACATCCGTAGTATGGCCGATATACTTGATACTCCTACTCCTATTAGATCACTAAGCTATAGATTTAGTAACTTCTTTAACCATGACATGCCATTCATAGTAAAGCTCAGTCTTTACCGTAGAATACATTGTCTATTGGTAGCCACTACGAGTGAATCCCTGATCATTAGTGTTCGGGTAACCCACATAAAAGGCACCAGGCACTAGGAAGTAAAGGGAGACCCCTCTCACACTCTAAGAATTTTCCCTTTCCCTTTCTCTCTAGAATAGAAATTCAACACACCACACACATACTAGGCGAGCACGATCCACCAGGTCTTTGTTGCTCGTCTCTCCTTTTCTTGGTCCTTCTTATTAACTTGAAGCTCAAAAGGCCCTCATAGTTATGCCCATAGAAAGTTATTTTTAAGTATCAAGAAGTAGAAGATGAAGCCCAAGCCTACTCTCACCAAGCTCCACATAAGTTAGCATATCCTAGTTAGTCCAGCCACGATCAACACCAATAATAAAGGTATCTTTGAAGAAATCTTATTAACTTCCAACCCACATCTAGGAAATTTACAGGGTTTATTGTTCATATTACAATATTACTTATCAAAGTGGAAAAGAATGTTTAAGGTTAGTAGTTTTAATTAATTGTTAAAATTAGTAAAATAAGTAATTAAAATGAATTTAAGCTTTAAGCATAATGAAATGAATTGGAAGAAAGACTTCGAATCATGTTTTCAATGTGAGTTTTTTAACCCCCTAAACTTTCAATAATTTGCAACATTATCTTCACTTAACATTTTCCATTTAAAAAAAGCATGTGCATGGACTTATCAATGATGATGCATGATATATTATACCACTATAACATATTAAACTATATATTATGAAGTAATATTAAAATTATAGGAAATACTATATGTTGTGTATGACTATTATACTTACAATGAACAAAAAAGTTCTTTTTATTAAAAACGCTTTCTTTAATTACCGTAAAATGCTACAAATACTTTTTTTATTTCCTACAGTAAACTTTTATATCCATAATAAAATGTAACTATTTTTTTATTGACGGCAATTTATGGTCATTATACTTACCATAACACATATATGAATTGATTGCATAAGTACATAAGGAAAAAAAAATAACAATAAAGGAATGGTTTTTCCCTCACTAGCCCCTATTTCCCTTATATAAACTTTTTGCTGTATAGGGTATTCATAGGACCATGTTTGTATCAAAATCAGCACGTTTATACCAAAACGAAGTCCACTTGATGCAATAAAATCCCGTCATTTTATATTTCAAGTTTGTACTCTCTTGATTTTCTTTTCTTTAATGATCAACCGCATATTTTCTGCATTAGATGTACGCACATGGTTAAATTTTTTTTTTTCTAATTCTTCAATTCCGCTTAATCAGAGGAACCAAGTGATTTTATGAACAATTGCAATCGCGCATGATTTTTGCTTAACTATAGAGATTTTTGCTTAACCAAGATTCTTAATTCTCCCCCAATATCGTACTAGGCCCTTTTCATAGTCTATTGCCTTTCCTAATAATTTAAAACAAAACAATTGATGAACCTCATGATGCACGTTTCTTATTAATTATAGTACTTAATTGCCTGGTCATTCTTAATTGTTACAATAAACTAAAGATGCACAAAAATTTATATGAAGAAAATGTCTCTTGCCAGTTGGCAGATACCGCTATCACACCAATTTGTCATCTTTTGTTATTACACGATTGACGTCATTAGATATACGTCCAACCTTAATTATGTTATATATTAGAACAACATTGGAGTAATTATCTCTGCGCCATTTTAAAATGCGTGAAATGAAAAATATAATCCCATTTTTAGAACTATTTACATTTTAACCTTTGTCTTCCCAAATTCCATACTATGTAGCTACCTACTACGCATGGCTTTTGAAATTTTAAGATCATTGACTCATAGGGCCACCATAATAAGTGAAGAAAACGACAGAAGATTTCATGAGAAAAGATTCGAGTACCTTTGTAATTCTCGAGAATACGCTTAAGGGAAGAAAGGGAGAGAATGATCGTTATATTTCAATAGGCAATCAAATTCTATGGAGATATGGAAGGAAATAGACGTATCGGTTGGAGAAATTGAAACGAGGCAACTTACAAAGATGCCCCCTCAAGCTAAAATTTAATAAAGGGTAGGAATTTAACCAAATTACGAGAAATTTTATTCCTTCCTCTTAAGAAAACTTCCGTATTTAAAAGATTACTTAAATTACTGAAGAGTTTTGGCCTTTGGGTACTTCTTTCTCATTTTTTTCTTCTAACTTTTAAGTAACTTTTCTCTTGATTGGATTTTTCTAATGCATACATGAAATACTTTATCACTCGTCTCCTCAAATGTTGCTCCTTAGAATCAACTATCTTATTAGGTTGTTCATAAATAGTAAGATATGCTTGAAGCTCTATTTTGCATTTGGTACATTGCAATTGATTTAGAATGGAATAGTGATTCTAAATTTCATTCCTTTACTCATATTTAAAAGTATTTTTAGAAGGTAGAACTATAATTACTAAAAATCGAAAATTTCAACTTTAAGGGGGATTAGATTCTGCCTTTTATTGGTAGAATCGCAATTTGATTCCGCCATCATTAGTTATATTAAGTGAAAATTAATTATTTATCCTTCAACTAAATTATGATGCAATAATTAAGAACATTTTTATAAATATTAATATTTGCATATTTAGTTTCATTTCATCCCTTGACATTTCGATACATAGGAAATAATTTATCATTACAGTTCTCATTTCATTTTAATTATATTCCATTTCAAATCATTCTTACATATCAAATGTGATATTGGTTACTCCATAACTATCACTTGATTATGATCCAACATAAACTTCCTTTCAATACATCATGTATCCTTATAAGACTTGGATGTAGAGCCAACTAGTATGCTACAGGATTAACCCTCTCTAACACCTCATATGGGCCCACATAACTCATATTGAGTTTCTCTCTTAATCAAAATCTTGTTATTCCTTTGGTAAATATGATCTTCAAGAGTACATGATCTCCCGTATGAGATTTCAAAGATTGTCATCTTTTGTCTGCATATCTTTTTTGTCAAACTTCTAGTTGTTAGCATGCATTGTTTGATCACTTCCATCTTTTCAATAGTATTTCGTACTAGCTATGGACCTAAAATTTGCCTTTCACCAACTTTACCGCAATGAATGGGTGATATGCATTTCTTACCCTAAGAGGCTTCATATGAATCATTGCCTTGTAGCTATTATTATTAGCAAACTTAACTAAGGGCATGTTATTATTCAACTGCATTGAAAGTCTAAGGCACATACCCATAAAAATGACTTCCATAATCTAGATGGTCCTCTTAGACTAGTCATTAGCTTGAGGATGAAAAGTTGTGCTATACTATAGGCGGGTGCTTAAAGCCTTAGCCAAACTCTTCAAGAACGAACCAACAAATTGGGCGCCTCTATTAGACACAATTGACACTAGTACTCCATGTAACTTGACTATCTCTTGAATATATAACTGTGCTATCTTCTCTTGTGCGTAGCTAGTCTTGATAAGAACAAAGTGTACTTCGTTAATTTCATCTACTATCACATAAACTACTTAATGACTTAAAATCTTCTTTGGCAATGCTATAACAAAGTCCATTTCACTTCTCAAATTTCCACCCACTCTTTAGCTAGTCTTGGGTTTTTAATCCTAATTTGTTGACATGTTAACACTAGGAAACATAATTAGCTATCTCTCACTCCATATTGCTCTACTTAAAGTAGCTCTTCATGTCCTTATATATCTTATTACTCCTAGAATGGATGGAATTGCCAATGTAATGCACCTCTATTGATATCTTTCTTCATATCAAAGCCCATCGATATAGGTAATCTGTTCTTGTACCTTACTACACCATTTTGATCAGTGTGAAGGTTTGTAGACTTACCATGTCTAACAACTTGTTAAAGCATGAAAATAGTTATTTTGAAGGTAAACAATTGTCTAGGAGTCATTTTAATAAGTAAAATGAACATCTAGAATTGATTCAATAGGTCTTATGTAATAAAATGATGTTTGGAAGAAAAGGTTTATATTATGTAGAAAAGTCCAAATCTTTTCAAATAAAAAAAAAAAAACAAAGGAAAG
Source organism: Lumnitzera littorea (assembly GCA_024138015.1). NCBI lineage: Eukaryota > Viridiplantae > Streptophyta > Magnoliopsida > Myrtales > Combretaceae > Lumnitzera > Lumnitzera littorea. Next base: position 82,488,301 of record JAMXBB010000001.1, read on the forward strand.
CAATCAACAAGGGATACTTCAGACCTTTATAAAAACATTTGGCACTTTATTTTAAAAATGGGCTAAACCTAATTTTTCCATCATAATTCTCTATACCTTTTGGAAAAGATCTAGACATTTTTGTAAAAACTATATAACTTGCAATCCAATTACGAAAACAAAAGACAACTACATTCAATCTCAACAAACGAATTCAACACCCTTCTAAAACATCATATTTCCTATCTTTTAATTGACAAAGCACTTCCTAAGACACTTCTTCAAATGTTTTTCCTAAAAATACCTCCATTTCACACCCTTTCTCCTTTAATTCCTTAAACACGAGAAAAACTAGTAACAAGACAATAAGAACTCACTTGTGTTGTCTGTAGATTTTCAAGCCTTAAGAAGTAGTCTTGATGTAACAACACATCATGTATTGCATAGAAGCCTAGGAATGACTCCATTGTCACTAAAGGACTTCGATATAACACATAAGGTGTCGTTATAGCAAGTTACTCTAATGGTCGTTACATTCTTAATCTAGTTTCAAACAAGTGAATACATATACATTATAATCATCAGATAACAGTAATATCAAAAGTTTGAGTGCAATACCGTTATGACAACAATATAAGGTCTAGGCTCACATGACACCAACCTCTAATAACATATAAAATCACATTTTAAAATAACAAGAGCCTTAAGGTATATATATTTATTGCATGATTACTATATCTTCTAAGACATAATACTTCTAGTAGCTCCACTCCACTTAACATAGAGATCCTTGACTAAGGTGTTGCTATTAAGTACCCTACATGAAAGGAAATCTAATGGGGTATGAGCAATAACTAGCCCAATGAGATATCCCACATACCGCATACATGCAAAAGCAGGCAAGTAATCACTCACTATTGTGTAATGCATCGACAAACATATGAATGCAACAATATACATAGCTATCTGGAAACTACGTATAATGCAGAATAGTGCCCTTCATTACCTAAAGTTATGGATAGGTATTGATATGTTAACCCTAGATTCGTACCACTTCCAGTAATTGCCTTTGGCCCTAAGTGTCTTACATTATTAATTGAGACTATAAGAAAGTATATCACTGGTTCAGCTTAACATGGTTTTAATATTTAAAATAGCTGATCTTCTAATATTGATAGGCTCAAGAGTCTAATGTACCTTAAACTGCTATATTAGCGAACGAAGCCCTAATCAAAAGATGCCATTCCCTAGAATACAGTAGTTTCTAAAGGTCGGGGCAAGGATGCTAATGAAGAATCACTTTCATACGGCCTCTCCATGCCACTGTGTAATGCTAACTAACTTCTTTGATGCAATCATGTGATAGATGTCCAATTTCGCTTTAGGTTCCGATATTCATTAAATACATTATTTACGGTTGATCAACTAAGTAATATAGACACTTGCAATAAACAATAACAAAATGCAACACAACAATTGGTTTCATCAAATTAAAGTTTCTTTCCAATATATTACACAATGATATAAACGCATTTGTATATCCCAAAAGAAAACCTGGCACGCATCATTTTATTATATATAATTAAAGACCTACTAAATTACAAATAGAAACAAGTGTGATACTCATCGAGAATACTCACTTTGCCATAGTAACTCTCTTGTCAAAGTAATACTCTAGGTTGGTAATCACCTGATTATAGTTAGTAAAGAAAATAAATGAATAAATAAGCTTTTAGAATGCTTCTAAAGTTTATCAACATTCTACTAATATTTATTTTAGAAGTTGGTTATAATTTGTCCATTTCAATTTGATCATAAATACATATATTTTGTGTGCACTGTTTATTTTCCTTTCATTGAAAATATTATCAGCATTACTTATTTTAGTCACTTTTTGTACCAATACATGCATGTGTGTATGTATGTATGATATATATATATATATATATATATATATTCCTCGTGCTATTATTGTTGTGATTATATTATATTTTATTCATTCATACATACATATACACATATATATTTATATATTATAGTGTATAAAATAGGTTTTACGTGTTGTAATGCTTTAGGCCTATTGTAGTAGTTTTTCTTCTCTATCGCCTTCCTTGTCCGAAGGAGTAAAAGGATTTCGCAACATGCACCTTTTTCCAAATTTCATGCTTTTCAACTTGCATAATGCGTACGCGTCCTATTTATATATACTCAACCATTATTTATTTATTGATTTATTATTATTATTATTTTGGGCTAACTGGACATCCCTTCACGCAATCACTGATCAAGTGAGACCGCTTTTCCTTTCAATTGTGTTGCTCACTGTCAGCACAGCAAAATCCCCAAACACTGTAATTATAAAATATGTATTAACAAAGTCATCTCTATACATATATAATTATGTATGTATCCTTATGACATAGATCGAAGTTGCTGACCATGCTATGCAGAATGTTTTTTCTCTTCTTAAGAAGTTCATAATAGCTCCACTAAAGCCATGCGAAGGCGGAGAAAAATATTTTTAGTGTACTCGGTATGAAGTACTCGGCCAGGACGCAACGTATAAGGTTAAGTCCTCGTTGTTAGATTTCCTTCCACCGAATACCGTAATCCTCGAACACGTACTAACAAGGATTTATACATATATTATATATATACATATTATATATAATACTTTTTCTCTAAAGTTGTCGATCAAAGGTTGATTTTATTAACGGAATATTTCTTCTTATATGTAATAATGGCTATCGCACTAAGGGCATGTATACTTCCTACACATACTTGTAATGTTGATCACTCGGACAACTCTAGCTAGCCATCTCCAATTCAAAGTTTGCTTCATATCTAAATTTCATTATACCAAAATTGGCCTTTGGCCATGTCTAAGAAACAAAGCTATATATATATATATATATGGTAAAAATCTATTAGTCACGTTTAATAAATGTAGCTTCATAATGTAGAAAAAGGCATGTGGCAGAAAGTTTCGCTATATTTTAAAGTGCAAAGATAGGCAATAGTAAGAAACGTAACAAAATGAATAGACCATCTATTACGTTTACTTGTCATAGGATGGATGGTTCATCCCCTCCTTGTATGCTTACATAGTGCACATAGTGCTCGACTCTCTTTCCCTTCATGATATTTAATTAGATTATAGAGTGTGAGCTAGCCTTTTCCCCTCCTATTTACCTAGGATTGTTCTAAACCCTTTAGCTATAGGAGTGCCGACCAGTATTATCATTGTCCTTCATATGATTAGGAGGTCTAACTTCTCTATTGGTTTTGACCTACCATGGTTATCAATAGGAGAGCAACATCAACTCTTAACAAGTTTGCTCATGGAGGCTAACCCAACCTTGAGAAACTACTTTACCCCATGAACAAACCACCTATTGATGCCACTCACTTCACATTAAGCTCTAAGTTAAACACCCCCACTTTCCTTTAGAACATAGACCATGACATTCCTCCCCTCCTAAATCTAAGACACCCTCGTCGTGGGGCCAACTCTCTACTACTACCATTTCCCTTAAGATCATCAACCCTATTCCTCTATTGCCTAACTCCATACCAAGATCATCTCTGCTAGGATTTTAACGCTTCCACAAGCATCACCTCGCCCTTGCCTTCTCCTTTCATCCTCTAAAATCTCCTCTTATTAAGTGGCCTAATGGTAGAATCTACCCTTTGAAGTTCACTTTCTTCATTTTCTTAAAATTCGAGTAGAGTCTCATTATAATGCTGTTTCCGACACAACTACCCTCTCTAGCAACGATGTTCTCCACCTAATAGTTACTCCTTTCCCTGATCTTCATCTACATGAACTCAATGGTCAACAAGAACTATGCTTTTTCATTAAGTACCTTAGGTGGCATTTAAGTGGCTCATCTTAGCTAGAATTTTTATCTTTAATACGATTTATTACAAGACAGGAGGTTTACCTACTCCTTATGTGCTTGTTTGACACTTAACCCTCCTTCCCCTCATCATATTTACTTAGATTACAAAAAGCGAGATAGCCTTTTCCCTTCTTGTTTAAGTAGAACTGTTCCAAGCCTCTTTAATTTTAGAAGTGCTGATTGACATTATTACTATCCTCCATATGATTAAGAGGCCCAACTTCTCTACTGGTCTTAGCTTACCATAGCTATCATCAGGAAAGTAGCATTAGCTTTCAACCAGTTTGCTCATGAGAGGCTAACCCCGCCTTAACAAACTATGCAACCCTATAAACAAACCACCTACTAATGCTACTCACTTCACATTAAGCCCCAAGTTGGACACCTCATCTTCCCTTCAGAACATGAATCGCAACATATATATGGCCAATAGTATAGGTTTTGCCACATTTATATTTGCCTAAAAGTTACAACGGTGCTATATTTAAACGTAGCCAATAGTATAGGTTCTACCATGTTTACACGTGGCTAGTAGTATAAGTTTTGCTACATTTTCATATTGCAAATAGTGTAAGTTCTACTACATTTATACATGGCTAAAAGATAAATGTGCATATGCACCTACAATCTACCACATTTACTCATGGCCTATATTATTAGTTTAGCCACATTATAACGTGTCAAAAAGATGATTAATGACATGTGTACAATGATTTGCTACATATAAATGTAGTTAAATCTACATTAAAGGCCACATTTAAATATGTTCAATGATATTTAATACATCTTTTTAAGATTGGCTTTACTAATATGTGGCCTATAATATAAGTTCGACCACATTTATATATGGTAAAAAGGTAACACATATATTTCCTTATATAATTTGCTATGTTTATATTTAGCTGAAATTAAGTTATAGACTACGTATAAAAGTCACAAAGTTTACTAGGCTATGATGGATCACCTATTGTTTTTCGGAATTGTTATCGCTTATACCTATCATTTTAGTGATATCTAATTAACTTGTAATTTGAATCTATTATTTTGTACCTATTTACTAAAACTGATAGTTCAATCATACGTATAGTTATCAAAATCACGTATCTACTATTCATTTTAATGTATAAAATTGTATAAAATCCTACAAAACCGAAAGCGTGTAGAATCATATATAAAAGTGTATAATTTTACTAAAAGTCAACACATAAACAATTTTACATTCATTTTAATTAAGAAAAGTATTATAAAATCAGAAACTCGTCTAATTTGTGATTTACACATATTATTTCAATCACAATTGAATACTTTGTAAATCCGTCTTATTTCACCATAAGTACCATTTTAGACTTCAAATATTAGCAATTCACAAAATGTTGTTGAAACTTCATTAAACACTAATAATATTTCTCTACACAAATATAGTGAAATGTAAATAACTAAGAGTTCATGTTGAAATCGATACGTATACTGTAAACAAAATAAATATGTTCAAAATACAAATCAGAAAATTCTTAAAACTTCATTACATATAATCTCAAACATCACGTTAGTACTTGTCTAAAAATCTATATATCTCCTTAATTTTCCTTATCTCTTCTTATATCATCATCTTCTCGCTATCAATTGCATTTGAAAGTCCTATTATATCACATATAAAGCAATAAGTGAAAAACAAACGTAATTATTTTCCAAAAACAAATAAAGAACTATAGAAATAGCTTTGAAAACTTTCTTGAATCACTAGGAAAATCTCTAACAAGTTGTTTGATGAGTTGAGTAAGTCAACATAACTATAAAACAATTTATATTAAGTCAGTGACTTAAGAAAGGATGATAAAACTACCAATCTTAGGCAATAAATACTTATAACAGGACTACACATTTGCACCTATTCTATATTTATATTTGTTTCCAATTATAAATAGAGAATACAAGAAAAGAAACAAAACCATGGGAAAAAAAAAATAGTAAAAGACAAACTTAGAAAGATGAACTTCAATTTTTTTTTTTTAGTTTTTATATGATCAAACACACTTATAAGTCATTGTCTGCTATTATTCAATGTAAAGACATGACACATGCTCTCAATTTAACATAAACATACATGCACTTGACACATCACTTACATACCCTGCCATACTAAACACACATTTACTATCACAATAGTGTTCCAACCATAAAGAACAAATTTACTTAAAATATTAGTATGCACACGTTTGCAAAAATATTTATCCAAACAAAAATTTATAAGCTATAGATTATCACTTTCTAACCTTTGAATTGTAGTAGATAAGTCATGTATAGTAACTTCATCAAATTTAACCACACCACTCAACATCAAATCAAAAAACCACTAAGCACCAACTTTGTCTAATTTAGTCTCTTATAATTGATTCCAATTAGCACAGATAAAACACTAGTTACACCAATATATCTTAAATGGTTTTAGAAGACATGCCTGTGAAGCTTGATTTTCACGTTGGCATCTTTCTTCGCTATACAATCCTTTTAGTTGTTAAAGTTTACATGATTGTTCTTCATATTTTTTTTTTCCAACTCTTCACATAAGTGTCATTCTTCTTCGTGCTAGATTCTTTCTTCATGAAGGTCTATTTATGTTGCTTGCACTTCATCTGTACAACCTCTTTTTCATGAAAAATTACTAATTGCTACTAGTCCATAACCTCTTTGAGGATGGTAGTCACTCTTGAAATTTTCTTTCATAAACTCGTCAACCACCTCATGTGCAGTCTTTGTGTTATTAGATGATTGGGACTCTAAAAATTTCTTGCGATGGTTTCCCAAATTTTCAGTTATAAAGATATTATAATCAACACTTTGCATGTTTCATAATATGCTTAATTAATGAAATAATTTATAAACTTACATAATAATTGGTAGATTACGAAGTAACCCAACCACTACTACCGTCGAGCCATCGTTCATGAATCGAGTCATCTTAAAGAACTCAATAGCATCAACAGCTTGTTGATTTTTCTTAATCTAATAACATATAATGAAAGATTAATTTTGAAGATTGGTCAATCAATACAAAATAGTTTATAAATTATGAAGAATTTGTCGATATGGAACTCATAATTTATCTATTCAAGAAGTAAAAATATATACGAGTTTCATTCATGAAAACTGAACTTTATGGAATCAATTAAAAGAAGATTCTAATTGTTTTTAAATATTTCTAGAAATAATAGAAAATTCAAGTGATTAGGAGGACCATGTTTTATCCATAAAAGCATATCGCTAACTTCTTAAATAAGGATAGCACAAATCAAATAGAAAAAGTAGAAGTTTCTAATTACATTTGTTGTTAGGTTGCAAGAAAATTAAACATAAAACCAACACCTTCTATTAGCTATTAATCAAGTCATAGACAACAGCCTTTGTGCGTTCCAATTGTCATAAATGAACATGCTGCATAATAATATTTTCTTTTGACAATTTGGCTCACTGGAATTTATATAGATAAAAAAATTTTAAAGGATTTTTATGTTTTAAGTCTAACATGTTTTGAGTTGCAGTAATGTAATGGTGTATCACTTGATGCAGTTCTAATCGAAAATACAAGTGGCATGGGAAGAGCTACTAATAAGGATTACCTAAATAGTTTGCATGCTAACAACTTCAAAATGTAGCCTATACTATCACGACATCCATAAAAGGATAGCACACCTTCAACCCAGCCACACATTAAGATTATAGATTTACAATATTTGAAAGACTTACATATTCTTTTCTTTTGCTCTCAAAAGATTTGGAACAAGTTAGCGATGGCTTAGAGATGGTCATAGGTCAATTCCTATCATTACCATGGGGTTGAAAAGAAGTCATTCTTGACTTTAAGCAATAGACACGGGCATGGATACCAAATAGGCTCCTCTTCCCTTTTTGTCTTTACCATGGGCCAGGCTGTTTTAAATCTCCTCAACACTCATAGGGGTCAAACTGTAACTCTTCTCATCCTTTCCAATTGTGTAATTGTTGAAGAGCTAATAACACACTTAATAGTCACTTAAAAAGAAAACTAGTTTAAGCTAGCTTTAGGAGAGGAAATTCTTTGAGAATATTCTTAATAATTGATGATGAAAAATTGACTACTACATACAAAAGTTGCTATTTATAATATATCCTAAAACCCTAGTGGCAAAAATATAAATAGTATACAAGACCTTAAAACCTTAAAAATTATGCCAACGATTAAAATAAAGAAAATATTGATAAATGTGCAAAACTGTGCATTTCAGTAGAAAGGTCGACATGCGAGTCATCTGAGCTATCCTAGATTGAATAGGATGTAAATTGGTTGAGGTCGATAGTTGGATATCTTGGTTCTGGTTGGGGTCATTGAAGTCCTACAATACTTAACCGAGTCGCTTGTAAGGCTAGCCTATAGTTATCGAGCTCTAAGATTAATCGAAATTAGCTCCCTCGTACCATGTTAATCTAGTCTTTAGGATTAGAACCTCGGTTGTTTAGTCCCTAGTCTTGTTAGTAGCTGACAAAGCTATCTTTCTTTCCCTTCATGGCCTTTTGCGTAAGTGTTGAAGAGCTAATAACACACTCAAAAGTCACTCAAAAAGAAAACTAGTTTAAGCCAACTTTAGGAGAGGAAATTCTTTAAGAATATTCTTAATAATTGATGATGAAAAATTGACTGCTACATACAAAAGTTGCTATTTATAGTACAACCTAAAACCATAGTGGCAAAAATGTAAATAGTGTACAAGACATTAAACCCTAAAAATTATGCCAACAATTAAAATAAAGAAAATATTTACAAATGCGCAAAACTATACATTTTAGTAGAAAGGTCAACATGCAGGTCATCAGAGATGTCGTGGATTAAATAGGATCTAAACCGGTTGAGGCTAATAGTTGGATGTCCTAATTCTAGTCGGGGTCATTGAAGTCCTATAGTGCTTAGCTATATAGCTTGATGGGAATTAGCCTCCGACCATATCCAAGTTAAAGCCTATCAATGCTTGCCGAGGCCGAGCTATAGCCAGAAGGACGAGGTGAAGGAAAATAAACACTCAACATTAACTTTGTCATCAGTCGTGGTGTTGAGAAACCATAAAGCTAAGTACTCGAGACCAAAGAACCACTCGACATGACCTCGAGAGACTAATATTGACTAATTCTAAAAGTCAGCAATTACAGGTTGACCTTTCTGGTGTCTTGGCCAAGCTACGCGAGACGTTAAGGACTCCTTTCCGAACTTACACATCCAATGCCAACCCATCCGATTTGGATACTACTACTCCTAGGAGATGCCGAGTTCTATAAAATGTATAGTTGTGTATTCTTATACATGTTTTCTCTTTACTTTATTTATGGGCCCAATTTTTTACGATTTAAGACCTTGTATTTTATTTATAGTTTTGCCACTAGAGTTTAAGACTTGCTATAAATAGCAATATTTGTACTAAGATACATAAAGACATAGAGATAGATATAAAATACATAGATATAGATAGATAGATATATAGAGTAAAACTTTCCTCTTTTAAGCAAGGCTATACTTGAGTTAGTTAGCATTTGCTGGATAATCAAGTGTTGATTAAACTCTTTAATTGTCCTCGTGTTCTTATCAATTTAGTTCTTGGATTGTAGTGAACCCCTTCATTTGAATCGGTCAGTGAGTTGCATTTAACTCTCATTTGAAACCTTGAGCAAAACTTAGTGTTCATGAGTCATATCGAACTCTATTTCGAGCTCAAACCCTTAATTGTGTTTGTGTCTTGGTGAGTTATATCCATCTACATTCACTATTGAAACCCTTCTTGTTCTTCGGATCTGTTTTCTTTAAATACTTATTCCTATTCGTTCCCAGATCCATTGGTATTTCTTTTCAGATTGATCTTTTAATTCCTTATCATCTTGGCATCATAGATTCAATCCTTATCATATTAGTATCAGTGCTTTGAGGAGACATACGTACTAGTGTTCTTCAAAGTAAATTTGTGATTCTAACATTTCTATTCATCATTGTTTTGTAGTGTAGTGTACTGTTCGTAGTAGCTGTTTGTTAGTAATAGTAGTTGCAAAAGTCGAGTTGTGGTTGTTTCTAGGTTATTGTTATTGTGTTTTGTTGTTTGTTCAATTCTCTAGTCAATTATTGAACGAACAAGATTGTCGGAAGATAGTGTCAACAACACTGGAGATAGTCCTTGTGGAAGCTTGAGGCAACGTGTTGACAACTTAGAATATCAAATTCATAATCTCACTGACTCTATCCAAGAACTCATTGAATTAGTTAGAAGCTGCAAACAAGATGGTAGAGAGGAAAGAAGGGAGAGAACACCCACAAGTGGAAGTGGTTCTAATGAACTTGATCATGATGAGTGATAGTGGAGAAGAGCTGCCGAGCCGAGAAGAAGGGAACACCATCTAGTGTCGAGAAGAGGAAATTAAAGGAGTATTGACTCTAAAATAAATCAAGAAGCTCGGAGGAGAGAGCCAAGGTTAAGAGAGGTATGGCTGTCAGAGATCCAACAGAAGTGGCCGATCTAAGGTAAACCAACTTGCTAGAAATGCAAGGGATGAACCCCAAGCACCTAGTCGAGGACTTGACAATGTCAAGCTGAAACTGTCGACCTTTTGTGGAAGTAGCCGACCTGAAGAGTTCATTGATTGGGTTTCCTAAGTCGAGAAATTGTTTGAGTGCTACGAGTGTAATGATTGAACAAAGGTTAAGATGGCTTCCTTATCCCCTGTTGAATATGCAAGTCTTTGGTAGGATAGGCTGGTTACCAAGCAAGATGTTGAAGGAGAAGAGCCAATCAAAACATGGAAACTTATGAAGTAAATGTTAAATCAGTGTTTTGTACCGACCTACTTCAAGTAAGAGATGCTCCATGCTTTCCAACACTTGAGACAAGGTCGAAATACTATTGAAGAGTATTTACAAGAGTTTGAGACCTTGATGATGCGATGTGAGATTGCCGAGCCACAAGACCACACTATTGCCAGATTCCTACGTGGACTCCGAGACAACATTACCGAAATAGTTGAATTACAGCCATTCAACTCTTTAGATGAGCTAATTAATTTGACATTAAGAGTAGAGAGGTAGAGGAGAAGAAGACATTAGAGGCTGAGTAGTCGATCTCAACAAGGTAGCCCTACGCTTGAGTGGTATGTCAAGAGAAGACAAGAAAAGAAGATAGAGAAAGGAGAGCCTAGCCAACCAGTCTATGCCAAGAAACAGATGGCCAACAAAGAAAAGGCACCCGACAACAAGACTCGAGAAGTGAAGTGCTTCAAATGCTTAGGCTACGGACACGTTGCGTCTTAATACTCGAATAAAAGGGTCATGGTCTTAAAGAGCAAAGGGCTTGAGGCTCAAATCGAGAGTCAAAGTGATAAGAGCTCGAAAGAAGGATTAATCAAAGAAGATGTCTATGTCAAAAATCTAGATAAACTCTTATCCTTAATGAGTCAATGAGCTGACCAGAAGGTAGATCTCGGAGAAAGGGAAATTTTTTTTTACATGTAGTGCCTAATGAATGGGAAGACTTATTCCCTAGTAGTAGATGGAGGTAGCTGCACTAATATTGTCTCTGTCGAGTTGGTAGAAAAGATAAAGTTGTCGACCTACCTGCATGCTTGGCCCTATGGATTGAAATGGTTTAATGATAAGGAAATGGTCCATACGCATGAAAGATCACGGATAGCATTCAAGGCCGGACAATATGAGGATGATATTGATTTTGATGTCATGCCTATGAATGCTGCAAATCTACTTCTTGGCCGACCTTAGGAGTATGACCTGAAAGTGATCCATGATGGCTTCCTCAACACTTACACAGTTCAAAAGGATGGGAAGAGCTATCACTTGATCCCCATGAGCGTTGAGGAAATCCAGAGACACTTGGCACCTATGGTGAAGAGAAAAGGGAAGAGAAGTCTATTCAACATCCTGGCCCATGCTCAACACTTAACATTGAGGAAAACTTCCTTTTAAACCTACAGTAATGCTGGCAATCAGCCTCCGACCATATCCAAGTCAAGGCCTATCAATGCTCGTCGAGGTCGAACTGTAGCTAGAAGGACAAGGGAAAGGAAAATAAACACTTAGCATCAACTCTATCGTCAGCTAAGGTGCCAAGAAACCATAAAGCCAAGTACTCGAGGCCAAAGAACCACTTAATATGACCTCAAGAGACTACCACTAACTAATTCTAAAAGTCGGTAATTATGGGCCGACCTTTCTAGTGTCTCGGCTAAGCTATGCTAGACATTAGGGACTCCTTTCTAAACCTATACATCCAATTGCCAACCCCATCCGATACGGATACTACTACTTTCAGGACATGCTAAGTGATTGCATGCTTAGTTCTATAAAATGTACAGTTTTGTATTCTTGTACAAAGGTCTTGTACCTTATTTACAGTTTTGCCACTAGGGTTTAGGACTTGTTATGAATAGCAACATTACATAAAGAGATAGAGATAGATACAGAATACATAGATATAGATAGATAGATATACAGAGTGAAACTTTCCTCTTTCGAGCATTTGTTGGATTATCGAGTGTTGATTAAACTCTTTAATCATCCTTGCGTTCTTATCAATCTAATTCTCAAATTATGGTGAACCGCTTTATTTGAATTGGTTAGTGAGTTGCATCTAACCCTTATTTGAAATCCCGAACAACACTAAGTGTTCGTGAGTCATATCGAACTCTATTTTAAGCTCAAACCCCTTATTGTGTTTGTGTCTTGGTGAGTTATATCCATCCACGTTCGCTATCGAAACCCTTTTTATTCTTCATACTTGTTTTCTTTAAATACCTACTCTTATTCATTCCTAGATCCGCTGCTGTTTCTTTCTAAATCGATCCTTTGATTCTTTATCATCTTGGTATTAGAGATTCAATCCTTATCACAGCTTGTGAGACCGGCCTACAGTTATCGAGCTCTCAAATTAATTGACATTAGCTCCTTCATACCATGCCAATCTGGTCTTTAAGATTAGGACCTCGGTTGTTTAGTCCCTAGTCTTGTCGATAACTGACAAAGCTATTATAGAGCTATCTTTCTTTCCCTTCACGGCCTTTTGGTATCTACTTGACCTTGAGTGGGGCAAGCCTACCTTAACTTGAAGATAATCATAGGCCAATTCCTATCAATAGTGCTCTAAGTGACATCATCAATATTTAAGTGACTTTACACATGATATGAATATGATTATTTGAAATGAATAAGTGAATTGATTAGAACCTTCTCAATCCATTTAAGCTTCCTCAACTTAGAACAAGCCGACCGTGGCTTGGAGATTGTTGTAGGCCAATTCTTATCAATAGTGCTCTAAGTGACATCATCAATATTCAAGTGACTCTACACATGATATGAATATGATTATTTGAAAAGCATAAGTGAATTGATTAGAACACTTTCGATCTAATCAAGCAAACATCTATGGATATCCATAAAGTCAATTTTCACCCTAATGAAAAAAGAAGAAGATAAATAAAGATTAGTACATGTGTGAAGTCTTTTGGATTAAGGGTATTTTCTCAAGTGTCTTGCTCTAGTTTATGTATCATCTTTTCCATATGTACTTGACTTAGTTAATGGTGAATTTAATAAGATTTTGCCAAGGACTTACAAGGGCTCACTATTGAGATGCTATTAACATAAAACAAGTGAAGATATTAAAATTATGCGATACTTGCTTGCGCTCTCTCCTAAGCACATTATTTATCTTCTAAGGGAAAAGTTCACCAATCCTTGATAGCAAATGGTAACATATGATGATAAGCCCTTCCTAACTCAAACGCCATACTTGATCACCAGTTTGACTTGGGATGACCCTTAGGTATAAACTTAATGCCAATTTACCTCCTTGTTTAGCATTTTCTTTCTCTAATTCTTTTCTTCAATATTTACTTCTTTTACCTACAAATAATATTTAGGTCCCATTTAGTCAAAATATTAAAAAAAAAAAGAAGAGAAAACAATAGTTATGAAATCAATAAGAACTTTAGTTTGCCTTAATAAACAAATTAAGATAGATTACCTAAAGATTGAGTAGGATGGTTTCGAATGCCATTCGCTATAGATGTTTCTATGGGAGTATTGGTGGAAGTATAGTCATCTATAGGAGTGTTTGTTGCATCTTCTACAAATGGGTGTTGTTCATCCTTACCATGATGTGAATCTAATTCATCATTAATTAAAAGTTGGGTGTCTCTATATGCTCTTCCTCCTCTTCTTCAATTTGTTTCCCTTCTTCCTTTAACCATTATGATTCTATAATAAAAAATTAAAAACAATTATCAATTTTTAGAAACATATAACATAAATAAAAAATATGTATATATAAAATGTATATAAAGTAAAAGGCATACAATAAATAACTTAGGAAAATTATCAACATTGAGAAACATATTTTCACAAAATAAATATTATCATAGATAAAGAATGAAACCAACAAAAAGAGGCAAAAGAAACCAATAAGTTGATAAATAAATAAACAAACAAACAATAAGAATAACATACAATCATGATCACTACTATCATAATCTACAAGTATATCATTGAGCTCTTCGTATTCATTCTCATAGTCACTAGTGATTTCAATACTAGCACAATGTTGTGAAGGATTAGATGCATGAACTACCCTTCTTACTTCTTCTCCAACAATAGTGTTTGGATGTACGTCAATTCTTAATACCACATCAACATCACAATCGACTATTGAAGGTTGCTCATTTCCTCTTTCCTCATCCCTTCCAAGAGAAACCCTTAAGTTCTCATCCACCAATTGAGCTTTTACATCAATAATCAAGTTCACATCACCAATAAAAGAGTTTATATTACAAATGTGATGATGCTCAAAATGTTTGGACCATACGCCAATTAGTACCCATTTTCATGTCTTCTAGAGAGTATATTTGCTTAGCTTGTAATGCTAACACATAAGGATTATTTTCATACTAAGTTCGAGTAACTTTAATAATTTTGTAGCCATCACCATTTACATCTAAATAAGAATATTCTTTGTTTCTAATATAAACAAATTTACATATGTCCATTAGCACTCCATAAAATTCAATATAAGATTATACATCTCCTTAATTTCCTTCTACATACACTCTACTATTATAAGTCCTCTTCCTACTATCAAAGTCTAATGTGTGAAATTGAACACCGTTATATATTAGTTTGTTGTATCTCTTATAGCATGTCTGATCTTAATGATAATGCATACAATGCACTAATGATCAGGTCATTACTATTGTACAACATTCTCATCTAGAACATAATCAAGCAAAATGCAACATTAAAATAAAAAAAAAAAAAAACAAGAGTTGGGAAAAATTGTCTATATTTTTATTATTAAAAATATAATTATATTTGAAAACCATATATTATATTAACCTTATTCATAAACCATTGATTGAATTTTTTATGATGGAGATCATCTATATCGTCAACATATTGTATTTGTAAGATATCCCTTATGTTCCTTACAATACACTTTCTACTCTTATAAGTATTTATTAACGTAATTTATAGCACTAGTATAATATTTGTGTTACACTCAACTTATACTTACTCTAAATAAGGTTGCATCTCATGGCAATTATTGATAATATGCCACTTGGCTACTTTAACCTCTACATCTAACAATATAACGTCTAAAGGAGGAGAAACAAAACCAACTCTATTTGTGAAAATATCCATACCACCATCTTCCATGAAATCAAAATTCCTATTTAGGTAATTAAATGTTGTCTCAACATCTAGCAAGTGAAGTGAACAACACGTCAAACATTCTTATATAACATAAGCTTTAGCAATTGATCCCTTTAAATAAGCTCTATTTCTAACAAATTACTACAAAGTACCTAAGTATCTACACTCAAGAATTTAAATGAATTGTAAGACAGTTGAGTCATAACATAAAAATCTATCATTTCATGTGTATATCATACCTCTCAATGGGATACATTCAACGGTAAGCATTAAGTCCAACCATCAATGCCTCTTGAGTTAAATTTATAGCTAGATGCATCATAATATCAAAGAAAGCAAGGGGAAAAATTATCTCTAACTTGCATAATATGGTGATAATATCACTTTACATCCTTTACATTTCTTCAACATTTAGAATACGTCTACATAGTCTCTTAAAAAAAGTCCCAGGCTCAATTATAGCCATAGCAACATCCTTAGGCAATATTGATAAGAATTGGACTATTAGACCTTTAACCAACAGCTGAGCCCCTAGAATAGAGGGATTAGCAAGGTGAATCCTCTTGCTCTAATAGACTTCTAGCAAAGCCGAGTTACTCCTTGCTGTTGATCCACTCTATATGTCGAACCAAATGACTACCCATCTCTCAGAAGTTGTATGTCAACCTGAAGAATGCCTAGATAGTAACTAAGCCTCACGCATTAGCTTAGCCATGTTCAAGTCGTACACTTGCTCGGCATTACTCTTGCCAAGAAGCTAAGAGAACTCCTACTCGGACGAGTCCATGCCTACTCAACACCCCTACTCGAACACCTGATCAACTAGTACTCTTTTGTCCACATCCTCTTATAGCATCCTTGATGCAACTCTACCACGTATCTAGGACCACATGTAGAATCTGCTGCAATAATCATTGTTTTCCATGAATATTCATTCTTATCCTTTGTAAACTTTATACATTACTTTTTTAGGATAATACCCTTTTTGTTTTTTCTTTTTTTAGGAAAGTTGCCCTAAATTCTTGGGTATAAATACCCCTTATACATGTAGTTGTAATACATCAGATTATCATTAATACATTGGATATTTTCTTTTCGTAAACATTGTTGTTTACTCTCACTTTACTCTTATCCTAACCCTTAAGTAAAGCTAAATAGCGGGTTACCTCACTTGATCAACCTATGCATCATATCAAGCTATGCCATGAGTCATCGGGAGTTTCATTGGTACGTAATATCCTTCAAAGCTACTCGTAGGTTTGCTTACTTTCATTCATTTTCTGTTCTCTCGTGCATTTTCCTATTATCCTTTTCAAGCTTTTAGTAAGCTTAAACCCATTCCTACGACTAACCATATCTATTCTTGGCTGCGGTCTGCATCATCTTGGTAATAGAGTGGAGGTTTTCATTAGATTGTGGTAGTTTGTTCTTGAAGTTCCCTATTATACTTTGTTTTGGACATATGGAACAGAGTAACTTTTGTGTGTAAGAAAATGATAAACCTAAGTGTTAATGTTGGTACTGGGGATGATAATAGTGGTGCTATCTACTATGGCCAACAATCTCAAGGTACTCTAAGAAGTACAGACGAGAGACTTAATGAGGTTACTAACCTCCTTATCAACTTAACTCTCACTGTTCATACATTAGCTTATAGACCAGCTAAACTACACACAATACTCTAAAAGCTACCCAACTAGCTAAAGTGTAGAACCCAACTCGATAGTTTTGAAGTGGAGGAGTAAATGGGTAAGTAAGAAGAAGGATTAACTTGGGAGATATGGATAAAGAAGATAAGGAAGAGTATCTTGAGGAAGAAGAATAAGCTTGAGCACCTCAAGGATCCGATTATGTGAAGCTTAAGATTTCAAGCTTTAACGAGTCTAGAAATGCGCATGATTACTTGGATTGGGAGGAGAAGGTGGAGCATGTTTTTTACTATTACCAATATGAAGGTTACAAGAAAGTGAGAATGTTGTTGAGTTCTCTAGGTATGCTACCATGTGGTGGAAGAATTTTCAAAGTATGAGAAGGTGAGAAAGTTACTAAGAGATTAATACTTGGCTTAAGATGAAGAGATTACTTAAAAAGTGATTTGTGCTAGAAACTTATCAGTAAGACACTTTTACTTAGCTATAAGAGCTGAGGTAAGGAAGCTGAACTATGGACGAGTATGTTCAAGAGTTCCAAATTCTTATGATTTGCTGTAAAGTGGAGGAGCACTCAATACAGATAGTCTCGAGATTCCTTAGTAGTTTGAGGAGTATTATTCAAGACATTGTGGAACTCCAACAATTTACCACAATGGATGAGGCAATACAAATAGCTTAGTGAGTAGAATTTGATAAATTCCGCAGCTTAAAACTTATTTCTCCTTAACTTTACCCTCTACTCCATACTCTCAACTTCTAAACTGCACTCCATGTAACTTTTCAATATTTCCCCTAACATGGACACACACAACACCGATACTCATACAACTCCCAACATGTTATCTTACATGTACACATAGTCCACATAGCCACTCCAATTTCACGCGTACACATGTACACCACACATTGCCGTACGACCACAACTAGACTTAACCAATTATACACACTTTACAATGCCCATACATACACACACAACGCACACTATACATAATACATATACATTCACATATGGCACCCACTAATCCACACTTCACACATACTTATGATCCACATCTTGTACACACATACTTGTGATCCACATCTTGTACACTAAGGCATATACTTCCGACTGTACAAACACACAAACAACTACATGATTGTCTTGCCCCTTATACTTGATATCTAATTACATGTTATACCAATGTTTGGATCTTTTCACATGATAGTTTACCCTTAGCACTTAATATCTATTTACATGTTATACCAATGTTTGAATATAAAAATCACTTATTTCCTTTAATTCCCTTTACTTAATTTATTTATTATTTTATTTTTAACTTTGGTTTTACACATTTACTTTAGGAAAATGTTATCAATCAAATTCTATTTTTTCTTCTTTCAACTTTGGACACAAACATCATTAATGATGTCTTACATGTCAACTTCTTTTTTTTTCTATTTTTTTTTTAACTAATCAAGTTACATATGACAAGTTAGGGAAGGAGGATCAATATTCATGTTCTTATGCAATAAAATATTATCTATATTAAAGTTACAAAAGTATATGTGTTAGTATTAAATGTATAAATTCTTGTAATTTAAATTACACCGTTATGCCTAGGCTATGAGGGCTCTTAACTACATGGATAGTTTAATGCACTTATCAACACTTGACCTTGAGATGTGTGGATCATCCAAACCACATTAACATGTATATAATATATATATATATTCCATATGAGGTGGGATTATAGTTATTGAACTAACACCTTTATAAAATTTAGAAGATATAATTAATCGAAAAGTCACATAGAATGTCAAATTCTAACGCACGACATAGGCTATCATGTATATTATAGTTACAATGTCTGCGAGAAACTAATGGAAAGTTGAAGATGGTAGCTCGGAAAAGTGTGCACTGCATATGATGACAAACCTCT
This sequence comes from Lumnitzera littorea, assembly GCA_024138015.1. NCBI lineage: Eukaryota > Viridiplantae > Streptophyta > Magnoliopsida > Myrtales > Combretaceae > Lumnitzera > Lumnitzera littorea. The sequence continues at coordinate 82,507,475 of JAMXBB010000001.1, forward strand.
ATCAGTAGAGGTTTTAATAGATACGCCAAAAAATTGAAGTTTGCAACTTTAACTAACTATAAAGGTAAATAATTTGATCGTTTCACCTTTCAAATGGATAACCAGCAATCATAGCTTACAGATGCATAAATAACACAGGAAAGGCGATTTAACTTATGCAGCATACTCAATGTTCATTTTAGATTTGACAATTTGCCGGAGTCGGAGAACGAGACAATTGTCAATTCTCCTCTTCCTCAATCAAACTACCTGAAGTTCAGCTCGGCTATTTCAGGAGCATGTTGTATCTGAAAATGCTCAGTTAAGCCATAATGAACCAAGAGAAGCCAGGCATGAGTCAGTAGCTCTCCTCCACGCTTCAGTTGCTGCAAATGGTAACTTGTCTTGCATTTCAAGGCCGCTAATACCAGCATTGCCACCCATATTTCCCTAACGAACTGCCATCTGAAATCTCGTTTGATCCCGCTGAGCTGTGACGCGAGCTTACAGCCATAAAACAGCACAAACTTACTCTTGTCCGCTGAGGAAACTGTCAAATTGAGTTGGGTGTTCACTTGTTTTAGCAGAAGATCACTCGCACCAGTTATGCTCAATCTTGGCATCATGGGAAAGCAATTCTGTTTCGAATCTTTCTCTAGGTCGATGGGCATTCCATTTCTAGTCGACTGGTGCTGCTCCAAGAAGGTAGCCGCTACGGCATACATATCATGGAACTTGATACGTCCTATTCCAGCTGGCAACATGAAAGGGTACATGACCAGAAGATGCAGCATGTACCGAGACAGATCTACGCATACACTTTCATCCCTCTCCTCTTCTCCCATGGTGCCATCTTTGATGCCATGGAAGCAAATTTCGGTAGCAATATGCCATACTAGGACGCACATATCGAATTCTAACTCGATCGACCATTTCAAGCCGTCCAGCTGTTTCTTTTGTTGATCAGTATCCTTCTCCCACTTCTCGTGCCAAAAGGATTTTAGATCCCTATACATTGTCGATATCCCATCTACGTGGTGAGCTACATCATGTTTTATGTGCTTGCTCACGTCCCGGCTGCCTTTGTAGAACAGTTTCTCCACTTTGTCATCAATCCCCAGGTACTCTAGGATCTTGTGACAGCGAAGGTGCTTCTCTTTAAGCGAATAGCTCAGCAGGCTGAATTGGCCAATCTTGTCAGACCATCTCCGCCGTTTGTAAGCCGGCTGAAACCAGCTAATAATGTTAAAGATGAACAGGTACCTTTCATGCTTAATTAGCCAACAGCTGACTTTATCGGAGAAGAGATGTACCAGCGATGCGTACAGCTCCAGGGAGAAGGCTATTCCCAGCAATGAGAAAGTTATGCATTTGTCAATCTTGTCGTAAGAAGCCTTGCTGTTAAAGACAGCAAACACTATTAAGGCGATGCCGGTGAGGGATAAGCTGATGATCCGACTTACAAATCCCCACGGGGTCTGGAACACCATCGCCTTCGTGAACAGTAAATCGTAAATGAACCCCAGTTCTATACTAATGATATTGAAAACGGAAAGAAACTGCGTGTTTTGAAGTGGCTTCTTGCTGGAATCACGGTCATCTTCGCTGAGCAGTAGATCAGCAAACGCTGGACGGAAAATATCGATCAAGCGACTCGCTACAAGCATTTCTGCCTTGCTGCGCTCGTACCGCTCCTGCTGTCTCATATCTTCACTTTTAGGAAACAAAGACCCGTCTGCACCATGATTCCACACTTCTTGTAGCTCGATCACTTTATGTGGTACCACGACATATCCTTCAGCTTCCTTGTGTTTTTGCTCCTCCACTATTTGGGAGTTCTTCTGTGGTCGCTCAGGCATCGAGTCTCGAAATTGTTCGCTGCTCGCAGCCCAAAGTGCCCAGACTCGCTCGCCATACTTGATTAGGCCACAGATCAGGATGACAACATAGAGCCAAGAAAGATAGGAATCGGTCCAGGACAGGAACATGATGTAAAGGGTCGCCACTGTCTGGGTAACCAGAGAAAGGCAGTGTCTGAGCCAGAGCTCATTATCTTCCAGGGAATTTGCTGTGATGGTATCCGGACCGCCTAAGTGCATAAGCAGAAACGGGGCCCAAAAGGCCCTCAGCTCGGCCGTTGAGTCGATGCTGCCCCCGCTGACTCCCATCTGCTGGAGTTCACCTGGCGTGATACCAAGTGCATATATAGCCACAGCATCGGCTGACAAGTAAGCTAACCACACAACGACCCTGATCCAATAATGAGATATTCTTTTCCTTCGATTACCTAGAATGATGAGTATCACTTGAATGGTGAGGCTCGACAAGACTAGTATCCTTAGTTCCCATTTATCCATCAGGTCCTTCAACCTCGGAGAAAGGATCTCCCTCATTCTCCTCTCCCTGGCAAAGGCCAAACCAGTAATAACTGCAATGTCCATATCCGTTGCAAATAGTGAGAAATCCCTTCCGTACGAGACGAAATCATTTTCAAGTTATCGGCAGAAAAGAATCTCATCTTGTAACGAATATGAAGTTTTAACGCATTATGTACAGATAATCCAACCCATTCATTTTATTTTTTTTCTTTTTTTTTTATTTTAGTGAATGAGCTAATTCTTGTTCAAATCACGACAGAAACAGTAATAGCAGTGACATTTGATTAACAAGTGATTATAGACTCGAGCAAGGAATAAACGAGACCAGATGATTGCCTATGCTGCTGTAGTGGAAAAACAAAAAGGAAACTATCATATAAGTAATCCTAGTAAATCACTGAAAGTGCAGGCACACGAACAGAACACTGATATGTACTTACCCATAGGCAACATTGTTGGGTACAGAAATTGCCCTTGTTGCTTGAGTGGCTTCCTTCGACTCTTACCTAACGAGAGCAAGAGATGGACAGAAATGAGAGGTTAATCTGTTTGCTTATAGAGGTGCTTTTGCTACTTGTTTCATCCTGGAGGAGATCCATCTCGAAAAGAAATGACAAGCTTGAATATTCATCGAAACCTTATAAGGTTTTTTTCAACTCATGTCCATTTAACAGCAAATAAGAATATATCCAGGGTTTTTTCGATCCTCTCATTTTTCTTTTTTTCTTTTTATTTTCATTTCTCTCAATTTTCCTTAATTTATAAGTTAGTGGATGAAATATTATAGATTTTTCTAATACCCTATGATAATAATATGACATTATATTTTATTTTTATAATTTCGACTGTTAATTACATGTAACAATATTTTAGAAAAGGATTTGTTTTTATAAAAGGAATAAGGTTATAATACAATAATTATTGTAGAGAAATAGAATAAAAATGTAATAAGTCATAAATAGTACACTGCTATGTCATTTGTTGATTTTACTTTAAATAAAAAATATTAATTTTAGTATTAAATAAGTATTCATAAATCTGAATAACAAATAACCATTCAATATTTTTTATAATATGAATTTCTTATAGAATTACTGTTACAAAAATGCAACTGCTTTCATTAAAGAAATAAAAGAGGCAATTGAATTACTCTAATAGCAAAATCAACCGGCTATGTAGGTACTTGGCACGTCTCCCTTCGCATTTCCATGTACAGACAAAACATTATTAGTTGAAATTATGTCATGTACATATTGGGCCCCAATCAGACGAAATTTTGGTAACAAACTTTCCAAGTATTCTTCTCTTACGCGGTGTTTACTTGGGGGATTCCATTCCCCTTTTATTCTTCACTTTACATCAAAGAATTTGTTTAGCTTAAAAAATTATAATTGCTAAAAAATCTCAATTCTTAAAAACAAACATTGAATTGGGATTCCTTCTCTAGACTAAAGAATCTAGATTTAATGGACTCCTATCCTTTCCAATCACATCCATATGTGATAGCCATCCAGCATGCCTTCACCACCACCATACTCCACCTCTTCTCCTTGATCTATTCTCTCTTTGTCTCTCTCTCTTTCTCTTCTCAATCTGTCTTGCTGTGTCATCAACTTCCCTTTCTCTCCTGCTCTATTGAAGAATCCTAGACAAGACTCAAAAGATTAAAGGCATGATATAAAAACCTAAACATTCCCCATTTTGTTTTGAAGTTAGATATGTAGCAAATACGTTTGCTTTGTAGAATCCTAAACAAGACTCAAAAGATCAAAGTTAGATTGAAGGCATGACATAAAAATGAAAACTTTCTCTCTTACTTTGTAGGCACTTCTCTCTCTTTCTTGTAGTATGATCTGTTGAAGGCCGATGGTCAATATAGTAAATATGTTTGCTTCAATCTATTCTAATTTTTTTTTTTAGGTAAAGGATCAAGCTAAATGTTGTGGTCAGTTTTATTAAGCTATTGGGATATGCAGAAGTGGTAGGTAGTGTTGAAGGATATTTTGGTGATTTTAAATCTATTGCATCCTTACTCTGATTTGTTTCTTTTCCTCAAATAAACAACGTAATTATCATTGCAGGTATATTCCATTACCTAAGAATGGTAATTTTATTACTTGGCTATTTCATACTATTAAGTGAAGGGACTATTAAAGAAAACAAAAGTCTCTACTATCTACTCTAATTAACTTACAACTTGACCATTGTTAATTCACCTACGCATTCCTTCATTTCAAAATAGTTTGTAAGCAATCACATGTTATTTGCATGATCATTGATCTTAGATGCAATAAAGAGATACAGAGGAGGTGGAACAAGTAGACTCAATTATTTATTTGAGCTTATGACAAAAGATGAAGTCTTGTGCTTTTGAGTACTCTTGATTCATTCTTCACGGAGTAGCTTATTTGATCTTTTGTGAAGTAACTTTATCAAAGCTTCCATGTTTAGCTAGCCAATGTTTAGAAATGATCCCAAATAAGAAGAGGAGCTTTTTATTTATAGATCTTGGAGGATAATGTCATTATTGGATTACTCAAAGATGGATGGTCGAGATTTAACATTGCTAGTAGTTGTTAGATTGTCCTGGATGATCTAAAGGATGAGATTCGCTCCTTCTTTCTCAAATAGGCTATGAGCTTGGGCCTTGGGTTTGGATGGGTCCAATAACTTATATTATAAGGAAGGAAACCCATCTATAATAACATAAGCCCATCACCATTATTTAAATTGAATTAGTTCCTTTTGAGGCTACACGAAGTCCAAATGGGTTTAGAGAGACCTCTTTCAAGCTTACATTTTACACACAAGTTAATCAAATAAGGTTAAGAGCGAAATAACCAATTGAAAGGTCTTTATTTTGAGCCTTATCTCCCTAAAACAGCCTTAGCTTAGTTTGGTTTCTTGAACTTTATCACTAACCCATTAAATTAGTTTATGGCATTAAATTAAGTTGAAAGCCCAAATACCAAAATAATGCTCTACATTTTGCCTCCTAGCTAAAAGCTCCTTTGGCAAAGCCTAAGGATTTTGGGCATTTCATTAGAACAGCTTCTTGAAATTTGTGGTGTAAGTGTGTTAGATTAATATTTGTCACTTAACTGAGTTGGTGGAAGTAATACTTCTTCTATTGTTAATATGTTGAGGTAAAATATATTGACATAGTATTGCTACTGTGAAATCTGTTTCTCCACATGCTTTGTATAGAATAAATACTTAAGCCTCCTATAATGTTGATTTATATCTATTTCATAGAATTAATAATTCAACTCTTCCTTGTATTCTTCTTCCCCAATACATGTGTTGTAGAGAAAAAATGAAGCTAGTGAAATATTTATAGAAGTCTTTTAGCTTCAAAAGTATTTTTCATTTTTGTAGATGTTATATGGGGTTGTGCTACAGTGAAACAAGACAACAACATTTGTCCCCTTGCAAGGATTACAAGAACCATATTGCATTATACTAAGGTAGCATATAGATGCAAGGGCAATGCTCTCGCAATACGATATAGGGATAATTTTCATAAATATTTCATGCCCCATTTAGCTAAGTTTAGATGAAAGCTCATTTAGCAAAGAGGTGGGGACTATAAGAATTTGTTATAGTTATTGCCCAATTCACATGCTTTGGACCACAAAAAAACAATAAAAATATAAATAAACCCATCCATTCCTTGGAGGCACTGTAAACCTTGTTTAGGTACTAGTTTGAACTCTAAATTAAGTTTAAGTGTCTTAGATTATATAATGAGTTGATAAGGCTAGAAACAATAAAATTTTTATAAAATTTAGAAACCGAATACAGTATCGATAATAAAAACCATAAAAAATCAATCGAAATCTAAATCACATATACAAACCTTAAATCCAATGTACACATAAATATTCAAAATCGAAATCAAACTCAAACTTGATCGAAATCCTAAAATTATAACTTTAAACATATAAAATGAATAAATATTACTTAATAATGATATAATCGTAGTAGATTACATTTATCGAGTAAATCGCGTAATCGCGTAAAACTTTTAACGAAAACATTAAAATAATTCATAAAAATTATAATTGTAATGGATATCAATTAAATTGATAATTTTTCATAAAATTCCAAAATTAATTTATAAATGTTATTTTTATTATTATTATGTTTAGAAAAATTACATATAATCATTTTTTTATTTTCCTTTTTCTTCTTTTTTTTTTCTTTTCTTTCTTTTCTTTCTTTTCTTCTTAATTTCCCTTGTTGCCATGTTCCAATTTCTAGAAAAAATTCAGCAACTGACATGAGCAAATTTCCTCCAAGTGTTAATTGATTAGTAGCAAAACAAAAGAAATGATGAGATTGTCTCATCTCATTAAATACTAATTTGCTTTTCTAATTCTTATCTTTCCTCTCTCCAATTTGCTTTCCAATTTGCGTTAAAGTATCTTGCAGAAAAGCAACACGTTTGGAAACAAAAACTTGTAAGTTAGAAAAGTAAAAGAAAAACCAAAGCAATTACACACACACAAATCAAACAAGAAAAGCAAAGGGAAAAAAAAATCAATGACTAAGAAGAAGAAGAAGGAGAAGATTAAGGAAATTTTTCTATTTAAATTATTAAAACAATTAGGTAAGTATTTATTTAATTTTTTGTACATATATATATCATACAGTATGTACATATATACTAAGTATTTGTTTATTTATTTATTTACTTGTACATATATGTATGCATGAATAGATATATACATATGTATTAGGTCTTTTACTTATTTGTGTATATACATATGTATATAAATGTGTATATATAAATTATGTATAATATATGGTATATGCATATAGGTATACATAGTAGTACATATAGTATGTATTTTTCCTATACATGTATTTTTGTACATATGTATGTATGTGTATTATATATGTATGTATATTTAGTATTTTGTTAAATAATATATATAGGTACACACGTATAGTATATGTATATGTACTAAATATTTCCTTTATATACATGTATATATTTTTAGTATTTTATTTAATTATTTATGTATATATGCATGATTATGTATATATATGTACTTATTAATTTTAATATATGAAGTATATACATGTATACGTATAATATATGTATCTATACTTAATAGTTTCAAAGTGTACGAATTTTTGTGTATTTGTGTATATATATGTAGCTAGTGTGAATATGTATATATACATATTATTAATAATATTTTATATTTTAGTGTATATATATGTATATAGTACAACCGTATATATACATAAGTATATAAAGTATACATAAGTGTATATTATACTTATACATAACGTATAAGTAAGGTTAGAATATTTATTATATAACATATCGTATACATATAAACGTACATATATAAATAGTGACGTATACATAAAAATATGAGTATATGTAAATAGTATACACAATATACTATAATATTAAATTAATAAATATATACACACATATATATAGGAGAATACCGTAAGTTTGGAGAAAGAAAATTAATAATTAAGTAAATTAGAAAATTTGATAAAATATAATCATAAGTACTTATATATATATATATATAACTATACCATAAAATAGGAAAATAATAGAAAAGGTATAAAGGTGACATGTGGCACTTCCATATGCTACCATGTCACCATTTATTATAAAATAATTAATTTTCGTAATAAATAAATAAATAATTAATTAATTAAGTAGAAAAATAATAAAGTAGAAAAAGGTGAATTAGTAATTCTAAAATCTCAAAAATAAGTAAAAAAAGGTAATTATAGTAAAATAGGCTTAAAATAGGAAAATTATCAAATTATAAGATTTAAATAATTATTAAATCGTAAATATACTAAGAAAAGCTTAAATTGATATTTTATATTTTTAGAAGTTAAAATAATAAATTTTGTGATATTTTTATATCACAGTTAAAACTGCGAGTTATAACGTTTAAAATGGATCTCGTTCTGAGAAAATACGCTTAAAAATGATCAAAATGGACTATAAGTTCATAAAGATCGAAACTAGATCAAAAAAGTTATATGTGATTTGATAAAAAGCTCAAATCGATGATTTCACGCAAATCAATAACTAAGTTAAATAAACAGTACAAATTACCATATTAGCTTAGTTTTTAATTTCTATACTTACTACTTTCTAAATTCATTATTCTCAAGTGATCTTAACTTTAACCTTGACTTGCCATCAGACTATTACGACCCTTGAGTCAATCATGGCTAAATGAGTTTTTCTTCATGATTCCATACTTGCTTATATATGTAGTTAGTAAATATAAATTGTTATTAATAATTGAATGTTGTGTAGGACTGGGTTATGCTTATATGTGATCCTATTTGTTAATCATAAATTTACTTTAAAGTATAATAACGTATTGGTTATTGCATAGTAAATTCAATAGGAATTGATTATTTGTGACCTTATTGATCACTGAATAATAAGACCTAACATAATCCAACTTGAAAGAACTAAATCGAATCATATGTAATCATGTACTGCATAACTAATTTTGGCCATCATATTACACGAAGGTGCATATGTGTAGTATGACCTTATCTTGGCCCATGGGATCACTAGGCATTAGAGGCTCTAACTGCCTGGCTAAGGGTTGAGTCTAGAGGCCTCCGTTTAGGGGTGAGTGAGGGCTGCGGAACCTATTCACAATCATACGTAAAACTCGATTTTAATTAAAATTGAGAATGGATATACCATTACATTTTGTATATGAAACGCGAAGTTTCGTTGTTGTAATAGTTCTAGTATGATACTTAGATTTGACTGCTATCAATGTATCTCCAACCCTGACTTAGAAGGGCATTAAATCTAAGTTGCATGCAATATTTGGTCATGTGCATGTATTTGTATGACATATTGATTGATCATGCATTCACTTGATTGAATTAATTTATTGTATAACCTATTTATTGTATGGTCAAGGGAATTATCTCACTAAGCTAATTAGCTTATACCCCTATGGTCTTCTTTCGCTGGCTGATTTGTTCATGGAGTCGGGCTGTCGCATGCCCGAGGTTAAGTTATACATCAAGAGATTGATGTAGGAATAAGATGTGATATGAGTGTACTTATGATACTGTATTTAGTCTTAAACCTTATTATGTAATATTATATGTAGACAGTTTAAAATATGACCTCTTATCATCTTCTTATCTATATATATATATATATATGTGTGTGTGTGTGTGTGTTTTATCTTCCAATAGCTGGTTATTATTATCATGAAATGATATTACTTACTCCTGTGCAACTTTAGGTGGTTAGTTGTAATTGTAATCTTGTATATTGCATAAAGGGTTATCAATTGAGAGGAAAATCAATTTACAGTCCTTTATATAGTATACAGCGACAACCATGATTAGCCTCCCTCAGATTGTGATAGATACACTGCAATCGAATGAAGCAAAAAAGAGTGACATGGAGGCTATTACCTAAGAAACACATTTCCTTTCATATCTCAACATAGCCAGTGAAAACCTTAAGTAAATGCATATACTAAATCACTTGCTCGAATTATGAATTTCGTACATATCATCCTTTATCATGATTTCCCTTTTATTGCCTCATTACCAACTTCCAAATTTATCCTCAAGCATTTTGGCTGTTATAATATGACCACCTTATATTTTTCTTGAAGAAAAGTTGCAAATGTGCTAAAGAATTTGAAGGTAAGAAAACCACCATCCTTACTCCCCTCCTTTCCTTCTTTTGTTCCACGCATATTTGGGTTGAACCTATACCCAACATAGAGGATGTCTTCCTCCTTCTCCAACTTCATAACTTTAGGAAGACATACATTTTGGTGCCATTAAGCACACAGTAAGATGAAAGTGCACACAATATCTTACAAGGTGTTGTTGGTTTAAGTTTTCATCAAAGAGATCTATTCTTTCATCATAGATTGAATACTTTTTTGGCATGATAAGGAACAATGGACACCTAATACAAGGCCCTAGCCATAAAAGTAAGTACCATTTTTCTTAAGTTAATATATTTAACCTTCTTAGATGTAGGTACGTACTTGTAGCATTCATATCTCTCTAGCTGTTAATGTACTTTTTCCTCATGAGCTTAAGGAAGTTATTCCTAAACTCTTCCCTTTGGCAATTCATATTGCCAAAAGAGAATGCTTTGCCTTAGCTCCATTTTACTTAAGGTCGCTATACCATGCTACTGCTTGTTCCATCGGCCACTATACAATTTTATGCTATGTAAACATGGTCTTCCTTCAAATCTTTTTTTTGTGAAAGATTCAAGGGACACTTCACTTCTCATAGTATCAATAAGGATCCCAACTCCAATTTGTCATGATCATAAGTGTAGTAAAAAGACAGTACAAATGTTTGTTAAACTCTTTAATACTACTATAGAGTTTACATTTCATTTGTATGTAGAAATAATCGCTGGCTATCAAACATATAGCAACTATTATCCACCTTTTGACCTTGTCTCTTTGGAAAATGGTGGAGACTTACAATTCTTCTAGGCTAGCTTCCTTTAGTGGTGTATTCCAAGTGGTCTTCCCTCATTTCTAGAATGTAAGGGTTCAAGTGGAAATATTTTAGAGCTTGAGGTCATAGTTTATTCTCCTCATAGAGTTTCTCGACAAATTGGATTCGACTAAGTCGTTCCTCAAATGGTGGTTCGTACTTCAAATTTTGATACGTGCTGTAAACTTATTTCACTTAAGGATATTAAAGTGATCCATGCAAGTGTCCACCAATTCTATTTTCCTCCTTTGAGTCACAATGGGGTGATATCCCCTAATAGGTCATCTTACTGGACCTAGTGTTTTAAAGGATTCCAATCTTATACCTTTTCATCGAACGTAAAGCCCTTGATCGAGATCACCATTTACCATCAAAAGTTTGACCTTTGGCTCATAAGGTTAAACAACAAGAAGCAAGATAATCACTCTAATGAAAAAATAGGAGCTTCTGAAGCAACAGAGGTGAGGGTGAACCTTTCTAAGCATTCTCATCCTCCATGCAATGACCAAGATGGTGCCAAATAACCATGCACTTGGGAGGTAATGATCATATCCTTAGAATTTTTTAAATATATTTACTTTCATTTACTATTCTCACATTTATCTTTATAAGGCTTTATACAATCTAGTTCCCATTCGAAAGATCATCCATCACTCTTCTAATGAGGACGACGGTGACCAAGAGTTAGTAAACTATGAAGATTCCCCAAGAGAATATGAGCAAAGTGATGGCAATGGTGATTTATACACTTCAACTAATTATGTTGAGATTGCTGATTCTAATAATGAGGCATACCTTAATAGAACTCAAACTTAATTATCTATCCCTATATCGATTGCAGCTATTGAAACTAATGCTAAAGCTTTGCTTTATTAGGGTACTTATGGCACAACTATCGCAGTTTAGGCAACTGACCCTCCTTATGTGCTTGTTATTGTTACACTTGCTAGTTAATCTTCTCCCCTAGTTACTAACGTATCCTACTAGGATAGGTAAGCAACTTCAACACTTGTTATTGATTCAAAGGAGACGATAGGATGATGTGGCTATACATCTTATGGCACAATTAGAATGACTATATGCTTTAGATGGGGAATTCTGGCTAGGGTCATCATTTTCTCATACTTCGATGTGCACTAGTGTGATGATTACGTTGGGTGAAGCCATGTCACTCATTGACTATTCACATGGGGAGTTGTTTAGGAAGTATGCAAACTCCATCATAAAGGCTTACGAGCTATCCTAACAATTAGATTTCATGTTAATAGCCTAAAGCCAGTTATGGCAAAGACTTATAAGTTATTATAGTACAACCAACTAAACAAGGCTCGTAAGCAGGTTGTTAGTGAAATAGAAGCTCTACAATAGAAGAAGGAGTCCCTTGACATAGAGATAGATAAACTTGAACATGAGATAAACTTTGATTTAAAATTAGAGCAGGATGTAGCACTTTGATGTGCATGCGTACTGTTTGCATCTTTTTTCATTTTTTTTTTTCCTTTAGAGTAAGGGAAATAAACTTGAATTATTAATGAAATTTCTTTTCAATTTCTTATTATCTTTGCATATAGTTTATTTCGATTTTGAATCTTACAATAAATATATATATATATGACATTATGGCTGCTCAAGCTATTGTAGAACTACTTAAGCTCCACACAGCTAAGATCACTTCAATCTCCTTATGAGAAGTCACAAAAGAGGCAATACACTCATTGTTAGCTTAAAAGTAGTTTCAGCTTTCACAACATGATTGCTTCATTCATTTATGATTAAGGCTAGTTTAACCTTAGGTAATATGAGAGGCATTACGATTACCAAGCCTGTTGTAGGGTCACTGTAACCCGTTACAGCTTAAGATCGCTTCAATCCTAATATTTAGATGACATAGAGGGACATTATGTTTGTCATGTGCTTGAAGTCAAGATTACTACCAAGAGGTAATGACTGTTGTGATGTGATCGCTTTGATCTGTCACAATTAAGGTTGCTTGAACCTTAGAGTCTATTCTAATGCATTACAGTTGCCAAGTATGCTACAGGATTGCCCTGATCTGTTACAACCAAGATCGCTTCAATCTTATTGGAAAGAATCGCTTTTCTTAAAAATAAAAAAATTATAGTTAGATGGCAATAGATGTAGAAAGTGATGAAGTCCATTTCTATTTCATTTCATTCATGAGGAATTTCATAGTAGTTTACAAATGAAGCTTCTTAGCATACTAAAAATTAATATAAGCGGTGACGGCCTTCGATAAGGTCGTAGAGTTTTGCAATATCTGCTATCATTGACTTCTTCTACAATGAAAGGACCCTCTCATTTTAGGGTATACTTTGAGGCTAGGAGTCCTTTCCTTAAATGCTTAGCTGTACAATGAATGACATGGCATTGTTTAAATGAGCGCTTCCTCATAAGGTGATCTTATGCAACACTTAACCTTTGGAGGTATTTGGTCAAGTTATGATTAGCCATATCATATTTCTTATCTAATGCCTCTAAGTCTAATATTCTAAGCGTATCTAGCTCTAATTCAACATTTAAAGCTAAACAAGCCGATGGCACTAAAACCTCAATTGGTACTGTAGCCTCTATCTTGTATACTAAAGAAAATGGTGTTGCTCTATTAGGCATGCACTTCAAAGTGTGATAGGCCCATAATGCCAATGGTAGCTTATCATGTCATTCCTTCTTATTATCATGTACCATTCAACTAAGGACTTTTAGGAGTATCTTATTAGTCACTTTGGCTTCACCATTTACCTTTGGATACCATGGCATGGACTTTATGTGGTTGATATTATAAGATTCCAACAACTACCTAACATGTGAATTGATAAACAAAGTCCCATCATCTGTCAACACATACCTTAGGATTTTGAATCTACAAATGATATGCTCCTTCACAAAGGTAGCCATTATCGATCTGATTGCCTTCTTTCGGCGAATAGCTTCCACCCACTTCATAAAACATTCGGTACCCAATAGTATCCATATACATCCGTTACATGGTGGATGGATGTGATAGATTAAATCAAATGCCTAATGTGAAATGACTAAGGAGTTGTCAAACCATTTAATGCAACTGCTAGAGCATGAATAACATTGCTTCGGAGTTGGCATAGGATACACTTTTTAGAAAAATTAAAGGTGTCCATCTCCATAATTGGCCAATAATAGCCTTTGTTAAGGAGCTGATAATACAGCTTCCTACCATCTTGGTGTTCGCCACATTCTCTAAAATGGTGTTCCTTTAGTGTCATCTCAATTTTAGGTGGTGCCATACACTTAAAAGGTTATCCTTGGAAGGAGACCCGACACAACTTGTTTCTATGTAAAACGTACTTCTTCTCTTTTCTCTTGACCATCCTAGCATCACAATCATCAATAGGTTGGACATTGTTCTTTAAGAAGTTAATATATGGGCATCATAAATATCTAGTGGTTGCAATGAATTTCCATTCTACCTTATAGGTACTAAGGAACAATTAAGGAAACTTTGTTAGAGTTGAGACACATCTTTGCATATTAAGGCCCAATAGTATCTTGCATACTGAATTCTTTGGTACAAAGGTAGCCTATCCTCTCCATACCATAAATCGTGAGATTTTTTTAGTTTCATTTAGGCATCTTCCATTGAGATACATTGGGATAGGATCCCTTCATCCCCTTTATAATACAAGAAACCACAAATGGATATGAAATTCTTTAATGTTGCAATGGAAGTAGCTTTAGGACTTGCTAACTATGCCTTAATAGGGGTGTGCCAGTCATTTTGCCACTCCCGGTCATCTTCAATCAATTGTAAGGCAATATAAGGCATAGTCCTTTTGATTACTTAGATACCTAGCTCATCATCTAAATCTTGCATCGAGACCTTGGAAGCCAAGGTCACCAAAGCATTAACATAACGATTTATAGATCGTTTAGTGTGCTCATATCTTATTTATTGGAACTTGGTAACTAATGCTTGGACTACAACTCTATATGGAGTGAGTATGGGTTCCTTCAACCCAAACTCCCTATTAGCTTGTCTAATCATCAAATTAGAATTACCTTTAATGCATAAATGAGTCATGCCTACTTATTGAGTTGAAATCAATCCAAGTAAAAGAGCCTCATATTTAGCTTCATTATCCGTACAATAGAAGTCCAATTTATATGCCAAGGGTATTTCATGGTTGATTGGGGAAGTTAATATAACTCTAGCTTCCCATCCAGTGCTTATAGGCACGATATTAGCTAGCCAAGTTAGGTGCTCTATAGGCTTGATAAAGCTTTGCTTTTAGTAAGTTCTCGATTTCAGCTTTAATCTGTACCTTAATATCTGGGGTAAAATATGCATTGGTGTTGCTTAAGCGATTTAACTCCTACTCCAATATTTAGCCGATGTATTATTAGGCTAAGATCTAAACTTAGCAACTCCCTATATATCCAGGCAAAGACATATTAGAAATCTCGAAAAAGATCTACCAAGGGATCTTTTATTTCTTTTGCTAAACCTTTACTAATGAAAATAGGTTTAGGCTTCTCTCTTGTAGTCGCCACCTTCACTTCCTCTATTTATTTGGCCTATGGTTTCATTTGATCTTGTAGTTGAGGAGGAGCAAGTTGAGCTTCTTGTATGTTTGAGGGGTTAAAGGATGACATAAATGCCTCTTTTGACCTTAGAGACCATCATAAGTGATATGTAGTTCGCCTATCTACCCTAATGTAATTTTCAATCTTTACATCTTCGTTACACTCCTTTTTCTTCTATTGATCTCCACACTTAAGAGATATCTTAAGCCCCTACCCTTGTTCTTGAAAATGTTCCCATTGTAGTAGTGGAATATTGATTGGTTTGCCAATTGCAATCTCACCTACATTATCATACTCACCATAATATTTCACCTCTATATAATATCACTCTCCACACCCAAAGGGGCTTTTGGCAACAGGTACAAATATATCTTTCCCTCTCCAACTTCCCTTAATATACTGATGTAGTGTAGAAGGGACAAGATCATGGCTATGTAACCACTTCTTACCTACTAGCAAATGGTAGGAGATTGGAGCATCTAACACATGGAACTTGGTTTCCTCGTAAATGGGGCTAACCTTGAAATTAGAATTAATGAACCTTAAAGATTTAGTAAAGGCCTAATTGAAGTCATGAATGTCAATTGGTTAGTGAACTACCCTCGTCATGTCTAACCCTCTAGCTTTAAAAGTTGTGAAGGGCATTATATTAAGCAAAGGCCAGTTATCAATGAAAGTTCGATGAATATGATGACCATTAAGTTTACTATCCACATAGAGTAGATGGTAGTGATTCAAATTGCTCATGCATGTATCATTGTTAGTAAAGATAATAGCATTCTCATGTACCTTTGACATATTGCGAAATGGTTGCACTATGTTGCATTGCTCAAGCTGCTACTTTGACATTTTTACTAGAGTAGTTGCTACAGTAAGTTGAGATTTGTCATCAAATCCTAATAGATTGAATAAATTTCTCACATCGGCGATCTTTAGCAAAGCTATCATAGCATGATTACTTGAAACTGTCTGCTGCCTTCCCTTTGCATTTAGGCATCTCTTTCTATAGTATACTTTCACATCCGTCAACCTTTAGTTGGTCAACTTCCTAAGAAGTTGTTGGGTTATGCAAAATTGCATTAGCAACCTCTTGATTCTTATGTGTTGGAAGCAGATTTTTGCTTGCATCATTATTGTTGTCTAGTTCTAGCTTACCACTCTAGACCTTTTTGTTGAAGATTCTCATCAACATCTAATATTCTCTTGTTGGATGTCCAACAAACTTATGAAATCAATAAAATTTAGAGCTGTTGGTTTATGCTCAACTTATGGTAGTCTAATTATTCTGTCCCTAAGCCATCAATCAACGACTACATGTACCTCATTCATAAGACAAGGAAAAATATTTTGGTTTTATTTGTATATTTTCTAAATATTACGAACAAAAAGCTCATTATTTGGTGGAATATCTATAGCAACATCCCCTTTGATCTTCTTACTACCCTAATACCATAGCACTAATAGATGGTTGCCTCTTCTTACTCGAGTCACCCCTTTTCTTGGCAACAGAATTATTTGTTCATCGTACATTTTCCACCAACACCATGAAGGATTAAAGTAATAGATTCTTGAGGTGTACCGCATATTTAGTGAACATCCCTTAGATGTAGATCTAGATTAACTCCTTCATCACCGATATCTTAGATGTATAATGAACGCTCTCTAAAATGCTCGATGAAATCTATAAGATCTTCCTTAAAACATTGCTTAATACATCCCATCTTTGTGATAATAACACATTCTTGTATTTCAAAGAGCTTCTCTAAGAACAACTTGCATAGTCCCCAATGAATCTATAGAGCTTGGAGGAAGGTTCATGTACCAGGTGTACACTTTCTCTATAAGAGAATTGGAGAATTTCTTCAATTTGAGATCATCATCGAGTCTACAGACCCTAAGTGTCTCAATGAATTTGAGAAGGTGTTCCTTAGCACTCCCCTTTTTACCATTGAACTTCGTGAACTTACGACTAATATAGTCCTTAGGTTATGGTTTCTATATAATCCTCTAAGGGTATGGTAGCTTCAATTCGATTATAGCTACAAAAGAAGAGGTTTTCATTTGCTTCAAGTGCTTATCAAGATCTTCTTTCATCACATAAGACAAAGAAATAGGAATGGGAGCAATTTTTAGCCTAGAGTATCGGGGTAATATTATGTATAACAATTATACTTAGAGCTACGGGTTGGATGTAGCACCTAGATCATGATGACCCTCCAGGTTCAGTCCATAGATATTCTACTAAAGGGAGATTTAGATATACAAGAGTTAGAAGTAGCATGTACTACAATTCTTCTTTCTATCATGTACTATCCTCCTCTATGGGGAATTATAGTGATTGCATCTACTGAGTACCTTGCTATGGAGCAATCGATGCAATAACAATAGTGGCAATAAGAGTGTGTTCAGTAGCTTACGTGAATTACGTAGGAAGAACCGTTATAGGTTGAACACCTGCAAGGTTAATAACAGTAGCAATTGCCATGCCAAATGGAAATTGTGCAAAGGAGGTCAATAATTGAGAACACGAGTGTTCTCTTGCATAGTACGAATAATTAAGGATATTCAACAATAGCTATTTGTGCACACTCGTAAGTGTTATGTTATCACCCTATGTTGGAGTTTGCTAAGTGATCGTGGGATTGATCTCCTAAATGTTGGAAGTCTCCTCCTGTCCATTGGTTTGTAACATCATTGATTGCAAGTGTTCTATCCCTAATGGAGTTGCTAAATAATGTAAGTGAGGTTGCTATTGATGATCAATCATGTGCTTTGCAAGTGATGGTTAATCTTAGAAATCACTTAATCTGATGACAAGTATATAAATGTAATAGAGATGCTTGGGAGGAGGATTAGGTAAACTCGATCACTCGTGCGCACATGTGACAAAAGATGAAGTCTTATGTTTCTGAGTACTCTTGATTTGTTCTTCACTAAGTAACTTATTTGATCTTTCATGGAGTAACTACAGCAGAGCTTCCATGTTTGTCTTAAGCTAGCTAATGTTTAGAAATGATTCCAAAAGAGAAGAGGAGCCTCTCATTCATAAATCTTGCAAGTTAGTGTCATCTGTTGGATTACTTGGAGATGGATGGTCAAGATCTGACATTGTTGGTGGCCCTCAAATTGTCCTAGATGATCAAAAGGATGAGATTCACTCCTTTCTCATATGGATGATAGGCTTGGGCCTTAGATTTGGATGGGCCTAACAACTTGTATTATAAGGAAGAAAACCCATCTATAATAACATAAGCCCGTCACCATTATTTAAATCTAAATAGCTCTTTTTGAGGTTGGATGAAGTCTAAATAAGCTTAGAGAGACCTCTTTCAAGCTTGTATTTTATGCACAAGTTAATCAAGTAAGGCTAAGATCGGAATAATTGGTCCAATGGTCCTTGTTTCAAGCCTTCCAAGTAGTATCTCCCCAAAATATCCTTACTTTAGTCCAGTTTCTTGAACTCTATAACCAGCCCATTACACTAATCCATGTCATTAAATTAGGCTTAAAGCCTAATTATTGAAATGACCCTTTATAGAGTTAAATTTTTTTTTTCTTTTTTAGCCATAAAATAGTTTATAAAATTTGTTATTTGTTTTCATGGAGCAAATTTTTGTTCTTTCCTATATAAGCCTATGTATAGTCATAATTAATTCCCATTTCATCATTAGCTTTACTAATCAGCACCTCTATAGCAAGGTTTTGTTGTTTGTCAAACCTATAATTGTTGTTAATCTATTATGGAAAATTACATGTAAACTTGTCTTATGTAGACTGATGAGTATTTTGGTGTACTTATTAGTGAAATAATTTTATTATTATGTATTTTGATCTAGTAGATTTGATTTCTTAGGTTTGTATAATTTTTTTCATGATGCTTCAAAATCTTGTATTTGCTCTTATCATCATGCCATTAGCACCATGTTTGCAAAGTTTATATATCATGCTAACCATCTTTGGAAAAAAAAAAATTTAATGCTATAAATATAAACCTGAATTCAAAGTTGTGAAATACATGTATAAGTGATGATATGATCTTTTTTCCATTTTGTGTGTTTATACTATTTCTATTGGTGATATGATGTTTTATTCATTATGTTGTTGCCTTTAATTACTCCTTTTCGCAATCTCTGTCATTACTCTATATTGACACATCTTACTAGATCCTCTCTTTTTTTTTTTCCTTCCTAATTTCTATTAATTTATAGATTAATGTTGAAATTACTTGAAATTTTTAGAGTTACATGCCAATATCTTAATGTGATAAATTGCAAAAAACAAGAAAATGTGAATTAGAAGAATCCATTTCCAACCTTTTAATATTCAATACTTGTACCCTAGCTGGCCATATAGGCCTAATAAATTTTGTTACGTTTGTTATTATATGACAACTAGTTTAATTGAAATCTTAAAAATCCAACAAAATTATGTCCATTTTAGATTTACATCCTGTCTATAGACCATTCTCAATTGGGAATTTTTGGCTTGTGTTTAGTACATTTAGTTGAGCGTGCATAAGTTGTAAATGTATGCTATCAAGAGATGCTAATAATTGTTTCAATGTATGCACTTTAGCGTTTAAGTTAATTATTTGATGCAAAATAAACCAACAATAGGTAATAAAAAGAGATAGTGGATAAACTCGAGATCTCCTCACCTAGATAGATCTAATAGTATTTATAGGGAAGAAATGATGTGGATTGATTAGGTAAGTGGCCTCTTTGAAGTTCTTTCGTATCTTAGATTTAAGGAAGGGAATGATGTGTCTTTAAGGTCATACATAAAGAGAAGCACTACAATGAAAGAGAATAAAAGAAAATAAAATGGGTTTTAGTAAATCCGAGTAGTTACTAATCAAATATGACATGCCAATCAATCATACTCAGCCTGCAATTCACTAGATATGACTTATCAATTTAAACTATAAGGTTACTTACCACTACTTCTTAATAAAGGGATTAGATAAAAGTTACGGGATAAATAAGAACACTAAGGTTGCTCAAAAAGGAAACTTGAAATATTTGATAATGCAATGTTATAATATCTGTATATAAAATAAATGGGGTTTATATGCTAGCCACATTAGGGTTACAAGGCATACATGGTAATGGTATCTAGGAGACCAATTGAGTAAGCATGAACTCTCATATTATCTGCTTTATCTGTCTTACCCTACTAAATTGCTCTGTTCACTTTGCTTTGCTATTCTCTTCCATTATGTCCTACATTGCTATGCTAAGTCTACTCAACTAGGTTAGGTTGCCTCACTTAGTCAGGTCGACTCGGCCAATTCAAGTCGGCTTAGCCAAGTTTGCTTATTCAGGATGGTTGAATTCAGGACTACTTATGTTTTATTTACTAAATTACCCTTATATTTTATTTTATATTTATGGGAATACCACTAGTGCACCCTTTAATTTATTTTATTTATAAAATTTCCATTATGTATAAATAGTTCATGTTTGTAAGGTTTTAAGGAACTTATCACATTTATGGTATTTCAATAAAAAACCTTTTGAGTATTTCCTTTTTAAAGCTCTTCTATCCTGCTCTTATCAATCTTTTTGACAAGGATTATGGTAAGCAACCCTAATTTATACTTTGTGCATAATATCAAAGTAAAGATTAAGTCGTATACTGTTCATTTGGTGCATCATATCCTAATGGGTACCTCACGAATTCACTAAACCCTATTCCATTTCCCTTTCTTCAATATCTTGGAGGACCTATTTGATTTTATTCAGTATGACCTAATGATTATTGAGCTCCTATGCATGTCTGTATTATCTTGATATAAAAGCTTAAGATTCAGAATAGGGCTGAGAGTTCTTGGGTATGCATATGTTCTGTTTGGTATTCAAAAAGTTGCCATCCACTTGTTTTCGTAATGTTACCAGGGATTTATTGATTGGAGATTAACTCAACCATTTTCTATTCCGGTCATTGAAACTATGAGTTTGGTTACTATTTCTCTTTCATTAGCTATTTGTGTTTTGGATATTATCTTGGAGGGAATCTACATTACCACCTAAAGACGAGGGAAATGTGCTACCACTACAAGGTAAATACAATAGCAAAATCATATTTGGGTAGCAGCAAAATCATATGTAGGTTGATGCCTCTTTGGGGGAAGTCGTAGAGATTAGAATATATATACATATATAAAGTTATAACAAGAATATTAAAATTAGGGTTTATAATTGCAAAATTAGTAGTTGTGGAAAATTACAATGGTATTTGATTTGATGTGCTTAAGTTATATAATAAACACTTTGGTGCTTTATTTGGGTTGTACAAATTTGATTCATGTCTGTTGCTAGTGTGTAAAATTGCAGCAAGTAGATGCATATTTAGTGGTTGGTAGTTGTCCAATTCATTTGTACACTATGTATGTCTGCGTGAGTATATAGTCATACATCGTGTGTGATTAAGAAAGTACAATAATTGATTGTGTACTTGAGAATCTAGTTGTAGAGTACAGGTGGTAGTGGTTTTCTTAGGTACTTCGCTAGTCAATTTAGGGTTCCATAAGTAGGTGGTTGGTATCTACTGCTATTGTGGTTGCTAGTATTGTGCTGTAATTTTACACAAAAAGCATACACCATTGTGTTGTCGTCTTGTAAGTGGGCTTATATGATGCAGATATGGGTGCTAAAGTTATGAGAGTATAGTTACACATTAGTTGGTGTGTGTATGTGCGTATATGTGATAGTGAAGATTGTGTTTACGCAAAATTGCTATAACTAATTATTTGCTAAGCTAAAATTCTTCAATCTGAGCTTATTTGACCTACTTGTTGTTGAGTGTACCGAGCTAAACTAAAGTGCGAAGGAGATGTATGAGAGTGTGCTCAAGTGCTACTGTGTTACGATAGTCATTGGTAGGTGAATTTTAAATAGTAGTTGTATGTATGGTGGCTTAGTTACGCATCAGAGGCATGCCTACGAGTTAGAGTCATTTGCAACTTGAAGAGTGCATATGCATAATCGGTAGAGCGATTAGTGTAATTGTATGAGTAAGTGCTATCCTAAAGTGTGTGTAAACTAAACTTTTGTTGATTGAAGTGTTAAACTAAGCTAGTGCATGTCCGAGCTATTTTTTTTCTTATGTCAAAATGAATAAGCATGGTTAAGTTTTTGCCAAGTTAATCAATCGGTGAAGAGGAGCTTATTTAAGCATGAACTGTTGAACTATTGTGTCTGAGCAGTTGCTATTCCAACATTAAGCACTACTGTTGTTACTTGCATTGGTTAACTACTGTAAGTGTCGAGTTACTATAAAGAGATGTTGTGTAATTACTACTAAGCTACTATGTGCTATTTTTGTAAAGATAACTTGATAAAAAAAATAGAGCAATCCAAGTTGCTGGTGCGAGTGAAGGTGAAATTATGTAATTGTAATGATTGCCAAGCTGGCCTATGTTCCGTGATGGTGTTCCAAGCTATTTACTATAGTGTACTGTAGGATTCAATTAATAGCTAGTGTTCAACTATACTAGTCATTGTTGAGCTAGTAGCCATTCTCAAGAGCTTACTAAACTATTCACTATACTAGTCATTGTCAAGCTAGTGGCCATTCTCAAGAGCTTATCGAACTGTTGACATGCGCCTAAGTTATAGATGCGAACTTAGTTAGGTTATGGTTAATGACGTACAATATACGTATAAGGAGTACCGTATTGCCTTATTCAATTGTTACCGATATGTCATTAATCAATTAAGAGAACCTAATGTTAAGCTCTTAAATTCCTCTATTCAAGTTGTTGGATACTAAGTCAAGGAGCACTATTAAGCACTTATCACAAATATATCGTGCCGCTATTTGGAGAATTACATGTTACACGTACTGAACTGAAGTGTTTGTAATTTATTTACTGCTTTTGTGTGATGCTCAAATTTGATAATATGGCAATAAGAAAATTTTACTTTGATGAGAGACTTTAAGAACATATTATATTAATTTGAGTTAGTGATTATTTTGTGAATTTTATCTCTAAAGCTATGATTGGGACATTTAGCTATGCCACTACTGATCACTTGAATTCTTATGAATTTTTCTATAATGACAAGGTGATTTGGGTTACCAAGTAGGCAAAGATAGCATTCTCTTTTGGTAAAATTCAAGATGAGGTTTAATGTGATGTAGTTGATATTAATGATTGCTATATGTATTTGGGAAGTCCATAGAAATCAAGTCACAATATGCACTACCACCAATCAAGGCATGCTTATTCTTTCTATGATGAAACACAAGTTGTGATGCCTTATAACCCTTAAGCAAGAATTCAAAAAGGTTTAAGAGTTGTTAAGATTTTCACTCAAAGGTGGAGAGTTAGATTACCTTTCAAAACATCTTAAGAAGACCTGGTCAAATCACAACATGTTACCCATCTTCCTACCGTGACTCCATTACCGACCATACATGCTACTAAGGATAACCTCGGTACTGCTTCATCTATCTCCCACCAATTGGACTCCTTTGTCTTGATCCATTAATGGGATTATTTCATATTGGTGAGAGCTATAGTAGTCTTGTGCCCATGAGATCTTATAGATTACTTGTTAGTATTTATTGTGGTCATGGTATGGATATTTGTATTAAGGTTGTATTGTGCTCCTATTCGGAAATCTTTTTTTCAAAGTGCTAGAAGTTAGAACTATATCGATAGAGAGAGGAAGACTTGAGTTGTGAAAGAATTGAAGGGGTAGAAGTAGATGAGGTAGAGGAATGGGCTAAGGCCTCATAAGTTCAGGTACCCCAAGCTCCTAGCATGATACTTAAGCAAAAAATTGTGTCATTCCTTATGATTGATAGTTGTTGGAGTTACTTCTACATAATTGATTGGATACATAATGAGTGGAAAGAAGGGGTTTTGGTAAAGAGTTTAGTTGATGGTACCCATGACAAGTAGAAGAAGTCAAGGATGATGCTAGAATTGATCACGAACATGAGCTATCTCAGTATCTCTCCGTTTGGTTTTTGTAGATTAATGTTTGACCCCGGTGAATTTTGGAGTAAGTGGAGCCTAGTTTCGGGTTAAAACTTTTTTTCAAGGGAGGGGTGATTATGGGTTCTAAGGGACTAACTGAGCAAGCATAAACTTTCATACAATCCACTTTGTCTATCCTACCCTACTGCATTGCTATACTCACTATGCATTGCTGTTCTCTTCTACTATATCTTGCTTTACTATGCTACATTTTCTCGGCTAAGTTAGGTTAGTTAGAATAGTTCAAGTCAGCTTAGCTAAGTTTGCTCATCCAGGATGGAGGAATTCAAGACTCTTTACTTATGTTTTATTTATTAAATTTCCCTTGTATTTTATTTTATATTTACAAGACTAGCACTAAGGCACCCTTTACTTTATTTTATTTACAAAATTGTCATTATGTATAAATAGTTCATATTTATACAATTTTAAGGAACTTATCACATTTATGACATTTCAATGAAAAAACTTTTGAGTATTTCCTTGTGAAAACTCTTATTTCCTTATAAAAGCTCTTCTATCTAGCTCTTATCAATCCCTTTAGTAAGGATTATGGTGAGCAACCCTAATTTATACTTTATGTATAATATCAATGTAGAGATTAGGTCATATACCATTCATTTGGTGCATCATATCTTCATGAGCTGCTCATGAATTCACCAAAACCTATTCCATTTCCTTTTCTTTGATATCTTAAAGGACCCATTTGATTCTCTATTATAAGACTTAGTGATTACTAAGCTCCTAAGCACCATCATATCACACGAAAAAGACAAAAGGGTAATTTTACAAGTGGAATACTTGAAACATACTAAAAATGGAAAAAAAAGGGACAAAGAATATTCTCTATGGAAGAAGTAAGGAATCCTTCTAAAATATTGTGCCAAGAGTACGTGTTACATGGTAGTTGGTGATCTAAAAAGCAACTGGTCTTACCAAAGTGCACCTTGAGGTAGCTTAGCTTTAATTTAATATAATTGAAATGAAGTCAAGAAAAGAGCTAATAGCAAGAACATACCTAATCTGGTTTAGGTTGGAACTCGGTCAATGAAAAGCTCAGCTTAGATAGAGGTTTTATGCTGGTTAACTTGGGAATTAAGTAGATCATGATATGAGCTTGGTAAAGGATGGGGGTTGCTTAACAGGTCGGCACTTCGACTTGGAAGCTCAAGAATTGTGTTGGTCTATGACGTACCCAAAAGCTTAGTAATCATTAGGACTTATCTTAAAAGACAAGAACTAAATGGGTCCTTTGAAATATTGAAGAAAATGAGGTCAATAAACTAAATATAGTAGCTAATGTGAAGCTGCCCAAAGAATATGACTTACTAATGAACACAATATGAATTGGTACTTTACTTGATATAACTTACAAGTTAATGCTAAAGTCCACTCATTACTAATCTTGAGCTACTCGGCAAGATTAGATAAAAGTATATGAAAATGGAGTTGGAGAGGAATATCTTGTAAGAACAAGTATATTCAATATTTGAAAGGAATGAAAGATATTCCTGCTACAAAAAGAAGGGACTATTTATAGTAAATTCTTAAGACAACATTATAAATAAGGAAAATTACAATAAGGTATAAATGAAAAAGAAATTCCTAATACATACAAAAAAGGGTAAATAGGAAAAATGACAAACAGAGGAACATTGTACAGTATCAAGTGAAAGGACAAGTCGCAATGAATGTTAAGTGTTACTAAGTAGTAGCAATAGTAATAATAGGCTGGAGAGCTAGAGCTGGTATGTAGGGGCCTCAACACTCAGCTAGTCAACCTTGGTACTCAATAGGTTGGCATCGACTCAAAGGGCTCCTTGTGATTAGCATAGTATTATATGATTAAGGTCCTCGGCCTTGGCACTCGGCAAGTTGACCTTAGCATTTGGAAGGTCCTCTGCTTCAGCACTTAGTAGGTCGGGTACAGTACTTGGAGTCAGACAAAGCAGGGTATAGCAAAGCTAAGCTATCAAAGAGTTCTTCCACTAATCTATTGTAAACTATGCCTTACCCTTGGCAAGATGATGAGAGAGAATACTTCTAGCACATGACTGAAGGCTTTGAAGCTGGAGAAATCAGGGCAGTTCATCAATTCTCTAAGATTGTTGAAGGTTTGCCCTCAAATCTTAGCTCTTTTCTTCATCTAGTATATAAGGTGTTAAGTCAGCGACAATGAAAATAGCAGATATACTGTATCCTTTAGGTAGCTCGAGCTCATATGCCTTGTTGTTGATGTGCCTAAGGATCTTAAAAGGCCCTTCAACCTAGGCAAAAGCTTGCTCGTTCTCTTCCCAATGAATCCCTCCTTGTTGAGGTGGACATAAATAAGGTCTTCAAGACCATAAACCACTTGTCTCCTTCCTTAGCTTCCTTAATCTTTCTATTTGGCTACAGTTTGTACCAGTTGCTTAGTAACCTTTTGATGCAATTTTTAGAACTCCTCGATGCGCTACAACCCGTATTGACTTTCCCATTAAGTGGCTAAGTTGATAAACAAACTCAAAAGGTGACCTTCCTATCGAGTTATGAGCTAAACGGTTGTAAGCAAACTCAATGATAGATAGTCACAAATCCTAATCATGTAAGTTCTTCCCAACAGCAGCTCATAGGAGGTTGTCAACTGTCTTATTCACAACTTCGATCTAGCTGTCTATCTAAAGGTGGTAAGAAGTACTTTAGATAAGCTTAGTGCTAAGCTTCTTTGATAAGTTTTTCCAAAAGAAGCTAGTGAACTATGAGTCATAATTAGATACAATACTTTTGGGCACTCCATGTAGTTGTACGATCTCTTGTAAAAAGAGTTTGGCATCAAATAAAACATTATTGGTTCGATGGTAAGGAATGAATTCACTCATCTTGCTAAACTAATCGACCACCACCATAATAGAGTCATGTCTTCTTGGGGTACAAGGTAGGCCAAGCATAAAATCCATACTTATGTCAGTCTAGGGATACTCAAGTATGGGCAGAGGTATGTACTCTCCATTTGACTCTTTCCTCTCCTTCGCATACTTACATACCTTGCATTGCTTAAGAATTCGACGTACATCCCTTATCATCCTAAGCTAGTAGAAATGTTCTCTCAACATTTCAACTATTCTCTTTTCCTTAAAATGGCCAACTAAGCCTCCAACATGAGCTTCTTAGATGAGTAGTTCTTTAGTTGAGCTTCTCGGACAAGTAGTTCTCTACTTAGAACACAAACCTATTTTCCCTTCATCAGAAACCCATGGCTTATGTAGGACCCATCTACAACCCCTCCAATGTTGCACTTGGCCACTAAGGGCTTAAAATACGGATCATGCTCATATTGATTAGGCAATATGCCAAATCCAAGTACCTTGGCTTACATTGTTGTAATGAGAGTTTAAAGATGAGAAAGAGCATCAGCTACGGTGTTGGTGCTCACTTTCTTATACTGGATGACATAATAGAAGGACTCCAAGAACTCAACTCATTTGGAATGACGCCAAGAAAGTTTTTATTACCTTTGAAGATGTTTGAGAGATTCATGATCTAAGTAAATGATGAATTCTCTTGGTAGCAAGTATTGTTGCCAATTTTACAGTGTTCAGACAAAGGCATCAAACTCCTTGTCATATGCTAAGTAATTCAAGGTAGCTCCTCTAAGTTTCTTGCTAAAATAGACAACGGATCAACGCTCCTACATAAAGATAGCACCAATGCCAACTCTAGATACGTCACATTTTACCTAAAAAACTTTCTCAAAATCTAGCTAAGTGAGTACTAGGGCTAATGTCAATTTAGATTTTATATCTTTAAAGCTCTTCTAAGCTTTCTCCAACCACTTAAACTTAGAGTTCTTCCTAGTCACTTTGGTTAATGGAGTATTTATGAAACTAAAGTTCCGAATGAATCTCCGATAGAACAAAGCTAAACCATGGAAACTCTTGACTTCAGTAGCATTAGTCGATGTGAGCCACTCAAGAATAGCTATGACTTTCTCGTCATCAACTTGAACTCCTCCCTTTGAAACAACATGCCTAACGAATACAACCTCGCTTTGGTAGAATATGTATTTCTTCAAGTTATTGAATAATCTCTAGGCTCGAAGAATGTCGAACACAAATCTTAAATGTCTAACATGAGAGATGAGGTCAATACTATAGACCTGAATGTCATCAAATTACACCACAGCACATTTGCCTATCAATGTTCTCGAGACATAATTCATGAGTTGCATAAAAGTGCTCAGTGCATTTGTTAGACCAAATGGCATTAGCAGCTACTCGAATAGACCATCCCTTGTCTTGAAAGCCATTTTCCATTCATCTCCCAACCTCATTTGTATCTGATGATAGCTACTTTTCAGATTAATCTTTGAAAAGTTGCGAGCACCATGTTACTCGACAAGCATATCATCAAGTCACGGGATTAAGTATCGGTATTTAATAGTAATTTTATTGATGGCTCATTTGTCAATGCACATTCTCTATGATCCATTCTTCTTCAACACTAGTACGATCGATACGGCACAAGAGCTCATGCTCTCACAAAAATATCCATGATCTACTAACTCATCCACTTGTTTCTTCAACTCAGCCGCTTACTCAAGATTGAGCCTATAAGTAAGTTAGTTCAGTAGAATAGCTCTAGGATGAAGGTTAATGCAATGTTTAATGCCTCTTAAGGGTGCTAATCCTTTTGGCATCTCGATAAGAAATAAGTCAACATACTTCTATAGTAGTGTCTGTACCTTATAGGTAAGCTTTCGACTTCTCTTAACTCTAAAAGTTTCCTAACTAAAAGGAGCACACACTCCTCAGCCTTAACTTGAGAAAATTAGGCATAAGAAATCACTAAGGACTTCTACTACAGTGATTTGGCAACCTTTTCTTATGACTCTTGCACTTCCTTTGGACTTATAAGGGTTAGTATAACCTTCTTTCCATTCTTTTGGAACATATAGGTGTTCTGATACCATGTACAATACCCTTAAGTTAAATAGCCAGGGTTGGTTAAGAAAGATGTATGATGTATATATGGGAAGGACATCGCATAGCACTTCATCTTTGTACTTATCACCAATGGTAATAGGTACTCTAACCTGCATGGCAATAGGTATACCCCCTTTCTCGTTCAGCTAGTGAATCTTGTACGATTTAGGGTGCGGAAGGGTTAGCAACTTCATGGCCTTAACTACTCCCTATGCTATGACATTGGTTTAGCTTTCTCCATCAATGATCAAGGTGCATAACTTGCCATTCACTCAGCCATTCATATGGAAGAGATTCTCCCTCTATGCATTTTTGTCGACTATAAAAGTATTGAGAGATTGATGGACAACAAAACAGTACTTGTCTCCTACTTTAGGAGGTGTTAGGGCATCGGAGTCTTCTTGAAACTCTTCTAGCGTCTGGCTAACTTCTACTTCCTCTTCTCCTTCACTAGCACTCTTTACTTTGAATTAAGGCTTGTCTCCCTTAATCATCATGACACGTAGGTTTAGGCATTAACTTGCCATGTGTCCATAACTGAGACATTTAACACATTTGATCTCTTAAGTCCTTACTGAGCTCTGACCTTGGTCTCTTTGGACTTAGGCTCCTCAACCCTCTTCAAGTTGGTTCAACACCTATCTTGGGTGATCTACCTTCAAAGTGCTCAATACTTAGCCACGTTTTGATTGACTCCTCATTCCACTTTAGGTCTGTAGTCTAAGTTAGCTAATTTAGCTCTATCTCTACCTCCCAACCCTCTATGCATTCAGATGGCCTCATCTAGTGTCCTAAGCTTCTATAACTCCACAATATGACCAATTTCAGTCCTGAGACCAAAAATGAATCGAGATACAATTCGAGTTTCTCGTTCATCGATATCGCATCAAATCATTAGCAATTGGAATTCTCGAACATACTCATCTATTGACTTGTCGCCTTGCCTCAAATCTTAAAGGCATCAGAAAGTGTCTTGTTTATAGTACTCTAACATAAACCTATTTCTCAAAACTCTCTTCATTTCATTCCATGTATAAATCTCATGTCATGCCTTCTAGTGCCCATTCTGCAACTTTTTCCACCATATTACTAAATATCCAGAAAACTCTAATGCTACTACTTTAATATGAACAATGTCCTTATAGTCATAGAAGTAAAATATCTTTTCAATATGTTCCTCCCAATCTATATGGTCATCAGCACTACCAAACCCATTAAAGCTTGGAATCTATTCTTTGAGGTGCTTGGCTCCTTAAGGCACCCTCGAGTCACTCTCCTCAATTCCATCATATTATTCCTCATTATCATACTCCTTGACTTCATCCAACTCAAGTTTTCTCCTTGTAACTCTATTGATACATTGGGTTAGTGCTTAGTTCATAAGAAGTAACTTTAAGGCATGTTGCTCATCCATCTACCTTCTTGGCCTATCTCTCATTTCTTGGCCCTATTTAACAATAACTCTCTTTTATGGCCTAATCTCTAGGACCCTTTCTACTAAAGCAAGCAGATTGGCCATAATAGTAGCAAGGCCTTGTATCTGCTCATCAATAGTATGTAGTGTTCATTGAGTAACATGACCACAACCACCAGCATCACTCTTGGCATCGTTAACCTCTCCTTCAATGCTAGGATTCAACATTTTTGTTACAAAACTTTAAGAAACACTCTACTTAAGATTTTTCGTACATACCATAGAAAATTACAGAACAATTGTTAACTATGAATTTACTCTATTTTTCTGGGGTAAAACAAAGTATGATAGAGCAATATTTTAACAATAACCAACTCTATACAGCTTTTGGTTGTAACCTCAAGCTTTGATATCGAGATTATATAATGTGTTTAGGAACTTAGTAATCATTGAGACTTACCGTAAAAGACAAGAACTAAATGGATCCTTCGAAATATCGAAGAAAATGAAATAGGTAGGTTAGGAAACTAAATGTAGAAGCTAACGTGAAGCTACTTGGAGAATATGACTCACTAACAAACATAACACAACTTGCCACTTCACTTGATGTGACATACAAGATAATGCCAAGGTCCACCCACCACTAATCTTGAGCCACTTAAAGAGATTAGATAAAAGTGTATGAAAATAGACTTGGAGACGAATATCTCGCAAGAACAAGTATATTTAATATCTAAAAGTAATGTAAGATATTTCAACTACAAAAGGAAGGAACTATTTATGGTAACTCCCTAGGACAACATTACAAATAAGGAATATATGAAAAGGAGATTCTTAGTACATACAAAAAAGAGTAAATGAGACCAATGACAAAAAGGGGAAAATGGTACAGTATCAGGTGAAAAGATAGGTGGTAGTGAGGCATTAGTTCTATACTGGCAGTGAATGTTAAGTGTTGTCGAGTAGCAGTAATAGTGATAATAAGCTAGAAAGCTGTAGCTGGTGTAGAGGGGCCTCGACACTCAATTAGTAGGCCTTGGCACTTGGTAGGTTAGTATCAACTCAAAGGGGTCCTGGTGATTAGCATAATGCTGTATGATTAAGGTCGTTGAGTTCGGTACTTAACAGGTTGGGTACAGTACTCAAAATCAGATAAAGCAGGGTATGGTTAAGCTGAGCTTTCAAAGAGTTCTTTCACTAATCTCTTGTAAACTGTACCTAATCCTCAGTAGGTTAATTAAAGAGAATCCTTATGGCAAGTAACTGAAGGCTATGGAGGCGTGTGTAGGTAAGAGGGCCAAAGGTTAGCAGCCTATTAGTCCATACTAAAGCCTGGTATTCGAGTTAGTAGAAATGTGAAAAGTAAATGTCCAGACAGGAGTCCACATCTTAAATGGGATTTCAAGCTAGTATTCTTCATACGAGTCCTTGTAGTCCTCTAACTCAGTTGCATATAATTAGTCTAACAAGTTGATTCCTATGATCTGCTTAGGGGTCCAAAAGATTTTTCCTCAAATCCGAAGATGTATCTTGCCCTTGCTTTATTTTAGCATCTATTGGGTCTACTTCAAGTTGGTAGGGAATCAAGTCATATACATTGAAGGTGGAGGAAACTCCATAATTCTTAGGTAATTTGTTCTGGGAAGTGTTGCAGTTGATCTTCTTTAAGACTTTGAATGGACCATTAACTCGAGGAGATAGCTTGCTCTATCTCAGGTGTAGAAATCATTCTCGATTGAGGTGAATCCATACTAAGTCACCTAGTTTGAAAGAAACAATATGGTAGCTATGACTATCGATCTTTTGCTACCTTTGATTGAACTTGTTGATCTTTCTTGCTACAGAATGATGTAGTTCTAGTAATTCTTTGGCTCATGCAACTCTAGATTAACTCTCCTCCATAGCTGTAGGGGTATTAATCAGATATAGGGGAATGGTAAGATTGAGGCCATAGACGACTTCAAAAGGAGTCTTCCTAGTGGTATTATAGATAATTCAATTACCTGCGAACTCCATAACTGGCAGACATAGGTTCTAATCTTTTAAGTTCTTTCCCATGATAGCTGAAAGTAGATTTCCTAGTATTCTATTCACTACTTTAGTCTGAAGGTAGCTACTAAAGTTAAACACAAGTTTAGTTCCAAGTATTCTCCAAAGTATTTTCTACGAATAGCTTAAAAATTTTATGCCCTGATTTGAGACAATGGTCTTTGGTACTCCATATAGTTGGATAACTTTCTAAAAAAAAAATCAACAATATATAAAGTATCGTCAGTTTGATGGCATAGGATGAAGTATGCCATTTTGTTAAAGCAGTCCACTACAAAAAAGATGAAATCCTTTCCTCTGAATGTCTAAGGCAACAATAGAACAAATCCATTCTAAAGTCAACCCAAGATGAAGTTGGTGTAGGTAAGGGCAATACTCTCCATGTAGCTCTCTTTCCTTTGGCCCTCTTGCACACTTCTTAACTATTGACTACCTTATGCATACCCTTAGACAAACCAAGGTAGTAAAAGTTTTCTTTCAATAGGTTGGTTATTTAGTTTTATCCAAAATGACAAGATAATCTATCACTATGAGCTTCCCTTTCCAATAGCTCGAGTGTGGAACAATTCGGTATTCACAGTTTTCTTTCATTGAATAGATAACCATCCATGAGATAATATCCTCTAATAACAACTTCTTCTTTGCACTACTCAAGAATAGGACCAAAATGAGGGTCACGAGCATACTACTCAATGATAAAGGAAAATCTTAGTGGTTAGCAAGGTTTGCCATCATGACAATACATCTACGAGCACGTTGGAACTACCCTTCTTGTATTAGATTACATAAGAAAATCCTTTCATAAATTCTAGTCACTTTGCTTACCTTTCTGAAAGTTTGTTCTAACTCCCAAGATGCTTCAAGGACTCATGGTCCATAGAAATCACAAACTCTCATGGTAATAGATAGTTCTACTAAGCAATAAGAGCTTAGAAAAGTGAGTATAACCCTTTCTTATACATATGATAGTTTAGTGTAACACCACTGAGCTTCTTACTGTGATACACAACTGCTCATCATTCTTACATCAATATTGCTCCAATGCTAATGCTTGATGTATTGCATTTAAATTCAAATGGCTTGTCAAAATCCGATAAAGACAAGACAAGGGCGGTAGTGAGCTTTTCCTTGACTTCCCTAAAGCTTTACTCAACTCAATCATTCCATCAAAATTCATCACTCTTCTTTGTCAATTTGATCTATGGAACTGAAATTGTATTGAAGTTTTTAATGAATTGCCTATAGAAGGAAGCAAGACCATGAAAACTTCATACTTTAGTGATATTCTTTGACATCGACCATTCCAAAATAGCTCAAACCTTTTCCTCATCTACTCAAATTTCATCTCTAGATACCACATACCCAAGACAGATAACTTCACTTTGATAGAACATATACTTCTTTAGGTTCCCATACAACTTTTCAACTAGTGAAAAGTCAAAAAATACTCGAAGATGTTGAATATGGTTATTCAAGTCGACGCTGTATACTAATATATCATTGAAGTACATAGCCACACATCTTCCAATCAGAGGATGCATCGCATTGTTCATAAGCCTGATAGATGTGCTTTGCACATTCATAAGTTCGAATGGCATAACCAATCACTCATAGAAACTATGCCAAGTCTTGAAAGTAATCTTCCTTTCATCACCAAGTCTTATGTGAATTTGGTGATAGCCACTTAGCAAATCAATCTTTGAGAATATATTGGTACCGTGAGGCTCATCTAACATATTATTGAGCCTTGGTATGGGGTATATGTACTTAATTATAATTCGGTTTATAACTCGACTATTGATGCACATGCTCCACAATCCACCTTTCTTCAAGATGAGTAGAGCTGGTTATAGGAGGATATAAGTATAATAGAAAATAAAAATACCCTTTAGAAGTTATCTCTCAAAATAGAACCTATAATATGTATCGTTAAGTTCATACAAACCTAATGGCAACACTTTTACTAAAATTAAATAATCCTAGGTAATATAACACTTATTTATATAATATTATTAAAATTTATGTACTATGGTAACCCTCTCATAATTGAAACGTAACTTGATTAATTAAAAGTATATTTCAATACGATCAAAACGATATAATATAAGTAATAATATAACTATGTATATTATCAAAACTTAATGACTTAACTTAAGTTCGTATAGGAAAAAAATTTTAATTAATCAAGTTACGTTTCAATTATGAGAGGGTTACCATAGTACATAAATTTTAATAATATTATATAAATAAGTGTTATATTACCTAGGATTATTTAATTTTAGTAAAAGTGTTGCCATTAGGTTTGTATGAACTTAACGATACATATTATAGGTTCTATTTTGAGAGATAACTTCTAAAGGGTATTTTTATTTTCTATTATACTTATATCCTCCTATAACCAGCTCTACTCATCTTGAAGAAAGGTGGATTGTGGAGCATGTGCATCAATAGTCGAGTTATAAACCGAATTATAATTAAGTACATATACCCCATACCAAGGCTCAATAATATGTTAGATGAGCCTCACGGTACCAATATATTCTCAAAGATTGATTTGCTAAGTGGCTATCACCAAATTCACATAAGACTTGGTGATGAAAGGAAGATTACTTTCAAGACTNATATACTTTAAATATATATATATTTTTATATGTAACTTCATAATGATATATAGAGTAGATAAAACCCATTTTTGTAACTTTTATGAAAACTAAATCTAGGTTTTGTATACATATAGGATCTCCTAATAAGTAGAATGTCGACAATACAGTCTTACTGTAGTGAGCATTAATACAGGTAAGTTAAGATTGTAGCTTTACCACTTGTTGAGATACTATATCAAAGTATTTAGAGTCTTAAGAGTATTGTTGCTTATGGTTGTAAATTAGTTATCTATGTGCATGTCATGTGCACGATTGGTATTTTGTTTGTGAGAAAAGATAAAACTCCTTGGCGTGTTGTTCAACATGATATCATAGTTTGTATTGTGTAAACTTATCTAGCCACCCTTAATTGGAACTAATATTGATTTTATCATTAACGTAACTAGACAAGCATAGCAACAGTTAGGGGAATGGTTAGGAGTGTCAAACCAAACATCGACTCCTTTAGATGAGGATAGTTAAAATGGTCCTTTCCTCATTTTTAGTCGAACTAAGTGATAGGCGAGGAAGTAGCAGCAAGGGTAAGGGCTGTAGTGCAAAATTGGTCATGGGAATAGGGTGTTCTCTATTATATAAGTCTAAGTTTAGTATAATTTTGAGTTGCTGTAAATTCCTCAATCCGGGTTGGAGTGGATATAATTTCTCTAACCTCACAATAAACCGAATAGCATTGTTCAATGTTAAATGTGTTTGGATTTCATTATAATTAATAACCTTTTTTGTGATTGTTTGGTACCCTTCTGACTTCGTCCTATTTACTAAGTTAGTTGTGCTCACATCCTTATAGACTCTTTTGCAAGTGATAAGTAAAAGTTTAAGATATACAAATATCACCACCCTCTAATTAGTACACAGTTGATTGGGAAATTGAGGAAAAGAAAAGCTACTGAATCTACGTTTTTGACTTTTCTTTTGGGTTTTGAGGAAATTAACTAGGAATTCTCTAGGATTTGTATTAGTTTCCTATCTGATTGTAAATAGACTTTAAGACCTATGGCTTTTGTAAACTCTTAATGTAAATTATCACCCTATGTGTAGAAATGCCTATGTAAGAACGATTATATTATCAAATAACAAGTCATCTTGAATGGTTATTTTAGAAGGTTATACCATAGGTTTTATTAACAATAGGTATCAGACTGGGTGCTTCAAGTTGGTTATGTTGTGTACAATTTATGTAAATTATATCTACTATAGTAGTTGTGAGGTTAGCTTTTATCTTAGGTT
Organism: Lumnitzera littorea; assembly: GCA_024138015.1. NCBI lineage: Eukaryota > Viridiplantae > Streptophyta > Magnoliopsida > Myrtales > Combretaceae > Lumnitzera > Lumnitzera littorea. The sequence goes on from JAMXBB010000001.1 coordinate 82,544,221, forward strand.
AGTTTATACGGCAAAATTGTTATGATTTCTCTTATTTGGGGTATGAGAGTTCTAAGTTGGTATCATAGCATAGTTGTAAAAGAACCAAGCTTTGAAGCATCTAATTAAAATGAGTAAACAATAACTTCACTAAGAGTGGGTTTAATAATGAGATGTAAGACTTAGATTTATAAGATTACATATAACTTGTGAATGTAAAAAGGGTTATAAACTAACTTCTAACTTAATTATTTTCAAATCCGTAGGAATGGCCTTATACATGCATGGTAGTAGTTTGAATGGTAAGGGGATGAAACATCTATCGAATATAGGATTTGGATGCAAAAGTTATTACTAGATATGGCTTGTTGGAGAATGTTTTATACTATTGATAAGATTATTAAGAACTATAAGCATGGAATGTCTTTTAGCATATAGGATGATTAGGGTCTAATGACGGATTAATTAGGATTTGCATATAATGAGTACACTGCCATAGCTACCTATGAAAAGAAGTATTTACAAGAAAAAGGAATTTTATCTGCAATGATTCCTGTATTATATTTTCCTATTATAGTTGAGATAGATAAGAATTACCTCCAAAGTTTTGATCAAGTACCTCTAAGTGTCCTACATATCCTTACAAATTATCCCTCTAATATGGTTGACTAGTTTCTCAAACATCCTATAGTTAAGACTGCAAGAATAGAAGTACCCTTATAATCCTAGGAACCTAAACCCACAATGATGCCGCTAGAGAATCTACCCTAGAATACCTAGCCAAATGTAGGGTTTAATGATGATGAGGACCTTAAGGAGGATCAGGAAGAGGAATTTGAAGTAGAGGTTAAAGCAGAAGCTATTATTAAAGATGAAGCACAAGATAGTAAGAGGGAGGTGTAGGAAGTAGTTATGATACCAGACACCCTATAGTAGTGGAAATAAGTTCAAATTCTAAAGAGGATGGAGAGGATGACTGGTTTCCTCTTGAAGATGTAGTAACTTCGAAAAGCTCAAGTAATTGAAAGTGTGAGAAGATGGTGACCAAACAAGTTTAAGGCTTTTGATATCACTTAACATATTTATTTTGATATACTTAGGTCCTCCTAGTAACTTTTGATGTACTTTTCACCATTTAAATATAACTTTTATACTTTTGATGTTTTGGTTACTAAGTATGTAAATTATATAAATAGACTTTTGTATAGATAAAAGTAATGTAAATAAGTGATCAAATGTATAATCTTATGTTGTAAATAAAGTGATGTAATCCTTCGGATGTAAAGTTCCAGTTATCTTATGTACTAATGTAAAGTAAATATAATTATGAAAGAGTGCAACATATCCTTATTTTCCAATATTTGTATGAGATACAAATATGAGTCTTGATTATAAGGAGTGAAGTGAAATGATGATATGATACCATAGGTGTATTTGATCACATAATGGAATTTGTGCAAGTGATGTATGAATATCATTGCTTTATATGTAGAGATGAAATATTATAGGTCATATGCTAAATAAATTCCTTATTAAGGAATTTATAGTTGTGTATTACATATAGAGTGAATAATTGATCTATATATGAATGCAAGATACATAGATCATATACTAACTTTTGATACACAAAGTGTAAGTACAGGGTTGATAGTTAGTGGTTGTGAATTTAATGCCAGAGGAGGTAAATAGAAATGAAAATGGAAACGGAAACAGTTGACCTAAAGGAGTAGTATTACCTCTTAACCCTCCTAATTGACTAAAACCACCTAAGAATGATGTATCACCACTTGCTCCAAGCATGATGGACCTAACTTAGTTTGGGCTAATGTTAGCTAATATGAATACTATGACCCAAAAGTAAGGAGCTTTAATTCAACATGTGATCACAAGTGGAAAGGTGGTGAACCAAAGGCCATAAGAGGTTAAACCTAAAGGAATTCAAACTTAAGAGGTAAGTCAACCTCCTCAATTTATGAAAGCAAATTGGTATTTTGAAGGAGAAATTAGTAAGCCTACTTTGGCCGATAATCGGTTAGCACAAATCGAGTGTAGTTTTGAGGCACTTAAAATTTTAGACAATCAAAACGTCTCTTGTGATACTTTCTTGCTAAAGATGGAAGCAAGAGTTTGGTGGGACTCAATAACATGAACAATCACTGGCCCCATTACATGGCAAATATTTCGAGAGACATTTAAAGGGAAATACTTCTCTATAAGTGTGTAAAATTAGATGACTTAGTAGTTAATGGAGATAAATAAGGGCTCTATGAGTATGGCTCAATACGAAAATGAATTTAATAGGTTTCTACAATATGTGCCTGAGTCATACATAGATAATTAGGTGTTGAAGAAGGATCTTTTCCTTAATAGGTTTGGTTTAACGATCCAATGTTAGTTGATGGATTATGGATTTAACACTTATCATCAAATTATAGACAAGGCAAACCAACTAGAGAATAACTAACTAACCATGCAAAATGAGTAAAGTAAGAAATTGAGGGGAGTTAATTAATATAGACCTATCTTTAAAAGGACACTCCTAATTGTAAATAGTAATTTGGACTGGAAAGGAAAGAAGTCAATAGCTATGACTAGTGGTCCTACTTTAAATAGGACAAGATATAGTTTCTATGATGAGGTAAGGACTATGAGGTACTAGAAGTGTGGAGCATAGCATTTTCCCTAGCAATGTCTTAAGTCAAGAAGCAAATATTTTTTATGTGGTGATCCAAATCATATGTCAAGAGACTTCCAAAGATGAGAATAGTGAACTGTTACGAGTGTGGGATGACTACATACTTCTCAAGATATTCTGATTAGGTAAGATAAAAAACTAAGACATCTAGAGGAGTAGAGATGATTACAATACCAGCTCGGGTGCTTGTAATCAAGGGTATAGAAGAGGATACTAAGGATTTTGATGAATAGATGGAGAAATACTTCCATGACAGCTCTGATGATGAAATGGATATTGATGGAACTAATTAAAACATAGTGATAGGTATGTAAACTATCTAGCAACCTTACTTACTCGTAAGTTGATTGCAAATAATGTATGGATAGGAAGTGTTAAGAATTGTTAAAATACAAAACTTAAGTGTAATATACAAATGATAGATAACTATAATAGTAGTAATTATTTTAGGAAACACACTTGTAAATGGGAGGACTACTTATGCATTGTTTGATGCTAGAGCATCACATTCGTTTAGTCAAGAATTTGTTATGCGAAATGGGATTAAGATGAATTAAGTTAAATCCATCTGTAGAGTAACAACACCTATAAGAGAGCAAGTGTTAATTCAAGAAGTAGTAGATAATGAGCAATTGCAAATTCAAGAAAAGGAAGTCACGATAAAATCAATAGTTCTACCAATTAAGAGATATGATTTTATTATAGGAATAGATTAGTTGTCCAAATAAAGAGCCAAAATAGATTATCAAAATAAGAATATGATCTTAGATGAAGGTAAGGTGATATTTTAGGAAAAGATAAGTGAGCAAAGCTAAGATTATTGGTAATTGAAGTAAGTAAAGAAATGAATGAAATTGTTGAAGAATGGTAGTTTTGTTGGATATTTGTTATAGAATGGAAGAAAGAAACCCCAAAAGTATAAAAAAAAGCTGTAGTAAGTGAATTGCCTAATATCTTTCTAGAAGATTTACCTAGGTTAGCACTGCATCGAGAATTAGATTTTACTATAGAATTGATGCTAGGAATTGAACTGATGTCAAAAGCCCCATGCTGAATGTCGTCGAAAGAACTTCAATAGTTGAAGAAGCAACAATAAGAGCTATTTGTTGAACCCAGGGTCTATTATTTGATTTTAATGAGAATAAAATAAAAAGTGTATATTTAAACATATTTTTTTTTAAGAAAATAAAAACAAGTGAATGATTAAATTAAGTATTATTTGATTATGTTGAGATAATTGAATAAGTTCAATTAGCTTGCTTAATGATTAAATATATCAATTATCTCTATAAGAAATTTAATCTTTTGAAGTAGTGATCAAATGAACTTGAAGTTATATTGCAAAGAGTATTCATTTGTTGTGTGTTAAAAGAATTTTCAAGTGACATTTGGCCTATCGGGTTGATGGCTCAACAAAGGACCAAGCTAACGGTATAAAGCTTTGGAAAATACAAAGAAAAGCTTACTGACCTAGAAGAACTGGCTTACCGGTTATCTTGCTAGTAGAGCAATTTTTACCAGCTTGCCAGTAGTTCAAGATACCAGCATGTCGATAAGTCTGATACAACTAGCCGTTGGAGCATTTAATGCATTGTAACAGGAAGAATTGAATGGGATGATATAAATGCTTAATAACTCGACCAAAGACAGTAGAGAACTGATCTTTTGCTACAATATTTCAACATTCTCTTGTATTCTTGTTGTCTATAATTCTCATTGTCTCCTGTATCATAAATTACTAATATTGAGAGAGATTTGAAGTGTAGTGCTTGTGAGCTATTAGTTGTAAGTATTGAGAGTTAAAAGCACTACACCAATATTTCTTGAGATTGAGTTTTTGTATTGTGAGTTGAGATTGAGTTTTGTGTTGAAACTTAAGATTGTGATTTGTGCTGAGAGTTGTGAGTATGAAACTTACGTAATCAAGTTTGTGTTTATATAGCACTTGGGGCTTGGATTGAGAAATCAATAAAGTGGTGTGAAGTCTTCGATTGAAGGCATTTTGTATCAGTAGAGATTAGGGGGTTGTCCAAACTCTACGTTAGATTTGGGCTTGATCTTCTTTATCCCTATCTCTTTTAATTTCCACATTTATTATTGTTCTATTGTTACTTTGATTACTCTTATTATTGCATTTAGTTGTTTATATTGGAAAAGAATTGCAATTTGTCCATAAACTCAATTCACCACTTCTCTTAAGTTTAGCCTAGTGTTCTTCACTATTGGACAAAAGATTTATACGACCTAATGTGTCTTCTTGGGGAGTGCCAGTTTTATTTGTAAAAAGGAAAGATATGACCATGAGGTTATGTATTGATTATCAAAATATAAATAAAGTGACTATTAAGAACAAATACCCACAAGCCAGGATTGATGATTTTCTTGATCAACTACATGGTGCCACCATATTTTTGTGGATTGATTTAAGATCTAGATACCATCAATTACAAATTAAGTTGAAGGATGTACCAAAGACTGCTTTTTGAACCAGATATGGGCACTTTAAGTTTTCAGTGATGTGTATTGGTTTGACAAATGCACCAGTTATGTTTATGGATTTGATGAATCGAATTTGTTAACCTTACTTAGATAAATTTGTCCTGATATTCAGTGATGATATTTTAATTTATTCAAAGAGTAAAAGGGATCATGCCGATCATTTACATTTAGCCTTATAGAAACTAAGAGACAATCAACTATATGTTAAGTTGAGTAAGTGTGATTTATGCTTAGATAAAATCTCGTTTTTTGGACATATAGTGTTAGGAAATAAACCAGATAGCATGAAACCACTTGCTGACTAAATTTCGTATATTTTTAAGAGTTTATAGAAATTTTTAGCAAAATATTTGCTGACTTGAGTTATTTATTGTCAATTTTAGTAGAAAAATGGCCTAATTTATTAATCAAGATGCGTTTTTCGCAAAAATAGGCTAAAATGGAATAAACATTGGCATAAAACCTATACACATACATGTTGTTCAAGTCTAATTAGGGGGAATTTACATCATATTTTGTGATGTTATATGACTTAGGTTAAGGTATACATGTGTTAGGGTTTATAAATTATATCTATTATGACGCTATTTTAGGAAATTATGTAAAATATTGATTATTTACATAATATGAACATAGTACGATAAGAATTGTTATAGGAGCACATTGGTATAATAGAAAATAAAAATACCTTTTAGAAGTCATCTCTTGAAATAGAACTTATAATACATATCACTAAGTTCATACAAACCAAATGACACCACTTTTACTAAAATTGGAAAATTATAAGTAATATAACGCATATTTCTATAATATTATGAAAATTTATGTACTACAATAACCCTATTGTAATCGAAATGTAACTTGACTGATTAAAAAAACGTTTCAATATAATCAAAACATTATATTATAAGTAATAATGTAACTACATATATTATCAATACTTAATAACTTAATATAAATTATATAATAGAATTATAATAAATATATAATTAAATAATAATATACTTTAAATATATATATTTATATATATAACTACATAATGATATAAAGAGTAAACAAAATCCTAACATTTTCGTAACTTTTATGAAAACTAAATATAGGTTTTATGTCCATATAGGGTCTCCCAATGAATAGAATATTGTTAGTACAAGCTTACTATAATGAGCATCAATATAGGTAAGTTGGAATCGTAGCTTTATCGCTTATTGAGATACCATATCAAAATCTTTAGTGGCTTTAGAATACTATTGCTTGTGGTTATAAATTAGTTGTTTGTATGCATACCATGTATATTATTGGTATTTTGTTTATGACAGGAGTTGAACTCTTTAGTGTATTGTTTTGCATGATATCATAGTTTTGTATTGTATAAACTTGTCTAGCTACCCTTAAATGGAAATAATATTGATTTGATCGCTAATGTAACTGAACATGCATAGCAACTATTAAAGGAATAGTTAGGAGTTTCAAACCAAATACCAACTCCCTTAGATGAAGACAGCTGAAATGATCATTTCCATATCTTTAGTCAAACTAAGTGATAAGCGAGGAGGTTACTATAAGTGTAGGAGTCGATGGTTCGAAGGTAGTCATAGGAGGAGGGTATTCTTTATTGCACAAGTTTAAAATTGGTCTAAGTTTGAGTCATAGTAAACTTCTCAATTCGGGTTAAAGCGGATATAATTTCTCTAACCTCATAATAGATTGGATAACATTGTGTGATGTTTCAAGTGATTAATTTCATTGTATTTCATTATAATTAATAACTTTGTTTGTGATTCTATGGTACTGTTCTGACTCCATCCCGTTTACTAATCTAGTTGTGCTCATATCCTTATAGACTTTTTTGTGAGTGATGAGTGAAAGTTCAAGAAGTATAGAAATTACTACCCTAGGTTAGCGCATTGTTGGCTACAAAAGTGAGGAAAAGAGAATCCACTAAATCTGGGCTTTTGACTTTTCTTTTTGGTTTTAAGGAATCTAATTGGGAATTTCCTAAAATGCCTACTAGTTTTCTATTTGATTGTAAGTAGACTTTAAGACCTGTAGCTTTTGTAAACTCTTAATGTAATTTATCACCCTGTGGAAATGCATTTATGAGCAAGGTTGTATTGTCGGACAACAAGTCATCTTAAATAGATATTTTTGAAAAGCTATACCATAAGTTTAATTATTGATAGGTGTCATACTAGATGTTTTAAGCTGATTAAATCATATACGCCTTATGTACATTTTATCTATGATAGTAGTTATGTAATTAACTTCTTTCTTACGTAAGTTTACACAACAAGACTGTTAGGACTTTTCTTGTTTAGGGCATAACATTTTCAAGGAAGCCTATACGCAAAAATGTACTACTAACATATCCTAAATATAAAAGCAAAAGTTATGATTTTCTATATTTAAAAAAACTTTCTTAGATCTTGTATTGAAGTACTAATCATGTCATAGCAAATAGATAGAAAAGATTACAAGGTTCATATTACTATTTAGAAGACAAGAGCACAAATTTAAAAGTCCAGTTATTCATGTAATTTCAAAAAATCGTAGAATGATCAATGTAATTTATCATTGATAATATAATGATTTTGGTGATGGCTATCAACCAAGATAAATTGAGGATTATATTATACCAAGTTAGCATTGTCATCAATAGATTCTTATCGATAGAGTAATTGGATCACAAAGCCTTTAAGAGAGTATTGATGAGCCTACAAAACAAGGAAATCATTAGTATAGTAGTTGGGTATTATCTAACATGACCACTTTAATACTTAAGTTAGTTTATGTAGGAGGAGAGTGGGCATATAATAGTTAAATAGCAAAGTGTAGGTATGAAGAGTTTGGATTCCCCTATCCATTGGCCCCTTCCCCTATTTATAGTAGAGGAAGATGAAATAAATGTAGAAAGTGGATATTCATGGGTATAAAGTATATCCCAATAATTTAAGAAAGCATATCATCTCATTAACGTACATCCCAAATATCTTAGAGGTAAGGTAGAGATAGTTGACTTTCCATTTTAGAGGTTGTTCTTATGTCTAGTGAGCTTCTGTCTCAAGCTAATTAACCAAACCAAGTTGCCATTTGCGTTGACTAACATCATAATAGTTGGTTTGACTCTTTTGAGGCTTGGCATCACTCATGGGTGCTAGTTATTTATGTTGTAGAGGAACATGAGTTGCCATGAGAGCACAAGAAGGATTCAAGCAGTTAGGTTCAATTTGAAAACATATTAGACTAGGGCTTAAATAACTTGGTCCATGGCCCAAACATGTCAACCTAAGCCTACTTTTGCCTAAAATATCTTATCAATAAGCACTTATTATACCTCTTTTGCAACTACTATTAAGAATGAGCTTATTTATTTACTTTATCCTACTATGAATTCTTTAAAACTAAAATTTTTCTTATTTCTAAGTTTGAAACAAGCAATAAATGTCAAGGGTATCAATGTTGCAATCTCACTTCCAATAATGTCACGCGTAAATAAAAATTTTCCCCTTTTTAAAATAATGGATCGTTATACTATCTAATGGCTTGCTTATGGATAGAAACAAATAAATTTTAGTGGAAACTACAAACAAATGACAAGTGTACTGGACTATTAATCATATAAGGAGAGTAACCAAGGTTGTATTTTATGGTGAAAGAAAGAATAGAGTATGAAAGATAATTAAGTACTGGATTATATTATTACTACTCTAATCTAGCCAATTGGCTAAGCAATTTTAAGGAAAAGAACATGTAAGTCATCTAAATAATAATAAAAACTATAAAGGAATTAAGTGTGGATTTTAGCAACTTCTTAATATTGGAATGTGGATTTCTCTATAAATGATCTATGGGTAACGAGTAGACAATCATCTGAGATCGTTGTGACTATGCTAATAGAGTATTTATGATAGTTTAAACATATATTTTACTCATACTCACAAAATTTATCTAACTCTTGTTTTGCAACTTCTATCATGTAGCAAGAGTATTGTATTATCAATATCTCATCTACACTATCAGTTAGCTGTTTAAGTTCAGTCACTACTTAAGTAACTATGTTTAGAATTGATTTCTCATTCCAACCAATTTTTTTGCTCTAGGTAAGTACAAGGATTTAAGTCCTAATTCTCAAGAATTACGTATTCAAATTAGGAATTCTAGGTTCTATTTGGGGTTTCGAATCCAATTATGGTATCTAGACTCTATTAGGATAATAAGGGGAGAGGCCCAATGTGCAGGAAATGCTATGTAGCTTAATATAAACCCAATACTCATGTTGTACCTAATTACACCATACAAGTAAAATTCTAAATTTACACTATCATAATACAAAAAACTTCAATTACCACAGCTACTTCATCATGTCTACCACTACCCGTAAGCATAATAAGATCTATTTATCACATTTATGGAGAATAAACATTTATCACATAATACACATGAACATTCAAATAAATATTGCATTAAACATGGAAAAAGTTTAAGAAATATTACAAAACTAAGCTCCTCAACCTCAACAATAGAGTTCGTCAAAATTTTCCAAACAATCTCCATGGATGTAATGGAAACTACAAATCGAAACCATGAAAAGAGCTAAAATCCACTAAAAGTTTATGTTACAATCATGGAAATACAAGAAAACTCTATGAAAATCATAAAACTATAATAAAAATAACCTAAGATAGCCTAAAGAAGAGAGAGTGAGGGAAAACTAGATACTTAAACCTTAGAAAATGCCAACAAAAATTTGCCAAAAATGAAGAAGAAGAGATTTTTATATTAGGTGGGTACTAGCATGACGGTAAGCAAGGGTATCATCATGTTATGACGGTGGACACGTGTCGCGTACTTCTCTTCTTTTCTTTTAATGAAATGATACGTTTTTGCTTTAAGAGTCAAGTATACCATCATGACGGTAGTTGGGTATCATCATGCCAATATATTCTTCTAGTTTTGCAACTTGATTCGATTCTGTTCTAGGTACCATCTTCACGGTAGATGAGCTTACTATCATGCCAATAGTTATAACTTTTAGGTTTCCTTCTTTACTTTTTTCTTCATTTTTGGCTTCATGAATTAGGACTATCATTACATGGTAACCTTGGGACCTACATGATCAAATACGAAGAGTTTAAATTCTTTAAATATATGTTACTTTTTAGCATCAAAACATAAAATATGAATTACACTTACATTGAGAAATTATATATTAATTTAATGAAAATTTATATACTTTTGCTCAAAAAACTATTAAATCACATATAATTATTAGAGAAATTTTTTAGATAAGTGCATAGTCTCACATATTTATCAAGCACCCAAAGCTAGAAAAGATTAAACATATCTATATCATTCAAGAAGTCTTGGATTTTAAAATGTTATGGAGAAAACTATATATTAGAAGATTGTTTGAGGCATTTTAATGGTTCAATGGAGGATGGATATTAATAAAATGTTGAAAAATGGTAACGACCGTTGTTAAATGGTGTAAATTGAAGATGATAGAGGACGAATGTTTTATATTTCTAATTCGTGATGTTATCATGATCTAATGGTATTACATTGGCAACATGTTTGAAAGTTTTATTCTTGTTTTTGAACTTTAACTCCAAATATTTATCTTTGCTATGTAATTTTCCCATTATTAATGCATGTAATTAGCAAACTCAAGCCTTATAACATGAATACCACAGCAAGTGCATCGATTGTTAATTAGTAAAATAAATGAGTTAAAAGCTTGTTACCCTTGAGGTTTCATATTGAATAGGTACATGAGCAAGCACCGATAGTTAAGCGGTAAAATCCACGAGTCAAATGTTGATTTAGAAATTTCAAAAAGAAATTAAAGCTAATTTAGTCAAAAGGATACTATGAAAATGGACTAACAATTCAAGCAAAACTAAACTCATTACTACACCTAAGATCGATGCTAATTATAATGAGTTCACGGATTTGGGGTTGCCTATTACGATTGAATGTTGTTAATCCACACAATGTTCATTAACCTCTTTCGAGCATTGACCCCGGTTTACTAAATTTGATGATCCACATTTTTTGTGGCAAATGGACAAACTAAATGCATCAGCTTTGTTAGAATCCTTATGAGCTTATCATAAAAAGGTTATGCTACTCGATTTGCAATGTATTTTAATCGTGTTAAATTATAAAATCCTTTTGAAGTCATCGACAATTCACTAGCTAGTATAATCAATCTAATGATATCATTAAATATATTAAAATATATATGTCCAATGTTTTCATGGTAACACATACTCACCAACTACTACGATAACGTCGATTTTGTGGTTTAGCTCCTATATAGTAAAATTTAAGTTTACCTATATTAACCCTCATTTTATCATTAACACTCATAACATTGACACGACAGTAACAAATAGCTCATGAACACGAGAAAAGCTCATTTATAAATTGATGCAAGAGTATAAAAAAAGAAGGAGAAGGTAATATATACTTAGTTCTCCTCGATCTAGTCCCAATATGGTAAATTCAATTTAAAAAAAAAAATGGTTTAGACCATAATTCTATATGAATGTCTTCCAATTGAGGGCTACGTAGTTTATTTCATGATGAATGGGTCAAGTAGGCTTAATTCCATGTGATGAACTGATCTTCAATGGAAGTTAAAGATGTGGGCTTTAATTTTCGGATGGCATGGACATGTAGAACTTATGGCCTCAACATCAATTTGACTGGATGTGGATGGCTTCAGTCGAATTGACTTCGTGATGCTTGGAGACCAAATTTACGTGGTCACGCTCGGAAATCGCGCGTGCTAGACATTGGATTTAGTATCGAAAATTGGCTAATTGCAAATTGCTTTCTCGTGGGCTTCGATTTGATTTCAACATGGACTTTCGCTTGTTAGGCTTCTTGGATTTCAATATAAATACCATACATCCACATAATATGATCTTGTTAAATGGTCATGGTACTTTCTAATCTTTGTCTTATATTTTATTACAGTTCTAACATGATAATGTCAAAAGGTCATGTAATTTTTTTGGTCATATTTTATGTAGACCAATATAGCCTTTAATATGATCACGTCAACCAAATATGTTTAGAAGCTCATAACTTTTACATTTCAATTTCAAATCAAGCAAAACTTGATCCATTCTTTTCCTTTTCATCTCTATTATTCCATAAAAGCCTCAAATCAAAATATTTTCTATTTAAATACTAAATATCCACAAATTACCCTCAAAATCATCAAAAGTACTAATAAAGATTCATTAATAAATATATGTAGTAAAGCACTTATCAACCTCTTACATACTTAAACTTTTGCTTATCCTCAACCATATAAATCAAAGAAAAATTAGTACAAGAAATACTTAGTAAAGTCCACCACTACTTAAAAGACTGAATGTTATACTTAACCTCCAAACAATTCAAGGGATTAACTTGCTAACTTCAACAATATATCCAAAAATTTCTTAACAATGTCCATGTTCCTTGTACTTTATCTCCTTAATGTTTAAAAGACACAAAGTATTAGAGTTCACAAGCTAATCTATGTAAATTAAAGTTTACCCATATTATTTAATCAATGATTGTTCAACTTAAAATTAGATTTAATATTTTGCCAACTAAGAAAAAGTCATAAACATTTTACCCGCTTAACGAAATTGTATACAACTCTCTCTTCAATCTCACTAGGCATCGTAATCCAAAATAAACACATTTATATATATTCATCTTTTGATCATCCTTTGGTATATATTTTCATTAGAAGACTTCAATTTAATTCATTTAGTTTATTTATGCTCAATCATTTCAAATGAATCCCTTGTAGTGAAATCTAAACCTCTCTCTTCTTGTGGATTAAGGTAAATTCTTATCAACTTATCCTCATGTTGATAGCAAGAAAGAACCTTGCTCTTCTGATGGACTAAGTCTGATCCATACTAACTTAGCCAATTTATGTACTATTTCTTTGTTTTTCCTCTTTTTAACATCTAACTATTTCAATTTTTCAAGGAATTTTCAAAAGACATGTTTCATTTGCTGGTTATTACGGATTATAAAGCTATAAAATCCTTAAAAGGGAAGGCATACATCAAAGTAAACTTAAAAATAATCATCGCTAGCTCTTAACTAGTGATATTGCTCTAATATTAAATATTTTAAATCTAAGGCTAAATAACGTGTAACTTTACTCTATATAAATTCCATTACTCGACTCTGGCAAAGTGTATTTTAATCACTAATGATTAAGTATTACTTCATGTTCAGCACAATTCAAACATAAGTTGTTAATTTCACAAATTATTGCAAGTTAACTAAAAAATTGGGTTAAATATGAAAAGAATTGGTCTCCTAAGCATTAGTAATACATAAATTTTCAAAAACTTTCAAAATTTTAATTGTAGAAATATAATCAAATCACATCACATGCCTTTATCATTTTTTTTAGTTTCCTATTTTAATATCCTATTTCTACCCTTTCCTCACACTCATCTCGTACATTGTTCGCAATGTACAATTTACAATCAAAACACAAAAATCAAAAGTGAAAAGGGTAAAGAATGGAAAATAAATAATAAAAGGAAAGCTTAAATTTCCCTGGTTTAAGAATTTTGACACCAATTTCCTTGAAATTACCATGATAGATTCCATCCATTAAACTCCTAAAGGTCTTACAAAACAAAAAATAAAGCAAAAGTAAAAGCATAAAAGAAAATAAAAAACTAAAATAAAACCAAAAGCTTAGTTTGCCCTACTGGAGTCCTATGGGAATGTATCCCACTCCCATAAAATGTGCGAAAATAATTCTCATCAAATTGACATTCCTCTTTAATTTAATTCCCCTAAAATCACCCATGATGGTTTTAGTGATGGGAGAAGGTTATAAGATCAATGCTTCCTTAAACTTAACAATATATCCTTGAGGTTCTAAGTACTCTAATCCAAGTTCCACTTCTCCTATAAAAGACTTATCATTAGAAAATAAAGAGGGATCTAGATTAATTACATCCACTTGTTTGTTAGCCTCTTTAATGTCATCTATTGATGTTAAAGGATCTAACATTCTTCACTCATGGTATGAAACACTTCTAGATTTTGGGAACTATAGGTTACTTCAGTGTTTTCCTCTAACTCCTCTCTACTCTTAAAACACTCTACTTCATATTTATGGCTAATACGATACTCAAAATATTCCAAAATCTTTTCTCCTTTAACCATCAACTTGCCTCTCTATCACTTGAAAGGGAATCAAAAGGTTCATTCTCTAAAGGTTAAGGGTGATACGATAAGGCTGCTAAGGGATATAATGTGGCAAAGCAACTAAAATCAAAGGTGCCATACTTCTCCTAATATTCACTAGCCAACTCCACCATAGTCTTTGATTTTTGTCATTCATCCACCTATATATTTAGCTACTATGGCAAAGTAGTTGGGAAACGGACCGAACCAATAGAAGTGTAAGATCCTTTGTTTCATATTTTCCCATGTACTCTGTAAGAATTTCTCTATAAATCTCTTTCTTAGTTGCTTTTCATAGAAATTAAGGTAATGTGCATATAGGGTATTAAGAATAAATATTAACAGGAACAATAATGATGCTCACAATACCGACACATATCCTCATAATCTATGGATGCAGGTTCTGCACAATTGCAACTAAAAGCACTCCAATAACTATCTCTGTGATTCTACCAACCATAATCCATGTCGTTCTTAATAGCCAATACAATTAAATCTATAAATTGAGATATCCTCAATCCTAGCTCACAAGTAAGAAAGTAAAATATGCAAATGTAAAGAAAAGATAAACTATAATGTAAAATAAAAAAAAAAAAGAAGAAGTAAAACTAACAATTAATTATGCCAAAACAAACCAAAATAAAAAGAAAGGATGTTTTTTAATTTTTAGTTTTTTTTAATTTTTTTTTCAAGTTTTAATAAGGTTTAGTATACTAGATTCATGGTATTCTCAGTATCACATTTCCTAGCAATGGCGTTAAAAACATGAGATAAGAAAGTATACTTATTAGTTTTAATATTATAGCAAGTATGAGTCCAAGTGTCGATCCTTTAAGACTAATGTGATTTCTATTACTTCACCATTTTACTAATATCTAACTTGATGATTTAGTTAAGAAATTAATTCAAGTAAATTAATTCTAAACTAAAACTGATTAAACTAGTATACACAAATCAATCTAATTAGAATTAATTAGACTATAAGAATTCCTAAGTTATACTAATATCTCTTTCAAGATTATTAATGCCTAACCTTAAAATAATTAATTGAAATATCTTTCTAATTAAAAATCCTAGAGTTGCATTAAAGACCTACAAATTCCACTATAAGTTTAACCCTAATGTAGAGAAATCCTTGTAGCCTATCTTTAAGTTTATACTAACTCATTGTAATTATGCTAGATCTATTTACACATATTATCTCTTGATATTTATATATGACATCAAACATTGAATCAATAAACCCAGTGATATTAATTCAAAGTGATAAAAGAACATGTAATTAGATGGCAATTAGTCAAAAATTGTGGATTTAAAGGAAAAGAAAACTGATTATATAGATTAAGCGTCACAATAATTGAATACTAAAAAGATTAAATTAAAACATTGAGAAAATAAAAAGAAATAAGGAATAAAAGAAGAAGGAATATGAGTCTCTAAAACCCCAGAAGGTGGTGAATAAATACTAATGTTTACAAGGCCTTTGTAATCTATTTATATATCATGGTATATATCATGGAATCTTGCAATATATCTCCCACATATCTTTTTTGTTTTTTATCTTTTATTTAAATGAATCTAAATTTTTTTCACAAATAAAAAATACATGGTTGAAACGGAGAGTATGGCATGAATATTTAGTTTCCAATTTCAATTTTTTGTCTAAGATTACTATCTTCAATATGACTGTCTTCTAACTAAGGGATATGTACTTTATTTCATGATGAATGGATCAACTAGGCTTAATTCAACATGATTATCTCTCCTTCGATTAAGAGTTTTCCTCTCACTAGGGAGCCCTCACTCCACCACGAGGAGTTCCTCATCACACTTCCTCCGTTGCATCACTGATACCAAGACACCTAGGATGCCCTGTAGTCATACCCCTATTCACTTTTTCCTATCCAATCCTTCTCACTTTTCCCCTTAATCTTTCGTAACCCAAAACCTTAAAAACCCCAATATCCATGTATAGCCATAATTTAAATCCTTAACTTCTATTTACACCGTAAATGGCTTCCCCATTAGACATAACCAGTACCTCTCTACCTAGTCCTTACCTTGCATAAACCCTAACTAAGCCCTAAAGCCTTTGCCATGCTCAAAACGGATGAGGCACATGGGGGGTTTCCATCTTTTTAATTCGGCTTCTATACGGAAAGTGGATGCTTCATGGGGTTGTACAAATAAGTGTTACTCTTATTTGGCTAGTGTAGTATCTCCTCCATTAAGTTTTCATTTCATAGTCTCTAGCCTAGTTAAGTTTTATTATGATGCTTTGTAGTTATAGTTGTTAGAGTTGGCTAGTACTCTCCTTTGTTTGCATTTATATTAGTAGTCTATCTAATGATCTATTTCTTTACCTATAGCCACTTTAAAGCATCCCAGTCGATTGTTTTGTAATTTAGTTATAAAGTCTATTAGTATTTGTTATCCATTAGTTAACTAGCTCTTTGTGTGTTATTCTCTAGTGGTGTCTTTCCCTTATTTTCTATATTCCTACATAGACTTTTCTATCACAGAGGAGTCCCCTTAATGCCAATGATGCTGTTGACACTAATTCAACCATAATTGATCTTGAGACTCAAGAGAAACCTAGTATTATGGCAAGAGCTGTTATGGTCTGTAAAGTTATTTAAGAGAAAGTAGAGAACAAATCAGTAGTTGTATTTATGTTGAAAACGGCATGGAAGTCTTATGGTAGCTATGAGATTGTGGCCATGAAAGCAAACTTGTTTTTGTGCTCCTTTGAAGATAAGCTCTAAGTGTTGAAAATTATTAAGGATTGTCCCTGTGCATTTATAGGGAAATTGATAGTGCTCAACATTTAGGAAGCTCATCAAAATATAGAAGATGTAGACATGAGTAAGTGCCCCTTTGGGTTCAAATACATGGCTTGAAGCTAAACAGAATAACTGATAGCAATGTATTGAAAATTGGAGCCAGCATAGGTAAGGTACTCGAGTTAAAACCTGTGCATTTGAAGGAAGGTGCTTTAAGAGGCTTCTTGAGAGTTAAAGTAAATGTGAATTGGTCCTACCCTATCTAAATAGGTGCTTGAGAGAGTAAAAATAAATTAGAAAGATTTTTTGTCAACTTCAAGCATGAGAAACTCCTAGATATTTGTTTTAAAAGTAGAAGACTCAGGCATTCTAGTACCGGATGTAATCTAGATACTCTTACTCAAAATTATGGCAAATAGTTAAGAGTTTCCACAATAAGGCCTATTGTTGAAGGAGACTCCTCACCGTTCAATAGTTCACCAACTCAATCATCCTCAATGGAGGTAGCATCTAATGAATCAAGCTCTCTATACGTGAACTTCACGTCAATTAGGACATTTGGAAAGAAGTCAACTGAATCCTCTCCTTTAAGTGGCCCCTTATATAAAGCTAGGTCTTCAACTTACATCCTTCTAATCATAGAATAGATTCCAAGCAATTCATCTCTAAAAATGCTTAACACTTTGGTGATTCTCCCTCTCCTTATGTCTAGCCATAAAGAAACTCAAAGGATTTAAGCATTAAAACTTCCCTGCCTTTAAGCCCCATCATACTGGAACAAGAAGAAGTCACTAGGCCTAATAAAGAAGCCTACCAAACAAGGCCTTCCTCTCTTAACCTCAACCTTAGCCGCGTACAGTTACATCAGCCTAACCTCCACATACATATACCCCTTCCTTCCCCCACAAACCCTTTCCTACCCCCAACCCCCCTAAACTCTCAACCAAAAAAAAAAAAAAAAAGAAAAGAAAAGAGAAAATCCATCGCAATAAAACCCTCACCATCTTACCTTATCCTAGCCTTAAAAACTCTAGCTATTAAATGGGTGGTAGATGATCCAGCTTCAGGGCTTACTAAGCATTTGAGATTTAATGGCCTTAGCCTAAGTAATCATTCCCCACAAAAGAAATCCCTCGCAAGAAGGGGTAAGAGACCTAGGAAACCTAAAGTAGGATTAAGCAAATTAGAAATACAGTCTTCATATTTCGACCTCTCTCCTAACTTTCTAGTGGATGTCTCAGTTTCTTGTCAACACTTGTTTATGGATGGTTGTATCTATGCCCCTCCACAAGGTTTGTCTTAGTAGTTTATCTCTTTGGTGGACTAATGACATTGTAGCAAATGTTCATAGTTACAATAGGAATCACATAGGGACCTCAATACTCCACTCTGATGGCTCTTTGATCTCCCATATCTCTTGGATTTATGGTGACCCAGATCCCATTCAATGCAAACAAATTTAGACAAAACTAGAAACCTTTGGTTTTAGGATAAATGCTCCTTGGTTATGTATTGGGGACTTCAACGGTATTATGCTTAACCATGAGAAGGAAGGTGGCAATCCCCATAGTACTCAACCCGTAAAACAATTTGGAGCTATGATAATGAATGTGAACCTAAATTATTCAAGTTTTCAGGGGCCCAATTTTACTTGGTCAAATAAGAGAGGAGTAAAAAGATTAGTAATGGAAAGAATAGACCATGATTTGGGTTTACAATAATGGATCCAAAAAACCCTAAGATGTAAGTTATTCATGTGAGATGATTGGTTCAGACCATGTAGCTCTCATAGTAGAGTTATGCTTTAGTGATAAACAAAGCAGATCGAGGTTAAAGTTTGAGAATATGTGGACCTCCTCAAAAGAGCATGGCACTACCATTACAGAGGCCTAGAAGGACATCCATTAAACCCACATCCATACCCTCTTAGCTTCAAATTGAAGTGATGCAGATTGAAATTGAAAAAATAGTACAAGACAGCTTTTCCTAATAATGTCAAAGAAATTAGAAGAGTACAGAATGAACTCCTAAAAGAGAAATAAAAAGGTATTCATTTGAATAGGCAACTAGAAAAGGAGTTGGTTGAAAAGCTTGATCTTCTATGGAGAAGGGAAGAGTTTTACTCACAATAGAGATCCTGAGTTTTATGATTAAAGGAGGGGGACCATAATATAAAATTCTTTCACCAATCCACTTCGATGAGAAGGCAAAGGAATAAAATTCTAAGATTGAAATTAGGAGAGGGCGAGTGGTTGGATGAAGAAGAAGCTATATTAAGTGCCTTCTACCATTTTTATGAGAACTTGTTTCAATTGAATGTGGAGATAGCATGGGTAAGTCTACTGGATTCCATCCCTACTCTTATAAGCAACGAAATCAATGTGTCCTTAAGTAAGCTTGTGTTAAAGGATAAAAGTAAGAACATAGCTTTCCCACTTGGTGTGTTGAAAGCACTAGGTCCAAATGATTTCTTGAGGGTGTTTTATCAACATTACTAGCATTTGAGGGGGCAATCCATGATAGATACGATTCGGGCCTTCTTCTCTTTAGTTATTATTCTTCCTTTGCTTAACCATACAAATATTATCTTAATTCCTATGGTTGCCTCTCCATAAGAGGTAGGTCACTTATGTCCAATTGGTCTCTACAACTTCATTTTTAAGGTCATCTCTAGAGTTTTAGTTAATAGGCTTAAACCAATCATGCATGGTCTAGTCTTAGAATCATAAAGTGCCTTTGTATCGGTAAGGTCATCCATGATAATATCATTATTGCCTATATAGCATTCCACTTGCTAAGAGTGAAACAATTAAATAGGAAATCCTTCCGTAGTCTCATACTAAACATGAAAAAATGACTAGAATGGGACCTTTTAATAGCTATCTTAGATAAACTTGGTTTTTGTGATGTATGGATAAAGTGGGTGATGGAATGTATTTCTTCCATCCAGCATAAAATTATTGTTAATCATGAAGTAGCAGACAAGTCTACCCCTCTAAGGGCTTTAGGCAGGGTGATCTCTTATCTCCTTACCTTTTCATTTTAGTAGCTGATGTGTTGTCAAGAAACACTGAAAATGCAATCCTTGACAATTGACTCACTGGGATGATTATTAGACATCCTTGTCCAATACTTTCATATCTTCTATATGTTGATGACTCATTGTTTTTTGGCAAGACTTTTGAAGCTAATGTATAGGTCTTGAACAACGTTATTAAAGACTATTGCTAAGCTTCGAACTAGTTGGTAAATCTTCAAAATCTAGTGTCTTCTTTAGCAAGAACATCCTAACTGCAAAGGTTGAAGAGATTTGTAGCGTTTTGGGAGTACTAGTCACTATTAACCTAAGCAAGTATCTTGGCTTGCCAACCATTTGGGTTAGGAACTATAAACCCCTAAAAGTTTTTATATAAACTTATAATCACTAAGATATAATTTAAAGATATATTCGAAATACGTTAACATTGCTAAGAGGGATATGAGAGATATAGTGAAGACTACTTATAAACTATCAAATATTAACTCTTGTAGTCTTAAAATAGGATTTTTAGAAATAAAAAACTTTAGTAAATAGTAAGACCTAAAAGCTTATCATATCTTATCTAAACCTATCATAACCCTACAAAAGTATATAAGATAAGAGCTAAGACTTATTAAATAATTGAAAATAGAATGGGTTGATGCATGGAGCAAGTTGGCATGAGGATTAGACCAAGGGGAAGCCAACCATTTGTCATCCAAATGTCATTTTCAAGCTACTACATTGTTGCCCCACTACTTATCATTCCATGCATGCTTGAAAATGACCTAAGGAAGACAACTAGTCAAATTAGGAGCTTTATTTCTTTAATTAACCAACCACTTTATTATTGTCCAATAGTTATCTCAAGAAGAGACAAGATCTTACTAGGAATAGTGCTTGAATTTACTTTAGAAGCTTCATGGATAAATAACTAATAAGGTGTCAAAGTTGCTCAACATTAGTCAACAATAGTAGCTAAGACCAAGACTAGAAGAAAATGACATCTTAATGGCCAAATGACCTATCATATGACCACTTTAATCCTAAATTAACTAAACTAACTAACTAATAATTAAGTGTTTAGGTCAATATCATATGTAAGTCCTAAAGAGATAAGCATGCTAAAACCATATCTCATCATTTCTTCCAACATGTAATGAACAAATTTTAAAACAAGTAGGAATTCTCTCAACCACTATAAGTGGCGCAAGAATTAGATAGAAGGGAGGCTACTAATTTATCTTTCAATTTGACTCCCAATTTGTCTACCAAAGGTCACTTTCATCAAATTCAATTATTTTATCCATATATGTAAGCATAAAAGGGCCTAAGGATAAATTAAATGCCAAATTTCCATTTAATCCATTTCTCAACTTTGATAAATAGGACCACTTCTCCAGTTTTAGTACGACTTCTTGTCTACAATCTCCACTACAACTATCTCTTTCATCTTGTCTTCATTCCACAAAGCCAACTAACATTCCTCTTGTTCTTCCCAACCTCCAAGGCCAACTCTAAGTGTAGTAGGTTGTTTTTGAATTTTCAAAAGCAACTTTCTATCAAAAAGGTAGCAACACTTTCTAATAACCCATCTTTGATATATTAAATCCTTCTCAAGTCAAAGGATCATTCTAATGCTCATTATCGAAAGGTTTTCTAAGATTTCCAAAAGATTCAGGAAGTTCTTTTATCAAAGCTAATGAACTTTCGAGTTTCCAAAAATTAATTTCATCTTTACAATCTTTCTCTAAAAATCTCTTCAATTTGAGCATATGACAAACTAGAGGATTTCACCTACTTCTCTATTTCAAATAAGTTTCAACCCTATCTTTAGCAACAATCTTTTCAAAAACTCGAGCTTATGTTAAGTGAAGGTTTCTCTTGGCTAAAGGATGTGTTTTATAAAAAAAAACCATAAAAACCAATATCTTTATCAAGATCTACTTTGAAAACCCATCTTATGTGTAAAAGTTTTCAAAGAATGACAAGACATGCTTTCCATAAAAGGAAACCTTTATTTTTATCAACATACCCCATATTTCACTTGAATCCAATATGTAAACATCTCCAAAATATCGAGACTAAATGATTTTGCTTTCCTTTTAGAATAATATATTATAAAAATTATAAGAATCAAGTAGACAAATCCATGCCTAAATAATAATACTAAAGTTTCATGTCAGATTCATTATGACATATACTTATCTTGAGCTGTGACTCTTGAATGTATTTAGACATAATGGACTTATTGGACATATGGATGTATTCTTTACCCTAACTATTTGGATTGTAACAATTGGACCGTAACGATTGGACCTATTATGACCACTAGAAAACCTGAATAGAAGGACAAATTAGACTATGGACACAAAATGGCAAGAATGATTTAGACATGATAAAATTAACTAAAAGACTTCATAAAACCATAAGACTATAACAAATCAAGAAGTCTTATATGTACATCTAATATTTACTTCTTATTGTGTTCTTTTAACCGATTGTGACTTTGAGCTACCCAAAGACTATTACAACGAGTAATAGAAATGGCCAAGTGAGTATGTAAGATGAGTATCACTTGCTTGTGTTTTTAGTTAGTAGCATATCATATATATATATCAATTAGTTTGTGTTTAGGGTATTGGGAAAGTGCTTGTGTTTGATTAGTTTGAATTGCTTATGAATATACTATAAGTGATTCCACATAATATAGTTGATGATTGTGATGTGATGTGTTCTTATGTAAGTGTTGGATAATTTACTTGATCACTCATAAATCAATCTTAAGCATTTCGCAACATAAGCCTTACATGATCATTCATAGCATACAACATAAACCTACTCTTAACCACCACTATCATACAGGGAATGGAAAGGTAAGAACCTTCCCCATCTTTTACCAACTAAGTGACTTTGAAGATGGGTGTGTACTAAATGGGGCTATGTCCATCCTTTTGTTTAGGTTTACATACATTAAGAGGCTAATCAGGGATCTGATCAATGCCTAGTAATTTACTGGTCAAGGAAGGTGTTCATTTTTTAATTATATTTCATTTATATCTTCCTAAGATCGATCAGAAGATCCTTCTCTTGTAACTTATATTTAGGCCTTAGTGAATATTTCACTTGATTCTCTCGGCTAATCGGAAGATTAATCTTCTTAGGACTATGTTGATTCTAAGGTGAATGCATTTCATTTGATTCTCTTAAGCAATTAAGGGATTAGTTCTCTCGTGGGGTTAGGGAGAATGTTACTCATTTGATTCTCTTGGGACCTATCAACAGGCATCATCTTTTGATCACTATGATAGCACAAGTAAGTGTTTAGCTGAGAATTGTGATTCCACAGCTATTTTGTTATGTTGGCTAAGTATGTTGTGCCAAGAGACTTTTATGCTAAATTTAGACACTTGGTTACTAGTGGAACTATGAATAATTAACCTAAGGTCAAGGGGTGAAATACCTAAACTACATGTCGGATAATAGTTGGCTACATGTATTGCTACATATGTTTGATTGATTGACCGCATATCATATGTATGATAACTTGCTCGCTTTGTCTAAAAGATGGTATGAGTGGATCACTCATTAAGCTAGTTATAGCTTATACTCCTATAGTTCTAACTTTTTTGTAGGAACTTTATTAGCTCTATCTAGGAAGGTCTAAGCCTTTGGTGAGCTATAAGAAGATAGAAGTTGGCTATGGAAGTATGTAAAAGGATTATGAAACTTATAATTAATATGTATAAAGTACTTAATTTGTGATGGTTTGAAATATCTAAATTAGAAAGACTCCATAACTTCATAAGGTCTGTACCATTTATTTTATAATATAATGTGAACTCTTATTATGTACCATGAAATCTGTGATACTTTATGGTTGATTTAGGAATGATGCTTCATGTACTATTTAGAAGTAACCAATAAGTAAGAAGGTACTGATTGATTACTTCTAACTAGTCCATGGTGGTCTATCACTATTAGACTATCATATTGGGCATGACCGATTTTGTTAGTATTACAGCAAAGGTTTTACAAACAAATATACATATAAAGATAATTGAGAGTGGGTAGAATTGGGTTAAGTACAAATATTACATCATTATTAAACTATTTCTTCTTTTCTATTCTAATCTGACCTCATGACAATGGTAAGCTTTTAGAACAAATTTGCCATTGTAAATGGAGAGCCATTGGTAGAATAAGTGGTTATCCGTGCTTTATGAGGGTTTAGTCCTTCGTGGTGTTATGAAAACTTCGTTTGAAATCTTAGAAAAGTGGAAGGAAAGACTAGGAGCCACTTGACCTAAAGTGATTGACGATTTAGATAAGAGTTTGGTAATGGAAGTTTTACCAACGGACAACCAAGTGAGGTTGAAGATGTCTAATTTGTTATCTTTACCCTTCAAAAATTGATACCCCTAGATTTCAAGAAATAGATTCCATTAACCTTTATCTTAGCCTATGCCAATGATATGAAGGACAATCATATTAGACTCAAAATAGATACTCTGAGTTTAGACGACATTTGTGAAAGAAGAGCATAGTTAACTAGACATCCTTTATCCATTCTTGAACCAAAATCACTAAAAAACTTTTGGCATCTACTCACCTATGAGATGAACATCATGAAAGTCAGTGAATGTTTGAGTTCTTACCCCTCCCTTAGCATATAATGTTATTCCTTTAACATGCTTGGAGCTCATGACTAGGAAGAGGGTCCTAACTAGGGCGCTAGTCTAAGTAAGACTGAATATCCTGTTGAAAATTGGTATGAAACCCTACCAAAATTGGATGAGATTCTTCCACCCTATGATGCTTGCAAGTATGATAACCTAGAACCTACCAATGATTATCTAGAACCCATCTGTTGCAATGTTGACCTTGAACTAGCCTAAGTAAATTTAACTTAGACTCTAGTTGAAAATGTATAGGTTAAAACTTGGCTAACTTATAGAGATCAGGAAGATAGCTCAAGTGAATAAACCTAACCTAATTCTCCAATTGAGCTAGATAGTGGCAAGCATAGAGTAGGTAAGGAGGTAAGCTATAGCTACAGTCGAAAGAGAAAGAGGTAGAGGTATAGTGGATGGATCTATGAGTAACTGAAGGAAGACTTGTAAATAAAGTGTAATGTATAAATGATTGTTGTGTTTCTATCATGACTATGTTCTAATGGATCTAACTTTGTAAGAAGGATATGCACTAATGTATGTATGAGCAAATGAAAGTGTAAATAAAGTGACTACTTTGTTTGTGTCTTATATGATAGCATTCAAAAATGTTTAACTAGTTATACATATACTTTACGTAATAGACAGTAAAGTCAATGACTTCATAACATACCCCCTAAGATTCCAAAAAATAATAATAATACCTAGCCTTAACAAGACCAGTTAAATAACGTAGAAGCAATACATCAACAAACTGAAATCTTGAGGAATCTCATTGAAGTAAGACAACAACAACTGGTGTTGGCACTTGAATAATCACTTGTGGCACTTGAAGAAATGAACCCTCAAGACATAGAGGCTACATTAGTACCAAGGAAAAATAAGAGCGTATTTCCTAAATTTATCAAATGCAATAAGTACTTTGAAGGAGCATTTAGGAAACTAGATGATGTAGAAGATTAGATGGCATAAATTGAAAGGTCGTTTGAAGCATTTGAAATACCTCCTCACTTGCAAGTGAGTTATGGAAAATATCTCCTGAAATTAAGAGTTCGTACTTAGTGTGATTCCAAAAGGAGAACTTTACCCTAACCCATAAAATGGGCAATTTTCAATAAAGATTTCTTGAAAAACTACTTTCCTAATAGCCTTATGGCAAAATATCGTGATGACTCCCTTCACATTATGCAATGTGGTCAAAATATAGATCAATATGAAAGTGAATTTAACAGGTTACTGCAATTTGCTCTTGAGTCTTATTAAAATAGTGATGAATTAAAGATAAAGTGTTCGTGGATGGATTGAAATCGGAGATGTAAAGGAGATTAGAGGAGTTTGAAGTTACTACTTTTAATAAGTTAGTGGAAAAAGCTTAAGTGCTTGAAAGTGCTATGAAAAGAGAACAAGAAGGACTTAGAAGGAGAGGAATAATATTGGGTAAGAGAAATTTAGAGGATAAGCAGCTTAAATATAAGGCAAAGAGGCTTATGGTACGCCCTACCCAATTGATAAGTAGTGGAAAAGTAGTAAGGAAAGGTATTGTGTAATGTTAGAAATGCAAAGAAAATCATTGTCCAAAAGATTGTGTGCAATAAAGAAACAAGTGCTATTTCTATGGGGCCAACAATCGTAGAATAATGGATTTCCCAAAGAAAGTCAATAACCTATGATTTATTTGCAAGAAGGTAGGACACTTTTCAAATTGTTTCTTGGAATACCAAAAAAACAAGTGTACCCGTTATATGACAAGCTTATGCAAAAGTAGGTCAAAGAGGAACTCAACCTACCAATTCGAGAGTAACAACATGGGTATTCAAAATGGAAGGATCGTACAAAGAAGTGAATGAACTTGAGATGGAGCTTGCTGCTTTGGATGCTTTCGACATTGATGATATTTAGCTAGTTGCAACTTAGTAGTTTAAGATATCCTAAATCATATTACAAGAGCTACAACATAAAATAATAAGAAATATTCTAAAAGATATTTTAAAATATTTTTAGGAAATATTATGAAAAATGACACCCTAGTATATACCTTGTTTGACATCGGAGCTATGTACTCATTTATTTCAAATGAAGTAGTCGAACGAGTAGTAATACCAAAAACTACAATAGCTAATAGTTTTTGGGTTAAATTACCAACTAGAAGTACAATAGTTACTAGTAAGTTAGTAAAGTCTTATCCTATTAAGCTATTTCACCATAAGACTAAAGTAGATATGATAATGCTTACAATGAAAAAGTATGAGGTTATACTATGTAGAAACTAGATGTCATCAATAGAACCAACTGCGGATTATCGAAGAAAAGAAGTGATGTTTAACTCTTTAAATGGAACTAGAGTTACATTTGTTGGAGAAGCAATATGCTTTAGACAAAAAGGGTCAAGTTTAGCTAAAATGATTGCAAGTATTGAACACTTAGCTTAGAACTAGTGTTTGGTATGTGCTATAGGGGGAGAAAAAGGATAGATAGATATTAATGAGATTAAGGTGGTAGAAGAATTTGTAAATGTATGTCCGATATAATTACTTGGATTACCACCTAAGCGAGAAGTGGATTTTTCCTTAGACTTGAACCTTAGCACAGAGCCAATTTCAAAAGCACCATATAAGATGACTCTTATTGAACTCAAAGAACCTAAGAAACAACTATAGGAATTATTGGATCAAGGATTTATATGACTAAGTGTATCTCCTTAGGAAGCTCCTATATTGTTTGTCAAAAAGAAAGATAGCTCCTTGCGACTTTGCACTCATTATAGAGAATTAAATAAGGTAACCATCAAGAATAAGTATCCTTTACCATTGATAGATGACTTATTTGATCAATTATAAGGTATAAGTGTACTTTCTCATATTGACCTTAAATTAGGATAGCATTAGTTATAGATTAAACTAGAAGACGTACCAAAAACTACTTTCCATACTCGGTATTGTCATTACAAATTCCTGGTGATGCCTTTTGGATTAACAAATGTTCCTTAACTTTCATGGATTTGATGAATCGAGTGTTTTGATCCCTATTGGATAAGTGTGTGATTGTTTTTATTGATGATATCCTAGCGCATTCCGCTACTTCAAAACAAGATGAAGAACATCTAAGAATAATGTTATAGACTTTAAGAGACTACATGTTGTATACTAAACTTTCCAAATGCAACTTTTGTTTAAAAGAAATTTCTTTTCATGGACATAAGATATTTGGTGAGAGACTATCAATAGACCTTGAGAAAATCAAAGCCATTGTCAAGTAGAAAAGGCTTAAAATGGTTACTAAAGGAGTTTTCTTGGTTTAGCAAGGTATTATAGAAAATTTGTTCAGGATTTCTCAATGATTGCTAAACTGCATTCTTAGTTAAAACACAAAAGAATGAAAAATTCATTCTACACCAACCTTAATGCTGCCTAACAGTAATGAACCTTTATTGTTTATAGTGATGCTTTAAGAAACAAATTAGGATGTGTGCTAATGCAAAATGGGAAAGTAATAGCCTATGCATCTCACTAATTAAGACCCATGAGCAAAATTACCCAACTCATGATTAGGCATTGGCTGCAATAATGTTTGCATTGAAAATTTGGAGACATTATTTGTTGTGAAACCATGGTCAAGAACAAACAAAGCTTATCACTAGGATGGGTTTGAGCTTATAGAAAGCTCGAAAAAGGTGATGGAAATGCACAAAAACAATAGAAAAAGGTAAAAATCAAGTAAACTCATGAATAACTCCAAAGGATACTATGTAATAATGAAACTTCTGAGGACTTATGGCATAACTTGATATGAAGTACGAGATGTCTTAGTGAGGTTACTTGCCACTTAGCCCTACTTAAGAGTTAGGATAAAAGTAAAGTAAGTAAACAAACTAATGACAGCAATGTTCACAGAAAGGAAGAAATATATTTAATATATTGACAATGATGATATTCTATGCTTGCGAATACATGTACGGTAGGTATTTATACTCGAAATCTAGGGCAAGCTACTTAAAATGGAAAAAAGGAAAAAAGGTTAATGTCTAAAAGAAGTAATATATAAGGAAAATAAAAAGGTACAAATAAATATTTGTAGGAAACAATAAGTAATGCTATAGACTCCTTTTAAGGTGGGATTGGCCATGTAGCAGCAACTTTCTAGAATGCTTATGATAAAAACAATCGAATAGTACAATCAAGATGGAGGTTAATGAGTAAGGGTATTGAGTAGAAGCATAACCATCTAAGGAGAACTAGATTTGGATGTATGCTAAAGCTCTTAGCTTCTTAACATTGATGTTGTTGAGCTAGAGATCGGCTCTATCATGTCCAAGCAGGAGTGAGGGATCAAGTTGATAGTAGCACATACATCTAGCTGACACTCAACTATCGAGAGATGTGTAGTTACTTGACTCAGCATTAGGAGCTAGTCAGTAGTAAGGATCAGCTCGACTTCGATAGGAGTTAGCTACAACAGAAGAATTTAGCTTGTTAGTCCTTCTAGGCCTTAGGCTCAACTGTGAATTAAAGGTCCAGTAGCCTGATTCCTATCATCCCCTTCTGGTTGATTTGGATTTGGGATTAAATTTGGTTGGTCTTCACTCAATCCTTCATTAGGTTGGTAGGGGCTAAGATTGACAACATTAAAGGTGTCAAATACCCTATAATGATCGGTTAACGCCACTCAATAGGCATTATCACTAATGTTTTAGAGTACTTGAAAGGGACCTTCAGCTTTGGCAAATAATTTATTCTTTCTTTTGCTCTAGAACCTCTCCTTCCTCAAATGCAATGATGTATAGGCAAGTGCACCTATAAGTTTATAATATAGCAGATTGAGTCCAAGTGTTGATCCCTCAAGAACTTTGACTACTAGTACTCGCTAGGTCTCTATTATCTAACCAGCAATTTAAATTTCAAGAAACATAAAGATGTAAATCTAAATTACTGCTAAAACTAAATTAAAGAATAACTAAGATGAAATTTAAGAATTAACAAAAAAGCAATTTAATTAACTTAAAATTTTATTTCCCCTAGATCTAACATGTGATTTTCTTAAAGATAATCTAATTTATTCTTTAATTTTTCTTGATAGGAGAATTCTCTATTAAAGTTAATTACTTTCTCAAGTCAATTAACCCTAACCCTAACCCTAGAATCACCTATTAGAATCTCTTTTCAATAGCATGACCTAAGATTGCATTATTGAACAATGAATTCTCTATGATTAAGATTAAAATCCAGAAGAATCTTGCAAATTATCTCTAATCTTGCAATAATTCTCATCAACCATGTCTAGAGCTAATCTTATAAGAAATCTCTCGATTCTCTTATAAGATATCAAACTTTAGATTACTATCCATGAAAATAATAGTCTAAATCATGAAGCAATATAGTTAAATCAAGAAATCAATAAAGAACTAAATTAATCAATACTAATTATAGTATCACATGAATAGATCTAGGTTTCACAAAACCTAGATACCAAGATTCTACTCACTACACATCTTAAAATAGAAATCTAAAATCAAAGTGTAGAAAGTAATGGAAAGAATCATCATGAAATCTAAAACAATTAAATCTTTAAGTCTTTGCTTCTCCTTGCTTTCTTGGTTGTTCTTGGCTTTAGAAACTTTCTCAAAGTCATGCCAAAAATTTTTCTTTATAAACCCTAACAAGGCTTTGTATATGAAGAATTAAAAAAAATTAGGTTAGCTAGAAAAGTCACAACTGTCTTTCGGTTGTGTAACATTCTGTACTTTACGTTGCTCTTTGTTTTTCTTTTATTAAACTTGAAAACGACATGACTGATGACATGATTGTGTCTTTTGGTCATGTCCTAGGCTATAGTGGTTGAAAAATAGCTCCAAATTCGCCTAAAAACGACACAATCATGTCATGCGACTATATTGACTTCAAACATTCATAACTTGCTCATTTTAGCTCCGATTTAAGTGAAATTTGTTTCTATCTTCTCTTTTTCTCGCATAGATCGTTTTAAAACCTAGAAAACAAAATTTTACTCAATTAAGTATTATTATCTAAAAATAAACTCAAATATCAAAGAAAATCATCAAAAATCACTAAATAAAATTTATGCAATTCAGAACTCATCATGTAACCACAGTAAATCTCTAGGTTGAAATTATGCTTTCTCCCTTCCTTTACTTCACTCTTGCATTTTCTTAGCAACTTAGTCAATCTACCATGTGACTTTCTCATAGATTTGATGTAGGGATAGTGCTCGCACTCTTGCACTAGGGTCTTCTTATTCAAACATAGGTAAAGGAGTGTAATCGAGGGGCAACTTAAGGTTAAAACCATAGATGACTTCAAAGGGTATCTTCTTGGTGGTGTCTTGTACATTACGGTTGTAACTAAATTCCACTATAGGCAAGTAAACATCCCAATCAGCTAAGTTTTTCTTTACTATAGCTTGAAGTAATGATCCCAAAGTACAATTGACTACCTTAGTTTAGCCATCAGTTTAGGGGTGACAAAATGTGTTGAACAATAGTTTAGTTCTCACACGATGCTATAGGGTCCTCTAAAGATGTCTCAAGAACTTTAGATCTCTATTTGAGATTATACATTACGATACGCCATGTAATCAACCAATCTTCTACAAAAAAGAGATAAGCAATTGTCGAAGCATTATTAGTCTTAGAGCAGAGCATAAAGTGTGCCCATCTTACAGAGTCTATCTACAACAACCATCATAGAATCTTTGCTTCAAGTAGTTCTTAGTAATTTAAGGACAAAATCAATGCTCAACTAGTCTAAGGTCGAGTTGGGACAAGTAATAACATGGCTTTCCCTTGTTTAACTAGGAATTTGGCCCTCTTGCAAGTAGTACAACACTCAAAAACTAGATGCATGTCTCTTTTTGTTCTCGACCAGAAGAATCATTCACTCAACAGCTTATATGTCCTTTTCTCTCTAAAATGTCTAAAGAATCATCCACTGTAGGCTTCTCTCACCAATAGGTCTCTTATTGAATAGGTCGGTACACATAACTTGCCTCCTCTTAATAGATAACCATCTTCAACATGGTATTCATCTACCTTTCTTCCCTCTCTACAGTTCTTCAACATAGGGCCAAAATGAGGATAATTCTAATATTGTTCTTTTATGCCAGCAAAACCAAACAATCTAGTCTGTAGCTTAGTGAGAAGAACATGTCTTCTTGATAGGGCATTGGAAACTATATTGTTCTTGCCTTACTTATACTTAATGATAAAGTTAAATCCTACCAAGAACTCAACCCATTGAGCTTGGTGCTTAGAAAGTTTGGATTGGCTCCACAACTACCTAAAGGACTCATGATCCATGTATATAACAAAATCTTTTGGTAGAAGATAATACAGTCACACGTAAAGAGCTCGAATCAAGGCTAAAAGCTCTTTATCATATATAGACTAGTTCAATTGTGCTCCTCTGAGCTTCTTGCTATGATAAATGACAAGTCGACCTTCTTACATTAGCACAACTCTAATGCTAATACTGGATGCATTGCATTTAAGGTCAAATACTCTATCAAAGTTTGGCTAACCTAAGACTAGGGTAAAGGTCAACCATTTTTTCACCTCGGTAAAAATCCTCTCCTCTTTCTCTCCTTACTTAAACTCTACATTCTTTGTCACCTCAATCAAAGGTGTTACAATGGTACTGAATCCTTGGAAAAAGCATCGGTAAAATGATGCCAATCCATGAAAACTCATCACCTCAATACATGAAGATGAGGTCGACCACTCAACAGTAGCTCGCACCTTCTCTTCATCCATTCTCAATCCCTTTCTACCTATTATGAAGCCTAAGAAGATCACTTCTTCCTAACAGAAAGAACATTTCTTCAAGTTTATGAACAACCTTTATGCTCAAAGGACTTCAAAAACAGTCTTGAGGTGATCAATATGCATCACTAGGTCAGTGCTATAGACAAGGATGTCATTGATGTGGACGAAAACAAATTTCCTAATCAGATCTCTCAAAACATGGTTCATTAGCCTCATGAAAGTGCTTAAGGTATGTGGTAAACCAAAAGGCATGACCATCCATTCATACAGGCCATGTCAGGTCTTAAAAGTAGTCTTCTACTCATCTTCTTATCTCATTTAGATTCAATGGTACCCTGACTTCAAATCTATCTTATTGAATACTTTTGCACCACTTAGCTCATCCAATAAATCATCCAGCCGTGGGATAAGATACCTATACTTGATCGTAATCTTGTTGACAGTTCTATTATCTACATACATTCACTAAGTTCAATCCTTCATTAGCACTAGCAGTGCCAGTACAACACAAGAGCTAAGACTCTCCCTTACATAACCCTTTTCCAGAAATTCATTGACTTGTCTTTAGAGCTCAAAAGTCTACTCAGGATTCATCCAATAAGCTAGCTTATTCAGCAAGGTAATGCTAGTTATCAAGTCAATGCAATATTCAATGCCTCATAAAAGGGGTAGTCCTTTGGGCAACTATTCAGGAAACAGGTCAGCATATTCATTCAACAGCAAGGTCGATGCATCGGCTTTAGTAGCCTCTCAAAGTTCAGTTCTACTCAACACCAAAGCTTCCTCGGATCTTTGAGTAAGTTTAGCTTGTAAATTGCTAACTTAACGGAGCATCATAGGGTTCAACGTAATCTTCCTCCTATCTTTCTCAAGTACATATGTGTTCCTATATCCATCATGAACAACTCTTCAATAAAAAAAATAAGGTTAGTTTAGTAGCATGTGTGATGCATACATAGGTAGTACATCATAAAGAATATCGTCGAAATAATTCCCAATAGAGATCAGTAGCAAGACTTGCTAAGTGACATGTAGTGTTCCTTTCTCATTCATCTAACATAACTTATATGGCTTCGAATGTGGAATGGTTAGTAACTTAAGCTTCTTAATCAAGTCGGCAGATGCCACATTAGTATAGCTCCCACTATCCACTATAAGCGTACAGACTTGATCATCTACATTACAAGGGATGTGGAATAGGTTCTCTCTTTACTCCTCTTCAATAGAGGGTTCCAAGCTCATTGCATGTCAGATAACTAGAGTCAACTTATTTAGGTCCACTACAAACACATCATCTTCAATCAGGTCAACATTAATATCAACCTTATTTCCCACTTCTTTCTTCTCCTTAAGTTCCTCATCCATGTTATCTACTTTGATCTCCAAGGTATCTCCCTTGATGATAATAGTCCTTCGGTTCGGATATTAAGCAATCATGTTCTTAACCATTGACATTTGAAGTACTTGATTTGGCTTGTCTTTCCTTTAGATCCTTACCCCTTCTCATATGTTCTTGTCAATACGTCACCATCATGTCGACTCTTTTGTTCAACTCGAACATTTACCTTCCTATTTGGCTTGGTACTTAGCCGAGTCTAGTAACTTCCTTAGGTAGGTTGGGTTGACTAACTAAGTCGGCTCATTAGAGGTTAGGTCGACATTTTGCTTCTTCTTTATCTCTCCACTCGCTAGGCTATTTGTATAACCTTATCCATCACATTGAATTGCTGAAGCTCCACAACATCTTAAATATGGTCTCTCAATCCAGTGAGGAATCTAGATAATATTCGAGCCAGTGGTTCACCTACTTTACAGTGAATCATGAGTATCTAGAATTCTTAAACATATTTATCAACAGTTCAACCTCTTTACTTCAGCTCTTAAAGCCAAGCAAATAAGTATCTAAACCAAATATTCGAGCCAGTGGTTCACCTCTTGCAAATAAGTATCTAAACCAAACCTATTTCTAAGTATCCTCTTCATCTCAAGCTAAGTATTTACCTCTCTATATCCTTCTCATCTTCTCATAATTTAAAAGTTCTTCCATCGTAAGGCGACATATCCTATGAACTCAATAGCAACAATCTTCATCTTCTTTTGGTCTTCGTACTGGTAATAATCAAAGTTACATTCAACTTTCTCCTCCTAATCCAAATAATCATCCATACTCTTAGAACCATTAAAGCTCGAAATCTAAAGTTTCACTTGGCCGGCAGCTCAAGGTACTCTAACTTGCCCTTCTTCTTATTCATACTCTTCTTCTTCAACATCATCCATATCCCTTAATTTAATTCTTCATCGTATTCATCCTCTTACTCCTCTACCTCGTACTTATCAAGCTGCTACTATCCTCTAGTAGGTTAAACAACCTATAAGGTATTTTACACCACCTCAGTAGGTCAATAGGCTAGTGCATGAACAACTCTTGTTAAATCAACTAAGAGGTTAGCCACCTCATAAGTCTCTCATCTGTAATCTTAGGGGAACTCTAGGGTTATCGGCCATAATAGATAGCGCCACTATTGTCATTTCCAATACCAACATTAACACTCGGGTATGTCATTTTCTTTAACAAATTTAGTGTTAAACTTCAACTTTGAGATACAATTGACACTATTCCTCTAAACTAAACAATACACATACTTTTATACAATTGTCCAGTTAACCAGTAAACACAATAACTATATTGATGAACAAACCACTACATAGAAACTTGCTTTATTTTTGGATGTTGGAAATAGGGAAAAATAAGGTATATATGAGAACAAACCACTACACTCTTTCACTTACTAGAATACTTCAGTAATTCTCTACAAAACTTTGACATACTACTACAGCAAACACTATTTCACAAAATGCAAATATAACTTACCCAAATAAAACCTCTGCTCTGATACTAAGATGATGTGATACTACAGCTTGAAAATGGTGATGGAAACACATGAAAACAATAGAAAAAGGTAAAAATCAAACAAACCTATAAACAACTCCAAATGATATGACACAATAATGGAACTTTTAAGAACTTACGGCATAACTCAATATTATGCATAGGATAGTCCAGTGAGGTTACTTGCCACCTAACCTTACTTACGAGTTAGGATAAGACTAAAGTAAGTAAATAAGCTAACGAAAGCATTATTCACGGAAAGGAAGAAGTATATTTAGTATATTGACGATGATGATATTTCATGCTTACAACTCCATGTACAATAGGTATTTATATACAAAAAACTAGGGCAACCTACCTAAAATGGAAAAAGAAAAAAAGGGTAATGTTTAAAAGAAGTAATATGCAAGGAAAACAAAAGGCTATATTAGATTAGGACACATACTAAAGCTCTTAGTTTCTCATCATCAATGTTACCAACTTGGAGGTTAGCTCAACCATGTCGAGCAAGATTGAGGGATTAGGTTGATAGTATGGTATACATTTAGCCAACACTCGACTATCGAGAGATGTATAGTTATATGGCTTGGCATTAGGAACTAGTCGACAATAAGGATCAACTCGGCCTTAGTAGGAGTTGGCTGGGGCAAGAGAATTCACCTTGTTAGTCCTTCTAAGCCTGGAGCTCGGCTTTAAGTTAAAGGTCTAGTAGTTTCATTCCTATCATCACTTATATAGCCAAAAGTGTGAAATATATATCAACCATAAGAGTTTCAAGTATTTGTTCACCTAGAAGGAAAACAAAAATTTCTTTTAAAATGAGACAAAGAAGATGGTTAGAGTTAATAAAAGATTATGATCTAAACATTAATTATTGTCCAAGAAATATAAATGTAGTAGTAAATGCCTTAAGTAGAAAGAATTATGCAGAAGTAGCTTCCTTGCTTACAAGCTAACATGAACTTATTCGAAAATTTGAAAAGTTAAACTTAGAATTTATTTAGCATGAATTGATAATAGAATTAGCAAACTTAATGATTGAAACCACGTTGATAAGTTAAATCAAAGAAGCTCAAAAGGGGGATTCAACGATGTAGATGATTCAATAAGGAAAGGAGCAGGGTAAGTATCCTATTTTAAATATCAAAGAAGATGGATCAATTTAGAAGAATCGAAGGTTATGTGTACCAGAATAAGGATGAACCTAAGAAAGAAATTTTAAAGGAGGCATATTGTTTTGGTTATGCAGTTTACCCTAGAAGTACCAAGATATAGCCAGATGTTAAGAAAAATTTGTGGTTGAAAGGAATGAAAAGGGATATAGTAAAATATGTGGAAAAATGTGAAACCTATCTAGGAATCAAATTGTAACATCAAAAACTTGAAGGACTATTATAACATTTGCCAATCCTTAAATGGAAGTGGGATTAAATCACTATGGATTTTGTAAGTTCTTTACTTAAAGCCTTTGCATGTCATGATGCTCTTTGGGTTGTAGTAGATTGCCTTACGAAATCAACTCATTTTCTTCTTATTCATATGATTTATTCCATAGAAAGGTTGGTAAGGATCTATATTAAGGAACTAGTTTGATTACACGAAATTCTAGTTAGAATTGTTTTTAATAGAGATCCTAGACTCATCCTAAAACTTTGGATAAGTCTACAAAGAGAGATGGGAACTTAACTTCATTTGAGTACAGTGTATCATCTACAAACAAATGGACTATCTAGGCATTAGAAGATTTGTTGTGTGCTTATTTCTTAGAGTTTAACGGAAGTTGGAATACTTACTTATGTTTAATAGAATTTGCCTATAATAATAGTTACCATTCAACAATACAAATGCCCTCATATGAAGCATTATATGGAAGGAAATGAGGATCTCCCCTATTCTAGGAGAAAATAGAGAGGATAACTTTAGGGCTTGAGTTGGTACAAGAAACAACAAAAATGGTAGTAGTTATTAATTAAAAGATAAAGGAAGCACAAGATAGACAAAAGATTTAGGCGAATTTAAAATGACGATCGACGAAATTTGAGGTTGGAGATCATGCGTATTTAAAAATAAACCCAATTAAGAGTATCCATTATGTAAAGATTCAAGGAAAGCTAAGTCCCCGATATGTTGGTTCATTTGAGATCTTAGAAAGGATTGGGAATCTAGCTTATTGCTTAGCACTAACCTCAAACTTATCCAACATTCATAATGTACTTCATGTTTCTGTTTTGCATAAACATGTACTTGATCCAGATCAAATTATGGAATTACAACCTATTAAGATGAAGGAAATTTTGACTTATGAGGAACTTTTAGCAAGGATTTTGTATTGAAAAACCTAAAAGTTGCAAAACAAAGAAATTCATAACATGAAAGTACTTTAGAATAATCATGGAAAAGAAGAAGTCACCTGCGAAGCTAAAGACAAAATTAAACAGCAAAACCTACATTATTTGATGAACTAGATATGACTTCAAGTTTTGAGGGCAAAATTTTTTAAAAGGGGGTAAGAATGTAAACCCTCAAAAATTTTGATATATGCTCATAATCATTAAGATATAATTTAGAGATATATTTGAAATAGGCCAAGATTGCTAAGAGAAATTTGAGAGACATAGTGAAGACTACTTTTAAACCATCAAATATTAACTCTTGTAGTCTTAAAATAGGACTTCTAGAAATCAAAAACTTTAGTAAATATTAAGACCTAAAAGCTTATTATATCTTATCTAAAGTTACCATAAACTTATCATAACCTTACAAAATTATATAAGATAAGAGCTAAGACTTGTCAAATAATTGAAAATAGAATGGATAGATGCATGAAGTAAGTTGGTGTAAGGATTGGACTAAGGGGAAGCCATCCATTTGTCATCTAAATGTCATTTTCAAGCTACAACATTACTGCCCCACTACTTATTCATCCATGTATGCATGAAAATAACCTAAGAAAGATATCTAGTTAAATTAGGAGCTTTATTTCTTTAAGTAACCTGTCACTCTTTTATTGTCCTACAGTTATCTAAAGAGGAGATAAGATCTTACTAGGAATGCCACTTGAATTTATTTTAGAAACTCTACGGATAAATAACTAATAAGGAGTCCCAATTGGTCAACACTAGTTAACAATAGTAATTAAAACCAAGACTAGTAGAAAATGACATCTTAATGGCCAAAAGACCAATTATATGACTACTTTAATCATAAATTAACTAAACTAACTAACTACTAATTAAGTATTTGGGTAATTATCATATCTAAGTTCTAAAAAGATAAGAACCTTAAAACCATATCACATCATTTCTTCCAAAATGAAATGAACAAATTATAAAACATGTGGGAATACTCCTAACCATTACTAGTGGCGTGAGAATTGGCAAGAAGGGAGGCTTCCAATTTGTCCTTCAATTTGCCTCCTAATATGTCTACTAAAGGTCACTTTCATCTACTTCAATTATATGTAAGCATGAAAAGGGACATTAGGGTAAATTAAATGCCAAATTGCCCATTAACACAAGAGTTTCATTTCTTTAAGCTACCACCATCCTCATATTTAATCCATTTTCTAGCTTCTATAAATAGGACAACTTCTCTACTTTTAGGACCACTCCTTGTCTACAATCTTCACTACCACTATCTCTTTCATCTTGTCTTCATTTCACAAACCAACCAAAATTCCTCTTATCTTCCTAACCTCCAACACCAACTACAAGTGTAGTAGGTTGTTTTTGAATTTTCAAAAGCAACTGTCAATAAAAAAGGTAGCAACAATTTTTACTAACCCATCTTTGATATAACAAAATCCTTCTCAAGTCAAAGGATCCTTTTAAACTTTCAATATCAAAAGGTTTTCCAAGATTTCGAAATGATTCAAGAAGCTCTTTTAGCATAGCTAATGAAACTTTCAAGTTTTCCAAAAATTGATTTCATCTTTGCAATCTTTCTCTAAAAATCTCTTCAAACCAAGCATGTGACAATCCAAAATCTTTCACCTACTTCTCTATTTCAAATAAGTTTCAACCTTATCTTCAGCAACTATATTTTCAAAAACCTAAGCTTATGTTAAACAAAGGTTTATCTTAGCTAAAGGATGTGTTTTATACAATGGAAACCATAGAAACCATTATCTTTATCAAAATGTCCTTTGAAAACCCATCTTGTATGTAAAAGTTTCCAAAGGATGACAAGACATGTTTTCTATAAAAGGAAACTTTTATTTTTATCAAGATACCCCTTACTTCATTCTTGAATCCAATATGTAAACATCTTTAAACTATTGAGACTAAAAGATTATGCTTTCTTTTCAAAATAACCTAATATGAAATTTATAACTATTTAGTGGACAAATGTAAGCTTAAATAATAATAGTAGAATATTATGTCCAAATCATTATGACATATATTTATCTTGGAACTTTGACTCTTGAACACAATTGGACATAACAGACTTATTTGACATATAGACATATTCTTTAACCTAACTATTTAGACCATAACGATTGGACCTATTATGAGGACTGGAAAACCCGAACACAAGGACAAAATTAAACTATGGACATGAAATGACAAGAATGATTCGAACATGATAAAATTAATTAAAAGACTTCGTAAAATTATAAGACTATAACAAACAAAGAAAATCTTACATGTATACCTAATATTTACTTCTTATTATGTTCTTTTAGCTGATTGTGACTTTGAGCTACCCGAAGA
Organism: Lumnitzera littorea; assembly: GCA_024138015.1. Lineage (NCBI taxonomy): Eukaryota > Viridiplantae > Streptophyta > Magnoliopsida > Myrtales > Combretaceae > Lumnitzera > Lumnitzera littorea. The sequence goes on from JAMXBB010000001.1 coordinate 82,584,470, forward strand.
CTATTACGAGTAATTGAAATGACTAGGTGAGTACTTATAATGAGTATCACTTGCTTGTGTTTATATTTACTAGCACATTAAATATATATATATATATATATATATATATCAATAGGTTCTTGTTTAGGGTATCGGGAAAGTGCTTGTATTTGATTTGTTTGAATTGCTTGTGAATATACTATGAGTGATTCTACATAATATAATTAATGATTGTGATGTGATTTGTTCTTATGTGAGTGTTTAATAATTTGGTTGGTCGCTCATAAATCAATCTTAAGCATTTCACAATGTAAACCTTAAATGATCATCCATAACATACCGCATAAACCTACTTTCTGCCACCATTGTCATACAGGAAATAGAAAGGTTAGAAGATTCCCTATCTTTTACAAACTAAGTGCCATATACTAAATTAGGTCATGTCAATTCTTTTATTTTGGGTTTGCATACATTTAGAGACCAATAAGGGATCTAATCAGTCCTTGGTCATTTAGTGGTTAGAAAAGGCATTCATTTCTTAATTATGTTTCATTTGTGCTTTCTTAGGACTAATCAAGAGATTCTTCTCTTATGACTTATATTTATGTCTTAGTGAATATTGCATTTGATTCCCTCAACTAACCGAAAGATCAATCTTCTTAGGATTATGTTGGTTCTAGGATAAATATATTTCATTTGGTTCTTTTAGTCGATCAAGGGATTAATTCTCTCGTAGGATCAAGGAGAATGTTACCCATTTAGTTCTCCTATAACCGATCAAGGGGCATTATTTATTGATCACTATGATGGCATGGGTAAGTGTTCAGCTAAGAATTGTGATTTTGTGGCTATTTTGTTATGGTGGCCAAGATTGTCATGCCAAGAGACTTTCATGCCAAATTTAGACACTTAGGTACTGGTGGAACTATGAATCCTCAACCCAAGGTTAGGGGGGGGGGGGGAGGGGGGGGGGTATACCCTAGATTATATGCTAGATACCGATTGGCTACGTTTATTGCTAGATCTGTTTGATTGATTGATTGCATGTCATATGCATGATAGCTTGCTTGTTTTGCTTCAAAGTTAGTATGAGTGGATTAGTTACTAAGCTAGTTGTAGCTTTTATTACTATAGTTCTAACTTTCTATATGAACCTTACTGGCTTTATCTAGGAAGGTCTAAGGATTTGATGAGTTATAAGATGATAGAAGCAGGTTATGGAAGTATGTAGAAGGATTATGAAACTTATAATTAATATGTCTAAAGTACTTTATTTATGATGGTTTGTAATATCTAATATTAGAATGACTCTATAACTTCATAAGGTTTGTACCATCTATTTTATAACATAATGTGAATTCTTATTATGTACCATTAAATCTATGATACTCTATGGCTAATTTAGGAATGACACTTTATGTACTCTTTCGAAGTAATCAATAAGTAAGAAAGCACTAATTGATTTCCAAATTGGATAGCTAGAAAAGGAGTTAGCTCTTGAATGCAAGTAAGGAAGTCCTTATGAAAGCTTTTGTAGGTGCTAGCCCCACTTATTCTATGATTTGTTTTAAATTTTCCAACAAATGGTACAAAGAGATAAGTTCTATGATCACATAGTATTAGTGGGGATAGGTAAAAATTGAAAGGAAAATCCATTGGCAAAGTTAGAATAAGATCACTTGAGCAAAATCCAATGGAGGTTTGTGGTTTAAAGACTTATAGGACTTCAATTTATCCCTTTTGACCAAGCTTGCATTAAGGATCATATCTCAACCTAATGCCCTTTGGGTGTGCTTTCTCAAGGGTATTTACTTTCCAAACTCCTCCTCCTTTTAGGTTAGTAGAGGTCTAGAGACCCTTAGGGATGGGCAAGTATCCAATGTGAAAGAGATTTTATGGTGAAAGGAGTTATAAGGCAAGTAAGAAATGGCATTTCTATTAATACAATGAAAGATGGATGGATCTCAAAGCTCAAGGATAACAAACCCCCCTTCAAGCCAGGTATGATTAATGCAATCTTAAGAATCTTTGATCTTACTTATGCTAAACTGGGTGTTTAGAAGTTTTAGAAGCTTCAAAGGTTAGTTTAATAAGCTTTCAGATAAAGCCATTATGGAAATCTCGCTCTCTAGAGTTGGTAGAGATGATAGATATATTTTGCCTGATGAGAAGTTTGAGAAGTGCACCATGAGATTAGCCTACAATTTCATCCGATGTACCCACTTCCAAGGGAATTCAGCAGCTTCAACTTCTCATCATATTGGGAAGTCTATTTAGAAACAAGTATGGCATAATCCTTGCCTACCAAAGGTGAAGCACTTTATGTGGAGAGCGTTAAACAATGCAATACCAACAAATTGTAATATATTTAGAAGGCAGATATTGCAATCAAGAAGTTGTAGTTTATGTAGCGAGGATGAGACCATAGAGCATGTGGTATTGGGTTGTAATTGGACCAATTTAATTTTGTTTGACTCTTTTGGCATTCGGATGGAGTTGCCCATGGTTACAACGCTGGAGTTTTGGCTAAACTCTTGCCTTGAGGCAGCGGGAGGCACTAAAAAAAGAGCTAGCAATCCTATTTGCAAAGTTGTGTACTATTATGTGGTGTATTTGGAAAGGTCAATGATAAAACCTCGAATGTAGATGGAGTAATAAGCTCGGTGCATAGAGCCATAGCTGAAGTTAAGCTTGCAATTGCAAGATCTACCAATTTTGCCCAGGTTTTTGTTGGTAGAAACCATTAAAGTGAAGAGTGGATTAAGAATGCTGCGGATTATCAAGCTGCAAATGCTTTCTCTTCTATTTCTCTTGCAGCTGTTCAACATAATATTGACTCTCTAGCTCGACTCTCTAGCTCAACTCTAGCTCAAGCTTCTGGCGAGCAGCAACCTGTTCTTCCTATCCTTCTACAGCAATCTTTGTACGGAAGCTCTCCCCGAGTACACGCAGTTTGGATACCCCTTGTCATCAACTTCAGTAGCAAGATACACTTGCTTCTCGTCAGCCATCATCCAACATGCAATCTCAAGCTGCTATTCAACAACACAACATAGTCTCTCCATTGGTCACGAGTCAGTACCAGGCCCAGCCTTGTGCCGTCCTCAGCAGGGGTCTCTTCAGTCGCTTGCTTGATCCCATTATGCAAAAAATTAGGCGACTTCTTAGCTGTAGGGTGGCTGAATCTTCTACATCGAGGCCTCTAGACACGTTATAGTGGAAAGCTCCTAGAGGCACGCCTCTTAAAATAAACTCTGATGCTTCATTTAATCCATTGTCTGGAGAAGCTACACTTGGTTTTATTGTTAGAAATTCCTTGGGCGTTTGCTGTGGTGGTGGGTCCAAAGTTTGTGTCGTGGCCACCCCAATAGTTGCCGAAGCTCCAGCGGTACTTGAAGCAGTGAAATTTGCTAAGGATATGGAGTTGCATGACATCATTTTCGAGGTGTATTACACTGTAGCGTTTAATGCCCTCTTAGATGACTCTAACTTGCCTTGGCAGATTCATAACATCATCATGGACTTGAGAGACTTACAGCCCCTTTTTAGGAAAGCAAATTTCAGTTTGGTAATGTGACAAGCCAACAAAGCTACTGATTGGGTTGCTTTCCACACCAAACGAAGATGTGTCCTTGTGATTGGGCTTCTAAGCCCCCATCTTCTCTTGTTTCTGTTCTAGCAGCGATTCTACTTTAGCAATTGACTTTTATTGTAATGAGATAGCTGCTGTAATGAACTCTTTAAAGCTTTAATATCAATTATCTCCATACTGGAAGAAAAAAAAAAGTTGATGGCCTGATCTTCAATGGTAGTTAAAGATATGGGTTTAATTTTCGGGTGGCATGGACATCTGGAACTCGGGACGTCAACTTCTATTTGACTGGATGTGGATGGCTTCAATTGAATTGACTTCATGATGCTTGGAGACCAAATTTACGTGGTTAAACTTGGAAATTGCACATACTGGACGTTGGAATTAATATCAAAAAGTGGTTAATTGCAAATTCCTTTCTCATCGGCTTCGATTTGGATTCAATGGACTTTAGCTTATTGTGCTTCTTGGATTCAATATAAATATGACACATCCTCACGATATCGTCATGTTACTTTCTGATCTGTATATTATATTTCAATACAGCCCCAATTACATTAAAAGGTCATGTAATTTTCTGGTTCTATTTTAAATAGACGCACGTAGCCTTCAATATGATTCCTTCAACCGATTGTATTTAAAAGCTCATAGTTTTTCCAATTCTATTTTAAATTAAGTGAAAATTGATCTGTTCTTTTTGTTTTCATCTCTATTATTCCATAAAAGCTTGAAATCAAAATATGTTCTAATTAAGTATCAAATATTTACAGAATACCCATAAAACCATTAAAAGCACTAGTAAAAATCCATTAATAATTTTTATAACAAAGCATAGATCAACTATCAATATCTCATTTAATTGCATTTATTGTCTATCCAATGACAATCTATTCTATGTATGAGTTTTCTTGCCAATTGTTGGTCCATTTGGCCACACATAACCACCAAACTTGGAAACTAGAACTTGCTTTCCATTATGATAAAGTTGCAAGTTGACTTTATGCAAGGTTTTGGCTTCAAATGTGTGTGAGTAAGGATTTACAATTTACTTTTGATGGTGCATGTGGTGTAAGCCCTTACCTATACCCCATTATAGGTGTAGATAATTCATTATGTACTTTGCCAAGCCTAATTTTTGTTCTTTTAACAAGTAGAGAGATAAGGAGGTGGACTACAAACTAATAGACCTAAAGATTTGCCATCGACCCTTATCTATCCCAAATTTTGTTTGGTGCTTGATGAGAACCAATTGTAGGCCTAATTACTAGAGTAAGAGCTAGAATACTACAAAGTTTAGAAGCAAGAATCATTTATAACCAACCCAAGCTAGGGGAATTGATTTTCATGAATACATATCCTTTGCATTTTTGTAATAGTTTTGTAACTACTTTAGTATGTTGTGATGAGCCGAAGTCAGACTCAACGAGCAAAATAAGGACCAATTCACCCATTAGACTAACCCACTTGTCTCTATCAACGCTAGGAAGATTGTGTTAGAACAAAAGGGTCATATCTCACCACTTAGATTAGCCTACTAATCATGAACCACACGGGCTTGCCATTGTTTAAATAGAAGATGTAGAAATGTCAAAGCAAATTGGGTGAATGGTTTTCTACACTTGTCGGCCCACCCGTCCTATATATAAGTGTCCTTTTTTATATTGTAAACTTGTTTATTTAATTATGTTTATGCTATTGAGAACTCAATTAAGTATTGTAATTATACTATAAAACATCGTTATCACATAATACAATATTATAGAATCTTCTCTCTCATTTCCCACTCTTGTCAATCCTAGATTGAGGCTAGTGATTCTTCATTAGTTTAGCATACGTAATATCATTAAATCGAATAAGTGAGTGGAAGTTCCTATTAAGTCATATCTAGTGATTTGTATTCAACCCTAACCCTAAAAATTCCAACCCTAATGTCTACAAATTAGGGTTTTTTCATGTATATAGCTCAATATTGAAATTGATATCCTAGTAGTTTTCTTCCTAAGCATATTAGTGCTCTAAACCCATGTACCTATTCAAAATACCGTAACCATCGCCTTTCTTCTAAGGATAATTTGCTTGGCATTAGTTGCAATACGTACGGATGCTCCCATATGCACATGAAGTTTTGGGGAAATTTTTTAGTAAAAATGTTAGATTTAAGTGGCTTAGTTACCTTACCACTTGGGTTGCCATGACCATGCTGGTAGCCCTCTACATCCTCCTCCAGCTCTTGTTTAGTTTCCTCTCGTGAACACCTCTTCATCATCAACATAACCATTGACCACTAGAGTCATGTGCTTAAACCAATGTGGAGGAATGTTAATGACATCATCTATTCTCTCCTAGGTGAACTCTTGGAAGTCATAATTTTCTATGTCATGGAATTGCTCATGTTTAGATTGAATGGCTTTTCCTTTATTACATTTTTGGGATCATCCCTTCTTACTAGAGGATGAACCACAGAAATAACTTGTCATTTTTGTATGTAAATAAAAAATAATGATACAAGGAAAAAAGGGTTTAATTTGTTGTCCAATAAAACATTACATTCCGAGAAAGATAATAGATTGTAGGCAATAAATGACCTTACAGAACAAATTATGTATTGACGTAGAGTAATTGTTAAATTAAATGAAGTCGAGCATGCATAGAACCAAATGAAAATTAGAGTAGATTGGTTCAACTTAACGCACTTAACAAATTCAGACTTGGTTCAATTAAACTTGTATAGGCTTGATATATTAAAAAAAAATTTTTTGCTTTTAATTAAAATCAAATTAATATTTAAAATTCAAGGCAAAACTTAACTTATATTTAAACGCACTTGAATTTTGTTATGCTCAAAACTAATAGATATAGATATTGTGAAGTTTGAGGTCAACTCAACCTTAATGTTTGAAAATTTGAACCAAACCTGGATATATATTGAGCAGACTCAAATAATTCGTTATTGACTTCTCTAATCATTTATATAAATTCTCTAAACTCTAGTACAAGCTTTCAAATTGTTATTACAGTAGAAGTAATAAACCAAGATAAATTAAGCATCTGCGTGAGTTTATTGGAGCTATCCACTGAGCGCAGAGATCGTTCTCATTATTGTCATAGACGAGACAAACTCCTGTAATCAGTACCCAGTCGTGATTTGTGAGTCTGTCAATATTTGGGGCGAAAAATTACCCCCTTGACGACCAAGCCCCTCTTCTGATGTCCGCTATACTCGTTGAGAGAGAACGAGATGTAGCCGACAATCTCAGGGTTGGCCATGAAGTCGCCTACTGGAACCTCCAACCACCGTTCCTTGGGCTTCTTCGCCAAATCCTCCACTCGATTCTGTGAGGTTCCATCGGGCAGGCTAAGGCCGAGATTAACCGGCGAGTGCCATCCATCGCATTCTTTAGTCAACTTCAGCACGAACACGACCTCGTATGTGGTCATGGGAGAAAGCATGCTGGACGGGAACTTTCCGGACATTTCTAGCCACCATACATGGTTCAGTTTTGCTGCTTCAACATCAACCTTACCACCAAGGCTGAATCATTCATGCAATGCCACTAATCACATCTATGGTTGAAGCTTTTAGATGGGATAACATGCATTTAGTTTCAGCGTGCTATCAGGCACTTCAATTTTTGTCTCAGCATTAAAAAATAAATGCAGAATCATAGTGTTGAGTTTCTAAGTTAGATGATTGATGATCTAATTTGAACAGAGTAAAATCGATGTCAGTTAGATTGATCATCATTTTAATGGTTATTACCTGCAAATAAGTAATTATTCTGATGTGAGGTTAATATATTGAAAACTATACTGTATGTGATACTTAATCTCTTGGCGCAAGATGGTGATTACATGACACTAGATGTATTGTACCTGTCTTCCTGGTCAGGAATCCAGCTCCAATATCTCTCCTCACCAATCCAAGTGATACTTAATCCCTTGGCAAGCACCATGAAGCAATTCTTGTGAAGCCTCTCGTCAATCCAGAACTTCTGCATCGATCGCCATTTAACTGTCAATCGTTATTAGCAGCTAATCGATCCATATTTGGTATCAATAGAAACAAAACAACTTATTTGGAAAAAGACCTGCCTTCTGGTCACCATCGAGGAGCACTCCCTTATCAAGCTCGCGGATCAATTCCATGGAGTCCATGGAAGAAACTCCAGGCGGGTTGCTTGCGGATCTCGCTATTGCCAGCGAAATCACGGAAAGATTCATCCTCGTCTCTCCTGGCTCTTCCCGGCTGCTTCTTTCCTCTTCTCTTATGCCCGCACAATCTACTCTTGTTCCAGCCATCACTATTGATCTCTTGCTCTTGCTGCAACTGTACCCGCACGAAGAACAGACAATTCAGCTCAGGCTGAATGAATATGGGCAAAAACTTTGTTCTGTTTTCAAGAAAGTAAAGACTCCAGTGTCAACCACAGGCGTGGAATTAATATTACCTTATCTGTGTAGATCTCAAGTGCACAGGAGGGGGGGGTGTGGGGTGGGGTGGGGGGAGAGAGAGAGAGAGAGAAGATAACCAAAAATAATAGTAAAAGAAGAAGATAAATTTTGAAGACTTGACTCTCCGGATCCAGTTAGCCATGGTCCATTTTTCTTTTCTTTTTACTTTATTTTAAAAATAATTTTTGAAATGATTCTTCCATCGAAAGCAAATGTTTTTGGATTAAAGTTTTATAAGATGAGTAAATTGCAAAAATTTTGTCATATTTTAGTATTTGAACCGGCAAAACATGCTTTTTGTCCTTAGGCGAAAAAATCATATATCGTAAATTCAACCAAATTGAAAAGTTGAGTTTTTTTTTTTCATGCAGTTGGGTATTGGTATACGGTTCAAGGTTTGATAAAACTGATTTTAGTATTAAAAAAAAAACGTGGTCCACTCTAGATGCCTCTCTTTCTCTAGACTCTACCTAGAATCCTCTTTACCAGTTTTCCTCCTCCTTTATTCTTTTATTTCACCAGAAGTTTTAGTTTCCTCTACGGGGACAGGTTCTGGTTCCAATACATATTTGCTAACAGATTTCGTGGTTTTGGTCAATATTACCATAAGTCTCTGTGTATATTTTTAGTTTGAACCAAAGCTTCAGATACATAAGAACCTTATATAAATATCTTTAAAAATGATAAAGGGGTAACAAAATATTTTAGTCAAAATTAAACTGAATTACGTAAAATAAAAAACGAGAGCTCGGTTTTTATTTTTTAATTATCAACTATCTTTCATATTCATGTTAGCTTCTTTCTTTTTCTTTTTAATTTTTATCAATGATAAAATGGTTATACATTCTAATCTTACCAATTTTATAAAAAGAGACTTCCGCCAAGTCCATTCATAGTTGCATTAAATCTTATGGCATGCTCGGTTAATTTCATAGATAATATAATAGTTCTTTATTCCTACAAACCTATTCCTATATTTGCTTGATTGAAAAACTGTTCCACAGAATTACCATTACTTAAAATGAGGAATTGTGATGCCTCTCACCGATCAATAAAATGACTACTTTTAAATTTTTTGTTTTTTTTCAAATTTAAATTCTATTCGTCGGGAATTGTAATTTTATTCTTAATTTATTCTATTTTATAAACCAATTATTAGGGTTTCTGATTCATTTGTAATAATTAATTTAATAAAATAATATTAGTGAATATAATTAAATAAACAAATAATAAAACAAGTAGAAAAAGGAAGATGGCAAAAAGATTTTGGAAACCCAACAGGGGCGTGGTCGTTGTTTTTCATCCTTCCTTATCAAAGGACTCTAGACGTCCAGCTGGGGTTGTCCTTTCTGAGTCTTGTTCCGACCAATTCATTTTCTCCACCTCTTCACTATCAAACATGGCAGACGCAAGCAGGTGGCCGTTTTCCTCGTGATAGCCAAGTCCAAGAACTTGTTCTCTGAACGACGCCGAGAGTCCGCAATTGATGCCCACCGGATGCTCCTAACCTCGAGTTCGACCATTTCTTGAACCTATGGCAATAGCGGCGAGAAAAGGGAACAGCTTCTCTGTTTAGCATGGAAGCGAGAACATAGCGTCTGATCAGCATCAGTGATCGCTCTTCCTTGCCTTTTCCTTGCACATAATGGTCAACGACTTCGTCACTGAAGCCAGAGGAAGCGTCGATATTGACTGATTTGTGAAGCAGTCTTGTTGAAAAAGAGGCGATTATGGACCAAAAGAATACCTCGATAATGCTAAATGGAGATGACAGACGTGCAGGGCAATTTGATAAGGTGGCCGTCTCAGAGACCATGGGCCGCAAAGATTGCGTGGAGAGCCTCCTGCTTAAGCTGATTCCCCAAGGTCGTCAAGGTACTAATGATGATGACCTGCGGGTAATTTCGGTTGTCGACAGCGAACCCACAGGGAAGACTGCTCTAGTGAGGAGCGTCTATAATACACTTGTCGTGAAGCGCTGGTTTGCCTACAGAGCTTGGGTTGGTGTTCAGGACAACTTTTCTGCTCGGGATGTCCTAGCCAATATACTCAGACAGATTTCAACGCAAGAGTTGCAAGACGTTGACCTAGCTGATGAGATTGAATTGTCCTGGAGGCTGCACGCGTATTTCTTCAAGCAGAGGTACCTCATCGTGATTGACAACACGAATAGCATCGACTTTATGGCGATGCTCCTTAGGTTTCTTATACGGTCCAGTAACGGCAGCAGAGTGATCATCACAACACGCAACGATAAGCTGCCTTATCTCATAGATCCTTGGATCAAACCAATCAAGTTTCATTCCTTAACTGAAGAAGTCAAAAAGCAACTGCTGTCGCAATGCTCAAGTGAGAACGAGCTGAATGGACAAGATCGCCCTGCTCGATTGAACCTTATTGGGAGGATTTTAAGCTGGTGCAGCCTATCTCCTTCTGGGTTTCGGCTGTTGGGTGGGCTCCGCTCTGTAAAGCAGCAGAGCTGGCAGTTTGAGGCAATGATAGATCGACTATCAGGTAATCCCTTGCTCGAGGACATACTGTCTTTGTGCTATAACGATCTCAGCGAGTCATTGAAGAGCTGCATAGTGTATGTCTGTCAGTTTCCTAGGGAAAATGAGATCCCTACCAGGAGGCTCCTAAGGCTATGGCTTGCCGAGAATATTATGCCGGCATCGCACAGAGGTATTCAGGATGCCAAGGATTGCTTTCAAGAATTGGTGGATAGGAACATGATCCACGTGATCTCACGTGGTAAGGGACATGGGTTTGCCAAGACCTGTCGCATGCCTGGATTTATTTATGATTTCCTTCTTCCAATGGCCTTAGAGACCCGTTTTTTTCAGACTCACGGCAATGACAGCTCTACCAATACCCCCAATGGAGGGTCAAAGTTTGTCGCCCTGCGGATTGTGTTAGATAAACCAAGGATCTATGACAGACTAGGAGGATCCTCGGAAACACGGGAGCAGTCCGATCAAAGACAGTACGATGTCAAACAGCTTCGCTCGTATATATCATTCAATACTAAGAAAATTAGAACGCAAAAGGCAGAGCTAGATATCTTTCTAATTAACCCTAAGGAAAAGAAAAGTTCGCTTGAGGTCCTTGATCTAGAGGGTGTTTACAAGCCAGTCCTTCCGAAAAATCTAGGGGAAATTTTTTGGAAACTTAAATATCTGGGATTGAGATGGACAATCCTACATGAACTCCCCAAATCCGTTGGTGACCTTCCCTGTTTGGAGACTTTAGACGTGAAGCACACCAACATCTCAAAAATACCAAGTTCGATCTGGACAAAGGAAAGCCTTCGTCATCTGTACCTAAACGGAGTGACTTTGGACGATAAATCCATTCCCCATCGACGGAAGTTATCACCATGTAGCAAGCTTCCAAAGACAAGCAGCCTTCAAACATTATGCGGCTTACGTATCCAAGGAAACAGTCCCATGTTAGATGTATTACGCAAATCGACTGGCATCACAAAGTTGTCTCTAACATTGCCTTCCACAGTGGTAAATGAAGTGATCGATTGCATACGGCGCATGACCTCACTTCAGTCCCTAAGGTTGAAATCCAAAGATCTGCTTGGGCAGCCTTCAAAACTTCATGTGGAAGACATGAATAATCCTCCAAAACAGCATTTGGAGAACATGAAAGAACTCACATCTCTCTCTAACTTGTATTTATTTGGCGATTTACGAGGCAACAGTCTGTCGTTCCTCCCCAAGTGTCTGAAGAGCCTCACCTTATCAATGTCTTTTCTCGCTGCCGATGCTATGGACTTCCTGACAGAGCTGAAATTCTTGACCGAGCTCAGGCTATATGCATTTTCCTATGGTGGTACAACCCTAACATGTGCCAGAGGGCAATTTTCCCAGCTCCGCATCTTAAAGCTGTGGAAGCTGGACAATTTGGAATCTTTCGATGTACAGGAAGAGGCAATGCCTAACCTTGAAGAATTAGACATTAGAGACTGCCAGAAGCTCGGAAAGATCCTCGTTTTGGGTGATAGAAAGGCATTACGAGAAGTCAGTCTTGAATTGGTCAAGAAAGAACTCGCGATGGATCTCGAAGCCAGTCTCGGACGGTCCGTCGTCATTACCACAGATCTAATTGCCTCCGCCACTACAGCCATAGAGGTAAACTAATCCACTTTATGGGCAGAATATTGAAGACAATGATGACCATGGCTCTCAGATTTTTATTGTTAAGCGCTTATTGCCTGAAAAGAAATATGCATACATACATATATGTGTATGTATATGTATATGTGTATATATATATATATATATATATATATATATCTATATTAAACTACATTTTGGATTCAATGAAACATCACAGAAATCAAACTTCGTAACTCCAAATGCTTAAAATTCTTGTTGGGACCTAACGATTCACTTGCTTGTGACTATGTTTGTAGGGCTAGTTGATGGATGATGAAGCATGAAGCTGAAGAAAGATGAGCACATGAATGATAGATGATAGTGACGGCTGAGGAGTTGCGGTGATTTCTACTAGTATTTTCCTCTGTCGTGATGAACTTCTTTTTGTACCCTTTCGAAACTTGGTTAAGTCGTGATATATTTACTTTGCTGAATGGATTTAGATTATTTATAATAATAAGAATGAATATTTATTATATCGTCTAGTCCATTTCCACTAAATAAAATTGCTAACTCAACAATTTATATTATTCTTATTTATGTGTTAAAATATATAGTAAAACTGTAATCATAATATAATATTAATTTTATCATACGTTATTAGTGTTTATTTAAATAGTATTACAACTAAAACTTTGCTCCGTTTTGCCTATTCGTTGAGCCATGCAATCTTATTGCACGCATATAAAAGCAATAGCCTAATAGCCTTTAGCCAAATTATTGGTGCATGTGTCGCATGTGTCATGATCCATGTTTTGAAAAACAGTAGGGGGTATTTAATTTGAGGCTTAATATGAAGTGAATAGCATTAGCAGGCAGTTTGTTTATGGGGATGGATAGTCTTCTAAGGCAAGATTGACCTCTAATGAGCAGACTGGTTGAGAACTGATATTGTTATCTTAGTGATAGTTATGGTAAGCCGAAACCAATTGAAAAGTTAGACATCCTTATCATATGGAGGACAATGATAAAGCCAGTTAGCACTCCTAACGTTAGAATTGCTTGAAACAATCTTAGGTAAACAAAAAGAGAAAAGGCTAACTCACCTTCTATAATTAAAGAAAATGCATGAAGCAAAGGGAGATTGAGTGTCGTATAAGCACATGGGAGGGAGGGTAGGGTAGGGGTAGGATAAACCTCGTGTCTCATAGCACATGTATCACATTGAGGTATTCTCAACAAAGAAGGATTTAATGGTACAAACACACTATATAAATCGAGAAATGGTATGTAAGTTGCAAGCGAGGCAAGATATACTAATGTGCTCGCATAACAAGTAAAAATAAAAAAAAAGTGAGTCGAGGTAAAAAATTTTGACCTGTCTAAATGTAAGCTTTTTTTAGTACAACCTACTTAACGCATAGGTCAAAATAGGCTAACCTATTATAAAGCGAGTTAGCCTACCAACACACACAAAAAAAAAAAAAAGGAAAGAAAACTATGTATATTATATATATATTATCTTGAAGTTTTATCGATAAGACATTGGGTGAAACACATGTCTACTAACTTTAGAAAAAAATTATATAATTATAAGTTATATAAAAAAATTACTAAAATACTAATATTATATCACATTTTAAAGATAAAATATTCTATTTGCACTAGTATCATATTTTTAAGATATGATATAATCATAGTATACAAAAATTAATATCGCATCTTAAGATGCAACCTAACTATTTGTACTAATGTTGTATCTTCAAGATACAACATAAGTACTATACTAATTTTGCATTTTGAAAATATAACATTAATACAAATAGTTATATCGCATTTTGAAAATACGATATAGGTTTAGTATTTTAATAATTATTTTGTACAATTTGTGTTTTGGTAATTTTTTTAATTTTGATTATAAAAAAGTAATTTTCTCTAAAACGTCTGCATCTTGTTGTTGTATTACAAGATCATCATGTTCTTATGTTACAAGACCATTATGAACATTTCAAAGTTTTTGTGTGTGATTTTTATATAATTATTATGATGCTAGTTAGAATTCTATTGATGTAATGATTATGGAAATCTCATAATCTATTTTATTAGAAATATGTCTATATATTCATAATATTAGCCATAGGATTTTTTCCTTTTCCATGTTAATACAAATGTATACATATATATATATATATATAAATTAAAATTATACAAAAAATCTTAACTAAATACNGAAATATGTCTATATATTCATAATATTAGCCATAGGATTTTTTCCTTTTCCATGTTAATACAAATGTATACATATATATATATATATATAAATTAAATTTATAATAAATAAAAACTAAATATGTATATTAGAATCAATAAGATTGTGAATAATCGTGAACCACATATCGTGAACCGTGATTTGTGAATATTTTACATAATATATTTATATGAAATAAATGATAGTATAATTTGCTAGTTGCTCACTTAACATGCTAAATTGCAATGGGGCTAGTTAGGTAAGAAATTCCAGCTTGCATTTGTAAGCAGGCCAACTTACTTAACCCATAAGCCAATGCTAGCTCATTTGGTTCATTTGTATAGCTCTATGTGTAAGTACTAGTAAAATTTAAACTTTTAGAAATGAAAAAAAACATATTTTTTGGAAAAAAAAACACAAACTACATATTTAAATATCAAAATTTTATTAATATTTATATATTATTCATTAATTCATATAGTATGTTAATACGATTCAATCCTTTCCCATCCTCAATGCCACCGAAGCACGATTTCTAGGTGAAGTTATGGTTGTTGTGTTTCTCTAGCCATAAAGTGAACTTTGCTGGTGTTACTTGACGAATTCAAGTTGGTTTATGTAGCAACTTTAAAAAGTGTTTTTTTGTTTTTTGTTCTTTCCTCAGTTTTTATTGGTTGAATATTTATATTGAGTCCAGTAAAAGCTTTTAAAAATTTATTAAAGAAGTTTTGTGAAATAATTTAGGGATAAAGTGTTAGGGTTATTTTAATAATATATGGGCTTATATTTGTTATTAATAATAATTATGTAACGAGACCCTTATGTAATATAAAATTCAAATTAAAGTGGCCTAATGAAGTTGCAGACTTTAATGCATTTAAAATAAGTATAGAATAATATGTGTGGAGACTAAAATATTATTTTTAGTTTATGATAGGCCAAACTAGAAAGAGCAATAAAAGGTTAACAAATAGTTAATATATATATGTATATATATATATACATATGATTGTGGTCCCTAAGTTATACGTGCATTATATTCTCTCTAACTCTCTAACCTCCCATCATGGGAGAGGATATGAGTTAATAACTCAGGAATTTATGCGATAGATTTGAAAAACTAAAAGCCAAATCAATTTTAGAAATATTTCAAATACGGATTTAGATACGTTTTGAAACTCTATATTTATATATATGATTGTGATCTAATTTGGTATATATACTGTTCTTGATTTTATTTAATTTAAAGAATAAAAATCTTTAATCCTAACTTAATTCTAACTAGTGTAAGATTTGTCATGTGTGAAATTAGTCTCTTAAGATTTAAGGAAATATGTATAAGGTATAATTTTCCCCAATTTTAAGGGTTAAGGTTCCATGACCCATTGGCTTCTCGTGATGGAATTTTGTTGTGATAAATTACTCTGTTGACTTGTACGATATTGATGATTTCAAGATCTGTAGTATTCGGCTTCTATTGCTTTTATCGGGACGCCATGCGACATTGGATTTTCCATCGAAACAAGACTTTAAGCAATATATATATATATATATATATTTTTTTTTTTTTCCTCTTACCGGATTTCTATGTTTCTCGAGGGCTGAGCTACATAATTGGTAATTATGCTCCATCATGAAATAGGCAGATGAATCCCACACATAATTCACAATGTGCAATTTTCTATATAACCAACTTCGACATTTGATAATTTGCTCCATTATTTTCGAATTCAGTTGAATTGGTTTCGTGTATGGCCCCTCGTAATGAGATTTGCTTATGGAATTGATTCCGATGCATATTTTTTATATGGATTCAATGTAAGGTTTTATAACAATGTGTTATGTACTCATCTTATGGATACGAACTTTTTGAGCTTCATGAGTAAGGTTTCATTAAGTCCTCTTCGGAAAAAGGAATACATAGTATTCTTCTCTCCCGCCAATTATGGAATAATTATGTTATTCAAATTAGCCATTATGGCTATTGAAGCCTAAAGTCTAATAAAACTGACATTTTGCTGTTTATAAATGGAGAAAGAATATTAAACGGCCAGATTAATTTATTAAGCCTAAATTTTATACACTATTATTTTTATTTATAGGCTTAATAATGAAAATATATAATGGTAATATTATATATATATTATTCGAGATGAATAGTTGAAATAGTATGTTACTAAAATAGTATCTTCTATGGAAGTAATTCATTTTGAATAAGTAGAAAAAATTATTTACACGTGAATCATGCATATATTAATCATTTCAAAGGAAGATTAATATTTGATCAATTTACACGTACATCTATAGTAATAAATATTTGGTAATTATTCAATTTTTCCTATGAATAGTTAGTCAGCCCAAAGGAGGGATTAACTTTGTCCAAAGACTAGATATTAATGTTGTGCTAGATATCTTGTAATGGACCTTATCATTATTTGAATTATTATTTCCATGTTTTGGTATGTATATGTGATTTAATTTACTTCTTGTTTTGTTCTTTGTTAAGTTATTGATTTTGCTACAAATATCTCTACCACCATTAATTTGATTCCTATGATGAATGACACTAATTTAAAAGCATGACAAAAGAGTGTAATAATTGTTCTCGGAGTCATGGTCCTAAAATTAGCATTAAGGGATCACCCATTCGGTATCACTAATAAAAATACCTCTAAAGAAAAGAGACAGATGAAAAAGTGGGAGCAACTAAATCACACAAGTCTAATGGCCAAGAAGTGTGACATTCTTAAAGCACTTAAGGGCATTATGTCTGATAAGATTGTGATGGCTAAGGAGTTCCTTTAAAACTATGAGAAGACATTTGCGAAGAATACGAAGGTTGCAATAAGTACACACCTAGCAAAACTTATCTCAATGATGTATAAAGGATAGGGGAACTTCAAGGAGTACATCATGGAGATGTCTCATATTACTTCGAAACTCAAGGCACTAAAATTGGAATTATTAGAGGACTTATTGATGTACTTGGTTTTGATTTTTCTTTTGGCATAATATTCCTAGTTTAAAGTGAGCTACAACTGCCTAAAAGACTCCTAATCCCTTAATAAACCCATCTCACTCTGTATATAAGAAGAATAGAGATTGAACTATGAAAAGGTTGAAAGTACTCATTTAGCTAGCACATCTAATGAGAAAGTATTAAGAAAAGAAAGAAGGGTAAGGAGGCTATAGTATAGGCATATCAAAGGAAACAATACAAGAAGCAAACTAAGGATACTTGTTTCTTTTGCGAAACTAAAGGACGAAAGAAGAAGTAATGTACTAATTATCATGCTTAGCATGTAAAGAAAGGTACACTTTTTAATTTTGTTTATTCTCAAATTAATTTGGCTTCAGTACCCAAACACATATGGTGGACATTTAAGTGCAACAACTCATATTGATGTCTCTATGTAGGGTTACCCGAGTTGCTAAAGCTTAAAGATGGTGAAAGATATACCTTTGTTGGTGATAGCAAGACAATTGAAGTTGAAGCAATAGGGAACTCTAGATTATTGATAAGGACTAGTTATTATTTGGATTTGAATGAGATATTTGTTGTACCATCATTTAGACATTTTTATTTTCATTTTGGAAAAATTTGGTTATATATGTTTTTTTGGCAATAACTAGTTTACTATCTTTCCTTATTCAAAATTAGTTAGTAAAGGTTCCTTATCCTATAGTGATAATCTTTACTTAATAAAATCATATCTTTTAATGAATTTTTACATGTTAATACATGAAAGAATAAATTAACCAATGAGAATTCAACTACATTATGGCATAAGAGATTAGGTCAGATCTCTAATAGGAGGACAAAAAAACTTGTGTCTAATGGCATTTTCAGTCCCCTTAATTTCATCGATTTTGATTTATATGTTAATTGTATAAAGGAGAAACAAACAAATATAAAGAGATTAGGTGCTAATAAGGCTATAAAAGTCTTAAATCTCATTCATATGGATATTTGTGGACTATTCCCTACAGCTTTTTGGAATGGTTAATAGTATTATATAATGTTCATAGATGACATTTCACGATATAGCTACCTATATCTAATTCATGAAAAATCACGATCATTGGATGTATTCTAAAGTTATATAGCTGAAGTTGAAAATTAACTTGACAAAAGAATTAAAAACATCAAATATGACGATGGTAGTAAATGCTAGGGTAGATATAATGGATCTAGTGAATAGCATTTAGGACTATTTGCTAAATTCCTAGAGGAAAGTGGTATCGTCCTAATGTATACCATGTCAAGTTCACCTGCCATGAATGGTGTTGCTTAAAGATGAAACAAAACACTTAAGGACATAGTAAGAAGTATGATTATTCATTCCACCTTACCAAAATCACTCTAAGGAGAAGCATTAAAAATTGCAACATATTTACTCAATGGAGTACCAGCAAAAGCAGTAAACAAACCTTATTTTTAATGCCAAATTTAAAGCACTTGAATATATGGAATGTCCACTTGGAGGCGAGCTGTATAAGAATATGAAAATAAGCTGGATTCTAAGACTTTTAGTTGCTACTTTATTGGTTGCTCTAAAAGGTCTAGAGGATACAAGTTTTATGATCCTACAACTTAAGCTATGTTTGAGATGATTAATACCGGGTTCTTTGAAGATGTTGAGTTTACAAGGAGAGATAAGATAAGGACTTTATCTTTAAAGAGGAGCATATTGGTATTTCTCAAATTACAATTGTTGATGTTTAAGATAAGACTTTTATGCTTGATTTTGATCAAGAGACAACTTTAAATCAAGATAATGTTCTTATACCTCATATTCAGAATTAAGAAGTTATTTCAAATTAACAAACTCTACAACCTCAAGAACCTATACTATTAATGAGATCTACTATAGAGATGAGAAGTGCAGTTCCAGATGATTACATTGTATTTCACAAGGAACACAAAGATCGCATCGAGATGATAGAAGGTGATCCAATGAACTTTTATTAAGCCATCTAAAGTTCTAATTTTCAAAAATGGATAGATGCCATGAATGAGAAAATGAAGCCTTGAAAGACAATGACATATGAGACCTTGCTCTATTGCTTGAAAGAGCAAAAACAATTCGTAGTAAATAGATATTTAAAATCAAGAGGGATTCAACTAGTAAAGTAGAATGGTATAGGACACATCTAGTTGCTAACAACTTTATGCAAAAGGAAGGCAATGATTATAGAGAGACTTTTTTTTCAGTTTCATTGAAAGACTCTTTAAGGGTTATATGGCACTTGTAGCTTACTTTAGTCTTGAATTATATCAAATGATGCAAAGACTGCATTTCTCAATAGTGACATTGATAAGACACTTTATATAGTACAGCCAAATAACTTTGTTTTAGGAGATGCAAAGATAATGGTGCATAAATTGGCAAAATCCTTTAATGGACTCAAGTAAGCATCTCACCAATGGTATCACAAATTTCATTTGGTTGTGATCTTATCCAATTTTGCAATAAGTGTTGTTGATGATTATGTATAGCATAAGTTTAGTGGGAGTAAGTTTATTTTGCTTGTTTTATATGTCAATGACATACTACTTGCCATAAACGATATGAACATGTTACATGTGATCAAAGGATATCTATCATAAAACTTTAAGATGAATGATCATGGGGAAGTCTCTTTTATGTTAGGAATCCAAATACATTGAGATCGTTCTTAAGGTACTCTTAGAATTTTATATAAGAGCTATATTGAGAGGTGCTCAAAAGATTTGGCATGCAAAATCATAACTTAGGTGATACCCTTATTGCTAAAGGAGACAAGTTCACTCTAAGGCAATATCCCAAGAATGACTCGGAATTATTAGAAATGGAAAAGCTCCCTTATGCTTTAGCCATAGGAAATAAAATCTATGCCCATCTATGTATGCTTTCGAATATTGTATACATTATTGGAATGTTAGGGGAGATATTTGAGTAATTTAAGGATGGATCATTAAAAGGAAACTAAGTGAGCCATACTTACAAATAAGAAATCAGATCAGTTAGAGATTGTTGGTTACTTCGATTTTGATTTCGTTAGATGCTAAGATAATAAGAGATCCATATCAAGTTATATTTATTTGCTTACTAGAGGTGTAGTTTTTTGGAAAAGTGCTAAGCAGATACTCATAACTTCTTCCACTATGGTAGTAGAGTTTATTGCATGTTATGAGGCACTTAATCATGAAGTATGACTGCAAAATTTTATCAATAGGATATGAATTGTGGATGATGTTGAAAGACCATTTTGAATATGTTATGATAATAAATCAATAGTATTGTATTCCAACAATAATAGGAGCTCGACAAAGTTGAAACACATAAATGTTAAGTTTTTAGTTGTGAAGGAAAGAGTTCAGAATCAATATGTATCTATAGAGCATATTAAGACAAGACCCATGGTTGTGAATTTGCTTACTAAAGGACTACCACACAAGGTCTTTCATGAGCATGTTGCTCATATAAGTATTATTTGTTTTTAAGATATATAATTTTAATGGGAATTTGTACTCTATGTTAGTGCTTATTGTTCACATACATTATATTATAGTGATTAATATGGATCAAGGTACAGTTATGGTTGAAGTTAATTTCTATTTAAGATTATTTCCAATAGTGAGATATCTCAATGAAATTTATTTTTGAACTCATCTCACTAAGGTATAAGGTTGGACCAATTGGAAATAAACATGTTGGACCATATTACATGTAATTTTCATGCTTGATCCATGTAATTCAATTATATTAATATATGTGATGTGAGACCCCACAAAATTAGCAATTGGGTTTTAGGTCTTAATATATACACCTAAGCTTATTACATGTAAGAAATATATATATATATATATATATATATATATATAATAGTTACATATCCATCTCAAGAAATAGAGCAATAGAAAATTAGCATGGAATTAGAATGAATGACACCTCAAATACAAGAAATAGTTAGTAATGCACTCATGTAGCTAAGATTCTTCAATTTACAATTGGGAATATCATAAAAGCATCATTTCTTGCTCATTTACAACTTTGATAAGATGGATTCCTAGTAAAAAATAGTTAGTGAATCTCTCAATGCATTAGGAGAAGTTAATTATATATATATATATATATATGACACACATAAACCCTTAATTGACTAAAAATCCTACATATGCATGTGTTATACCTAAATTAACTAAATAGTTAACATTTAATAATGACATGTTATAAGGGATAACAAGATCAATAGGATTAAAAAGTGTAGCTATCAATTAAGGAATCAATGATGATTAATGTAGAATAAACTATAATATTTGGATAGTATATTAACAATAAAATAGAGAAAGAAATTGGCATGGAGCCATATGGTTAAGTACATGTATTCACTAACCTTATCCCTTACAATTTCACACCATCACTTTCATTATGGGCCATTTCACAACATTAACCATAGCAGATTATATGAAAAAAAAAATGAGTAAAACAAAAGTGGAGACTTACCAAAATTAAGAGAAAACAGAAAAAAAAAAAAAATCTTACGGAAGGTCACATCATGTGAAGTTGGTAAGGGAAAATAGGACTAGACATAAAACATGACAACTTGAATGATTCCACTATCCATCATCCTTTCGATAAGGAATAATAAACCATGAGGCTAATAGAAATTCGTGCACCAATAAGTCTCCAATTTTAATAATTTTTTAAAAATATTAAATCATGCTAAAAAGTTGTAGGGAAAAAAAGTTATATTTATGTTTTTTGTATGTATAATCGAAGAAAAATGTTGTTTCTATAGAGTTAAGTCATCTTATATATCTCTCTTATGGAATCATCTAAATCGAGCAAATTTTGCTTCTATTTTTAAACATTCAAATGAAGTAGTGTTTACCTCAAAAAATTTATATAACTTATTTATAATATAAACAGGGTTGCTATGTAAAATTTGTAGTTAAATCTCTAAATAAGTGATTGGTAATATGTCTAAATGAACAATTGTGTTGGGTATATTTGAAATGGATGTTGGACAAAGGTTCAAAATAAAGTTTGGTTGCTGATTTAAACTAAAAATTAGGAGAACTTATGAGAATTTAGTTGAAATATGGGATTGTTGCAAAATCAAAGGATATATCAAAGTATGTATTAAGAAACCCAATGTTAGGACTAACTAGAGGCTAAATTAGAAGATATTGAAGTGTAAATTGTAGTTGAAATAGCTTTAGTGGGTAGATCAAAAAGTATTTATAGGGGCTTTTAAGTTAGCTAAATTCATAGGATATTTTAAAGGATAAACTAGAGAGTAAGTTAGAAGATAACTTACGTATGGATTGAATAAAAATAATGCTAGTAGACTTAATTTAAGTAATAATAAGTAAAATATTACTATTTTGTACTTTGTATAAATTCAAAAGGGTTACTTGTGATATAGGAACTTTTTTACTAAGGCAATAAAACTACTATAGAACATATGGGGAATCTAGGTAAGTTAGAATCGATACTTTATCGTATTTTAGAGTACCATTTTATCATACTCGAAGGCTTGAGCATGTTTTTATTTGTGTCTATAATTAGTTGGTTGTGCATATGCTTGAATATTTGTAACTACTAATTGAATCTTGTTTGTGTTGTTTTGGTGAAGTGCTACTTATTAGATTTTTGAATTGATTGGTTACCTTAAAAAATGGACTAATTCATACTTGACCTAAGATTTTAATTTGTCATGTATTACAACCCATTATGCGATGGTTAGAATTCCTCAATCAAATACTGACCTCTTTCCAAAAAGATAGCTGAAATGATTCCTTATTTACTGTTAGTCAAACTAAATGACAAGAAATATGGTCATGACAAGGTTGAAGATGTTCGTTTGAAGGTAGTTGCCGAAGGAGAGATATCTCTATTGCATAAGCTTTGGTTTGGTCATGGGGGCATTGTAACTACGCAATGCTTCCAACCTGAATTAAAGTATGCACAATTTCTCTAATCTCACAATAGACCAAATAATGTCATGTGATGACATTTACTTGATTATGCATTGCATAGTATTAACTTGGTCGACAACCTCACTTGCTCGACAACCTCATTTGCTCTATTGTATATGCATACTTTTGTCTCTATTCCACTTACCGAGAGATGGTTGCTCACCTTCTTATAAATTCTTTTGTAGGTTAGGGATAGATAAACAATTTACATCAAATCCTAACCTATAAGCTGATGTGGGATGGGAGTGAGGAATTTATGAAGATGCAATCAAACTCTTATTCTTTCAAAAGTTTATTCGTCTTTAAGGAAACTAATTTGGCCACAACAATTGACTTAATAGTTTTTGTAATTAGTTTGTAAGATAATATGAAACGTAAAACTACTTAAATTGTAAATTTTACTTCTATATCTGAAATTTTTATCAAGGAATATATA
Source organism: Lumnitzera littorea (assembly GCA_024138015.1). Lineage (NCBI taxonomy): Eukaryota > Viridiplantae > Streptophyta > Magnoliopsida > Myrtales > Combretaceae > Lumnitzera > Lumnitzera littorea. Next base: position 82,608,251 of record JAMXBB010000001.1, read on the forward strand.
TTGAAAAATTATTTTACAAGACATTTCTAAAAGGAAGTTAATGTATCTCAATATAAATTTTACGAAAATGTAGGTAATAAATTGGACACTTTAAAGCAACGTAGTCGAGTTCACCTTATGTGAACCAGGTTTACTCTAGCGGCTATGAGGTCAACTATCTTCCCACCTTAGTCCTTTATCAATATGATTGATGGACCAAATTGTTTGGCAATGCATTTATAGTGATAGTGAGTTTTTTTTTTCTTTTTCCTTAATGCTCCAACTGGGAGATTGCTGAGGTTATTTAATAATATATGAGCTTATTTGTGTTATTAATAATAATTGTGTAATAAGGTTATCATATAATATAAAGTCCAAATTAAAGTAGTCTAATAAATTTGCAAACTTAATGCATTTAAAGTAAGTATGGAATAATATGTCAAACCAAATTATTATTTCTAGTTTCATGATGGACCAAACTAGAAATAATAATAATAAAAGGTTACTTCAACTACAATGATTGTATATATATATATATATATATATATATATACAGTCATGGTCTCCAAGTCACACACATATTTTGCTCTCTCTAACCACCTATCATTAGAAAGGACAAGAGTCAGTAACTCTTGAATTCATATGATAGGTTTGGAAGACCGAAGACCAAATCAATTTTAGAAGTCTTCCAATATGGATTTAGGTTTGCTTCCATATTTTATTTTTATATGCATGATTGTGCCTAATTTTATACATGTACTATTCTTGGTGTTTTTCAATTTAAAGAATTAAAATATTTAATCCTAATATAAAGTTGTGAGTTTATTGATAATAGAATTATTTAATATATTGATATAGTATTAAGACATACGAAATAGATTACTACAGACTGAGGATGGTCTTGTAAACTCATAGTCAACACACCCTAAGATCCCCTATTTAGCTTTATTTATATAACAATTTCATCAAGTTTATTTTAAGCACTCATTTAGTGCGAATAAATGATTCTTATCTACTCTTTCAACCAAGCTCCAGACATTGTTTCATTTGAATTGGTTCAACCCTTCTTATATAGCTCCAATCTAGCTAACTTCTTCCAATATTTCTTCAATGGTTTTTGGTTTGATATGTTAAAGAAGAGCGAACTGATTCACTATCTTATGAAGAGAACAACGTTTTCTAGCTCCACCTATAGATGAGCACTCTTATATGATGCTTTGGAAAAGGTCCGTAGGTGTTATTCATCACTTGTATACTTATATAGTGGATAACTACTATTAGTATTCGTATATATATGATAACATGGGTAATAATTTTTCTTATAAAACTATTCATAATTACTATCACATATTTAAAAATTATAAGATTTTACATACCATATATACATTCATATGAAATATATTACTCGTCAAATTCCTTCTCGATATTTAGGCACTTAAAAGTCGTTCTACCGAAACTTTCGTCAAAAGTTCTAACGTAGCTTCTACTAAAAGTTTTATAATGGTTACCCTTTCCGAAAACATAATTTCCGTAGCGTTGAAAACATCATCATTAGAGTCATTATCAAAACCATCAAAAAGTTAAACGGTTGCATATTCCTTAACTTTCAAAGATCTTTTGTTAAAAACTTGATAGGTTCTTGCTTGTTAATGAATGCCCTTGCCCAAGTCGGTATTGCTTTTCTTCATAGAACTTATATTTCAAATGCGAAAATAAGAGACTATTGTTTTCCTTCCTCTGTAAAGTTTGTTGGTAGTTTTGTTTGTGAAAAGTCTTAAATCGACTCTGTTTAGTGATATGACAAGCTATAAATGCAGCTTCTACCAGAAATATTTAGCATTTCCACGTTTATTTATTAATGTTCTAGTAATCTCTTGAATGATCCTCTTTCCTCATGCCACTAGACCCTATTGTTGACGTATGTATGGAAGGGAAAAATTATTTCCAATACACTAATCATCACAATACTTAGTAAAATAACTGATTTTAAATTCCTTGCATTGATCAGTTACCAGACCTATTATTAAAAAAAACGCTTTTTATTGAACTCTTTTTATAAATTTTTTATGAGAATTGAAAGCCTCACTTTTGTTATGTAAGATAAGAGCCAAGTAAATCTTGATAAATCATCTATGATCATAAGATCATAACTGTCATTTCTGTAACTAAGAAGCCTAGTTGATCCAAATAGATCCATGTGTAGGACTACTAGGTATCTTTTTGTTGAAATATAATTTTTATTTTAGAGAGAAGTATTGACAAGTTTATTCAATGAGCAAGATGTACAATGAAACTCATCTCTATTAGGGGAAATTCTATGGTATGATATATTGTATGATCACTTTTGGGTTAGCAAATGATCTCAATTTATAGTAAAATAGTGTTCATCAACAGTAAAAAGAAGTTATCAAAAACTTTTATGAAAAACATCAATAGTCTTACTTTTACTATAGACAAACTACAAATGGGTATGATTTACTATAAATCAAAATCATTTATTGAATTTAAAATTAACCATAACATAGAAATTCCCATCTAAAATTAGTGGTGGCAAATTCATGGATATTGAAAACAATAGTAGTAGATCTATAAATCTAGGTTGCTCAATTAATAGAAGAGGTTTAGGACCACCATTGGACACTAAGGCTTGTTGAGGAGTTTAGAGAGAAAGAGACAGTGAGAGAGAGATAGATATGAAGAGATACTAAAACTAAGTTTTCGCTTATTAAAGTGTCTTGCTAATAATAATGGAAACGATTCATTAAAAATGATAATATATTTGGAAAAAATATCTTTTGATTATTTTTTCTCTAATTTTTATTCCTTTTAAATGTTTGATTTATTTTTTGAAAATTTATAGACTTAATCCAATTAGGTGGTTAATTAGGGAATCAAATGAATCTCTAACCTAATTTTATCAAGTGGTTTCAATTACAGAAAAGAATGAAAATTTTATAAGGGATTTAGATTTTAAATTTAAGCTTGAGTTACAAGAAAATCACTTGAGTTTGAAAGTTTTTAAGATTGAAAACCTCATCCTATGGTGTTATTGGTTTTTCTCTTCTTTATCTTTTTCATTTTATTTTATTTTTTTATGTTCACATGTAAGAAAAAGAGAATAATTTTTGAAATCCTAAGTTTTTGAAATTTTTTGAACTTTAGAGAACTTTGTTTAAGTTGGTTAACGAAGGAAACTTAGGCTTTAATGTAGAATGCTATTATGTTATTTATTTTAGGTAAAAGTATAAAAAAAGTCCTTAAAGTTTGTACCTTTTCTATTTCATTCCTTATTCTTTTACTTCTATTTCAATCCTCTATACTTTCAACTTTATCAAACAAGTTCCTCCATTACTTTCATTAGCTTTTCTATTAGTGAATGGACATGGCAACATATTATTGATCCATGTGTAATTACTAAATAATAAAATATTAAAAAATAATCATATATGAAAATTTAGAAAAAAAAAATAGGAATAAAGAATTTTCATTCTAACCACTCTTTGACCTTAGAGTGACTAAAACAACTAGTATTAGTGAAGTAGGTTGTATGATCCACTTGTCACCTAAAATAGCCACCTACTACGAGGGGATGGTGAATGTCGCAAAAAAGGAGTTAAGGTGAAAAATCCAATCCCCTTAGGTGGTGGTTGGCCACCTACGATGGCTATGGGTCACACAACCTACCTTTTAAAGTAGGTTGCAACCCATAGTCCATGTAGGCCGATATCTAGCTAACCCATGCCTTTGGTCTTTCCAGTTTTGAAGGTGTTTTCATTTTGTTTCCTTTTCCCCTTTTTTCTATTAATTTTCATTATTTTTTATTATTTTTCTATATTGTTTTTTCTTTATTTATCTTTTTAATATTTTATTAAATTATTTTACTTGGACAAATAGAATATTGCTACATTTTGATGTGTGACCAAAATTTAACGTCGTTAGTTAAAATGATTTATTTGCAAATTTTTACAAATGTTGAGAATTCAAACCAAAATTTTGAAAGGTTGGAGACTTAAATAAAAAAAGAGGTAAATATTAAGAATTTTTTCATATTGAGACTGAACATATTTGGAAAATGAGTCCAAACATACTTAGTTCTATTATGTCAAGATTGTCTTACAAAATCCACTTTTTATATTGTATTTGTTGTTTTTGGATGCTAGGTCAGATTCTAAATTATGAACTTATAGCAATCGACTTTTTTTTTTTGTGATAAAGATTTATATAAGTTTTAAATTTATCATATTAATTAAGAAAGTCTATGTCGGTTGAATGACAGCATCACAATGAGCCTCCCCAACTCCTCTCATCAAGCGAAAGACAAAGACGGAGAAAGTGATCAATATTATTGAAGTAAAGCATGCATTGCATCTTCTATTGGTGGAGAAACAAACAATCCTAAACCCATAAGTTTGGCGGTAAGAGCAAACCTCAAAAAGTCAATTGGCAAAACATTCTTTAGTGATATAGTTTTAACAAACATGATGAGTGCATATGAGAAATATTGCTTTAATGACTCTTGTAACTCCATTGAAATGAGCATGATCAAGAAATAACCAAAAAAGAAAAGAGACTAAATGATAATGCTAATGTAGGTGTTTGTTATGTTCCTTTTTTGAAACTAGGAGAGAGATCATATATGCACCATGAAAGAATACATTTGATGATGCAAAATAGCATATATTTTCTATAGTAACTTTACATAGCTTTTGATTTTTGTTTTATCAAGTTGATGTTATTTTGAGCTTAATTTGTTTATTTATCACTTTCAAGACATTGGTTGCACTTTATGAAGATTTTAAGGATTTTGAGGTAATTTTGGAATAAAATCATGGTTAATGAAGTGAAGCAGAGAAATTTCAAGTGAGAGCAAAAGTCCAATAGTGGCTATAGTTAGGAACCACACCCGTAGTCCCTTCTCGTAGTCCTCTTGTAAAAGAATTAATTTTGGATTTTGAAATTTTATGTGAAAACACAACCATGGCTTGTCACTATAGCCATATACTAAGGACATGAAGACATTACGAATTCTAGTATACTATTTTTGTTAGGTTTTCTTTATAATTTTAAGAACATTGTCTATAAATACACTCTTAAGCCTAGGGTTATTGGGTGAGCCCTTGGGCAATTGTTAGGTTATAGAATATTACAAGGGGGCTCCTTCATCATATACCTCCTTTTCTTTTTACTTTTTATGTTTTTATTTCAATAAACTTAATATATCATTGTTAAACCCTATGTTCATAAAAGTTATATTATTTATGAAATTCTTTCAATGATGTTACTTATTGCAATCTAGTTATACTGCTTTTATTATGTTAGATTAATATTTCCCGCTGAGTTTGTTGTAGAGTAATGAGGCCTGTAGTAAATAGATAAGTATAATTAGAAGAGATTAGGTATTTAATCTTTAAAGATTAGGGTGAACTAATAGTGGGATCCATGTTCTTTATGTGATCTTAGGATGTTCTATTCAGCAACAACATAGGTAAAGGGTCTCAGGATTAAGAATTAGATAGAGACACAAGTCTAGCTAATTAAGAATTTGATTTTCATTGGAATATGGTTAGAAATTTCTATGGTCCAATAAGACAATTGAGATCAAATGATCCCCTTGAATTAGGTAGTAAACAACAATTAAGATTTCCTAAGGAAAATATTAGCTTTTAGTTAATTAATTTGTGTTCCTATGTTATTTAAATTTTTTTATGACTTTATTACATTTATGTTATTTTTATATTTCTATGAGTTGTGTTTTTTTTAGGCTTTCATGTTATTTTACTATTTTATTGTTAGTTGTTATATTTATTTTATTTAGTTCATCAATTATTTCATCATTTCGTTAGTAGTTATTTTTGTTGATTAGTTTAATGTCTGATTGCATTACAATTCCTACTTTTCACATTTAGTTTATTTAATTGAATCTTAGGTTATTTAGTGAAATCTTCCATTAAAAGAATAATTAGATGTTCTCATATAACTTAGCTTCTTATGCGATCAGTACATAGACTCATATCCTTTTTAAATCTACACTAAAACTTGATCAAGTGCACTTACTTGTAATGTAATATAAGCTGAATCAAGTTTTTGATACCATTGCTATAGAGATAAAAATAGAGTAGTCTAATTTAAGAAACTAGCATAAGCTTAGATTTATTCAATTACTTTAACACATTTGCCATACATCTTTTCCTTAGTTATTTGATACTATATCTCTTTCTATTATATTTCTAACTCTTAAGTCTTTTGCAACATATGATAAGAAGTAGCAATAAACAACTGGCTAACTTTGACCTAGATATGGAAATCATAGTGCAACAACTTCATAGAGTAAATCACAACACCTGGATTAGGGTTTGCCACATAGATTGAAAGAAGAGTCAAAATGTTTAGAGAGCAAGCAAGAAAACATGGCCTTAAACAATGGGAACAGTGGAAATAATGGAAACAATAGAAACAATAGTGACGATGCCAACATAACACTTACGGAGTTTGCAAAGTCAACGGTGGTTAGAGTTGAATCTAGCATCACCAAACTCGAAATCCAAACCAACATTCATATTTAACCTAATGTCATCCTAATGGTCCAACAGCTTGTTCAATTCAATAGATTAGTTGACGAAGACCGTAACATCCATATCTTGAATTTCCTAAAAATTTATGATACATTCAAAATTAATGGTATCTTAGATGATGTGGTAAGGCTAAGGTTATTCCCATTCTCCTTGTGAGGTAAGGTTAAACTTTGGCTTAATTCATTACTTCAATTCCATCACTATTTGGGAATCACTAGTAGAAAAATTTTTAGCAAAATATTTGTACTAGCAAAGATGGTGAAAATTAGGAGCAACATTTCTACATTTTTTCAATTTGATGATGCAACTTCATATGACATATGGGAGAGATTTAAGAAATTATTGAGAACGTGTCCACATCATAAACTACTTGATTGGATGCAATTTATAACAAACTTAATTATTCCACTCAATAAACAATCGATGTCGTAGTTGGAGGCACTTTGAGTGCTAAGACACTAGAGGAAGCCTAAAAGTTCATTAAAGGCATAGCAATGAATAACTTGTGGTCAGATAATGTAAGAGTCAAAGCAAAAATATTTAGAAAATATGAAGTTGATTCTGTAATAATTTTAATTGCTTAAGTTGAAAATCTAAGTAAGAAAATTCATGGCTTGATAATATTGTTAATTTCGTTCAAGATGAGGTCTTGTTAGAAACTATAGACGTTAGTTTTGTTGCTAATCGGTCTTCTAATAATCCTTTCACTAATACATATAATCTACGTTGGAGAAATCATCCTAATTTTTCTTAGAGAGGCTAACAACAGCAATAGCAAAGTTGTAATAAATAATAAAATAGGTCTCAAAACTTAGAGGAGTTGATGAATTGGTGTATTCAAAGTTTGGATGTGCAATTCCAAGCTAAGAAAGCCATACTTAGGAACATGGAATCACTATTGAGAAATTTAGAAATTCAACTCAACTAATTGGCAAGGTCAATCACTAAGAGGCCATAGAGAAGTTTTCCTGGAAACATCGAACCAAATCCTAAACGAGCGAGTTTGGGAGCAAACAAAGAAATAAGTTGTCAATTGTCGAGCTAATGACATAAAATAAACTCACTCCTTATTAGGAAGTAGCTAAGTTATATGAATTTTTATTTTCTACATTTTAGTTTATGTCATTTAAGTTATCATCCCACTTAGTGCAATTTCTAGGTAACTTATGTAGCTAGGCAATTTAGTTAGTAATTTTGTCATCCAATTTGATTTATTTTAGCGAAAATTTTGTATTTGAATCGATTCTAATTCTTATCATTTTTAGTCATTGTAGAAATCAAGTCATAAAAATCAAGTTTGTTGTAATTTTTGATGTTTAGAGAAGATCAGGGCCACAACCTACAACCGTGGACTTAGATAGTAATCCTCTCGTAAATCAATTTTGAAGATAAAGAAAAAGGCTAAGGAAAATTCATGATGAGATGAACACGTGCAAGACCATGATCATTATCCTCGACCATGTACACAATGTTCTTTCTACATAGGGGAAGGAACACAACCACTCAATACAGCCATATTCCCTACCAACGGTCACTAATAGGTTTGAAAACTGTAGGTATTTCCTATCTTCTTTCATCCTCTCCTCACTTTATTTCACTCATACAAATATTCTCTCTATTCTCTCTCTACAATCAACATTACAACTCTATTATTTTCCTTGATTTTCTACTAGAGTTCATAAAAATCTAATTTTTTTATCTAAGTTTTAAAAATGGAGTTTTTTATGTGCATGTGTAGATCTTGTGTTTTAGAGATGATGTAGTGTATATAGTGTGATGTACTGTGATGATTGTTGATTATATGCTAGAAACATTGAAAAACATTCTTGCTTTTGTGAGGATTCATTAAAGGAAAATGATAGAAACATATAAAAAAACCATAGAATGAGAAAGAAATAGAGAAGGTGAAAGTAAATAACATTGTTTACCCAAGAGTATAGGGACTTACCATACGAGTTGCCTAAGGGTGTGTTTGATGCGACTGTGTAGAATAGCTTAAATAATGGTAGAGGAGTATATAACCTTAGCCAATCCAAAGTATCACATTTATGTGACCCTACTCTTAGGCTAACACATTATGTATTAGCTAGAAACTATATAAGGAGAGGCAATAGTTAAGGAGTAGTCAATGGGAAGAACATTATGTATCTTTATAGTTTTGCTAACTACTACCCTCTCAACTTAGGATTCAGAAAGGCATGGTTTATGAGAACCCAAGCCATTAAGAGGCGATCTAACCACATTTCTGGAGGATCTTTCATTACCCATTTAGTGAGGAGTTATCCTAGCCTACACAAAGTGGTGTACATGAGAAAGATGAAGGATCCCTTCCCCTTCACATATGCTTCTATTAGATCCATGCACCTGTTGCCACTACTTGATGAACCTCCTAAACAAGTTGGAGAGGTTGCCACTTCATCATCCTCTAGGCCACAAGCTGAGTACTCCTTAATGATAGGTACTATCAAGAGATTTATAAAGAGGCTTTTTAAGAGACAAAGGATTTTACAACAAAAGGTAGATCAAGCCTTAGTCTAGTGAACAACTATCATGCCCATCTCCACATTCAATAACCACCACCACCACCACCAATGCCTAAGCTAGATTCCATGGAAGAAGCTATTGAAGAGGAGAATGAAGAAGAAGAAGGTGAGGACAATGAGGATGACGAGCGATCTCCTATTTCTTTTCCTTTATATGAAGACTTGGTTTATGTTTATTTTTATTTGGACAACTGTATCATTCAATTAACTTTTATTTGCTGGTTGGACTAAAGTTCCATGCTTTGAAGTTTACAAGGTACTAACTTTTGAAACTTTGAATTAGCAAGTACTATATTTCAATTATTTTGTTCTAGTTAACTTTTTCCTTTTCTTTTCTTTAGTTAGTTCATGTTGATGGAAATAGAAAACTAGGTGCTTAATGATCCAATGGAGTTCATTTTTGGACTTTAGTTTTTGAAAGAATCCAGCAATAAAACTAGGGAAGTCTTAGTTTCTTTTCTTTCATTTTTTTTTATTCATTTTATCTCCTACTTTGATACTTGATTTGAATGGTCATATACATTGAGGACAATGTATAACTCAAATGTGGTGAGAATGTTAGATCATATATGCTATTACTACATTCCAAATTTTAGAAAATTGTGATCCCCATATGCATTGAAGAAGCATAATTTTTTTTTAATCTACCCAATTCTTAATGAATTTAGGATACCCTACTAAATTTGAGTTATTAAATCTTTAGAGTTTACAGTTACCCTTCTGTTAAGGTTAGACTTGGACTCGGGATTAATATAGATATGAATGGGTTAAGTTCTAGTCATTTTGATTTTTGAGTTTGATTCTAGAGGATAGTTGTCTATCATTCATTTATTTTAGGTTAGGTAAACGAAGGAGATTTGTCTTTTGAAAGTCCTTTGAAAAATCAAAGTAGTTAAAGGAGTAAAGTATATTGAAAAACTGAATTGAGTTGATTGAATTGCTAAGGATTGGTATGAATTGATCCTAGTCCCTCAAAAGAGCAAGACTCTTTCCTCTTACCAATAAAAAAAAGTAGAAAATAATTAAGGATCAATCTTGGTATGTCAAAAGAGCGAGATACTTTCCCATTGGCAACCACTAAAGTAACTAAAAAGAGTTGAATTAGTAAGGATCGGCTTTGGTCCCTCATAAAGGCGAGGTACTTACCTAATGCTATTCAAGCTTCAATAAGAAAAATTAAAGCTAAATTAATAAGCTTCCTAGTGAAAATTGGGAGAAGTAGAGGGATAATCAGAGGATGAATTGATATATTATAAACTAATCTAACTTTTAAAGTTAAAAGTACACAAGGAAGATTTTAATCTTCTTGAGTTAGAGAGAAAAAAATCCTTATGACTTTTTTTTTTATTAGTTTATGTCTATTATGATCTCCAGTTTAGTTTTTGCTTAAGTATTGTAATTAACTCTAAATTCTTTAGATTAATCACTGTAATTTAGTAAGTTTTGATTTGATACTATCTAAGTGTTTTGAGTGCATTATTTTGTTGAGGAAAAATGGTGATTCTTGAAAGAGATTTTGCTAAGAAAAAAAATATTAATGGTGCACTTTTCTAAAATTAATTTTTTTTTTTTATCTTATCCTTTAACCATTTTCTTTGTTTTGCTTGAAGGCAACTAAAAGCATATGTGTAAGGGTATTTGATAATGTAAAAATAGCATGTATATTTTATAGTAATTTTGCACTAATTTTAACTTTATTTTTATCAATTTGATATTATTTTGAGCTTAATTTGTTTATTTATCACTTTCATGCGCTTTAGTAATGCTTTATGAAGATTTTAAGGTTTTTGAGGTAATTTTGGAATAAAATCATGGCTAACAAAGTGAAATAGAAAAATTTCGAGCAAGAATAAAAGTCTAATAACAATCATGTTCATGGACTAGGCCTGTAGTCCTCTCGTAAAAGAACTTATTTTGAATTTTAAAAATTTCGTGTGAAAAGCATGACTTTGGCTTGCCATTACAATTGTATACTGAGGGCATGAAGACATTGTAAATTCTAGTATTCTTTTTTTGTTAAGTTTTCTTTATAATCATAGAAGCATTGTTTATAAATACACTCTTAAGCCTAGAGTTCTTAAAAGAGCCCCTTAAGCAAATGTTAGGTTTTAAAATATTACAAGAGGGCTCCACCATCATGTTCCTCCTTTTCTTTTTAGTTTTTATGTTTTCATTTCAATAAACTTAGTAAATCATTGTGGTTTAGTTATATTGCTTTTATTGTGTTAGATTAATATTACCTAAGGTGTTGACTTAACATTTGAGTTTGCTATGGAGTTGTGAGACCTATAATAAATAGACAAGTGTAACTAGAAGACATTAGGTGTGCTAAGAGATTAGGTATTTAATCTTTCCAAGTTAGGGTGACCTAATAGTGAGATCCATGTATTTTATGCAATCTTGAGATGCTCTATTCACTAATGACATGAATAGAGAGGGTCATAGGATTGAGAATTAGCCAAAAATGCAAGTCTAACTAATTCAAAATCTAGTTTCCATTAGAATAGGGTTAGGAATCTTCACGGTCTAATATGGCAATTGAGATTGAATGATCCCTTGAAACTAGGTAGTAAACAACAATTAAGATTTACTGAGGAAAGTATTAGCTTTTAGTTAATTAATTCATGTTCCTATGTTATTTTAATATTATTACGACTTTATTGTTTTTATGTTATTTTTATATGTCTATGCGTTGTGCTATTTTTAGTCTTTCATGGTATTTTACTCTTTTATTGTCAATTGTCATCTTTATTTTATTTAGTTCATTAGTTATTTCATTATTTCATTTGTAATTAGTTATTTTACTTTCTTTATTTTTGTTGATTAGTTTATTGTATGATTGCATTGCAATTCCTACTTTCCATATTTAGTTTATTTAATTGAATCATAGGTTATTAAGTCAAATCTTCCATTGAAAGAAGTTAGGTAATTAAATAAATTAAAAAAGGTACACTTGCTAGAAATAATTAGATATACTTATATAACTTAGCTCTTCGTGGGATTGATACTTGACCTTATATCCATTTTAAATCTACACCATAACTTAACTAGCTCCTCGTGGGATTAACACCCCATTTTTTCTTTTTTGTAGTTTTAGAATTTTTTTTATAAATGGGGAAAACGGTCATAATTTAGAAAAAATAGAAAAAAAAGTAGAAAAATTAGAAGAAAGCACAAGAAAAGAAAAGAAAATTTAGAAAACAGTACTAAAGAAAAGAAAATTTAGAAAAAGACAAGAAATAGGAAATGAACAAAAAAATATAAAAAGATATATCTTTTTTTAGGAAAATAGAACATTTTAAGTAAAACAAATGTTTAGAAAAATAGTTTTTAGGAAAAGTAAGAATTTAAGATTATATTGAGTCATTAGATAGTTTATTTGGGTAGTTTTTAATTAATAGAATTTTTAGGTTGTTTTATAGGTTAAATGTATTTTAGTTGTAAGACATATTAAGTTACGGGTCAACAGCCTAATTAATACTCCACTTAGTCTTAGCGTTGATACATGAGAGAGGCTATGGGTTCAAATCTCCTAACAAGCACTTTGTACCTTTTTTCTTTGTTTCCTTATCAAAGTACATGTGGCAAGCATTTATTGGGCTATGTGTCGATGCTTGAAATGTAGCACGTGTTTGTTTGAGCACATTAATGACGTGGCACCTACATGGTGCCATGTCAACAAGCTCTTTCTCTCCCTTTCTTTCCTTTTCTCTTCTTTTCCCATGCTTTCATGTGCATTCGTAGCCTAATGCTCTCTATTATTGGCCATTTTTCATCATGTTCTTGACACTATTTTACAAAATCCATGATGAAATTGTAATGAGCACATGGCCTACTTCGAATACAATACAATAACTTATCTAGATTCATGCATTATTGCAATCAAAATCGAATCAAAAGTGGCAAGAAGCATGGATGTACGACTTAAATACCCAAGTTGACCAAGCTTGATTGAAGCTTTAAATTGAATTTCAAAGCTTCTAATGTTTGTTTCTAGCAAAAACAAACAATGAGGACCAAAATTTAACACCAATTCATCCTCAAATTTGAGATTCAAGCTTGGTTTTCCTCTATCCTTCACTCTAAAAATTCATTGCGATTCTAAGCTTTCCATACATAATCAAGCTACAACAAGTATAAATAGTACTTCTAGGAGCTTTATGGAGGATTACTTACCATCGATGGTTTTTTTATTTTGTTCGAATCACCCAAGAAGAGATTCGTAAGCTCTTTCTCTCTCTCTGTTGTGAAAGTCCTTCTCTCTTTAGAGATTAAGCAACATTAGAGTTTTTCTAAGAAAATCTAAGTTGCTTATGTACATTTACACCTATCAAGCTTCAAAATGCTACCCTTAGCTTCCTTAGTTGTCTCGCTTAGTGGCTCAATGATAAACCACCACCAAACCTTAACTACAGCCTATTGTTACTCGTATACCACCACTAACAATGTTGTCTAGGTATCAACTAGCCATAGCACAACAACTAGGACCTTCTAAAAAACCACACCCAACAACCTTCTTGACCTAATAACCCCCTAGCTATCATCATGAAGAGCCATTACCAACCGCCATCAACCAAAAACCATAAACGACCACCGTTCATTGTATTACCACTATATCTAATAAGATTCTCACAAATCTATCCTTCCCCACTTGAATTGGTAGATAAAACACTCTGACAGTACCCCTATGGTGGCTGATTCTTCTTCCCTAACTTCACTTATTTATAGTGCACATGTTAAAGTTAGACTGGTCTGACCCAATTAGTTACACTTGAAGTCATTCGTTCGCACTCCTTTGGATTGAGTTAGTCTGGCCCTCTTTTCCTATACATTTCTTTTTTTTTTTATCTCTCTTTTTTCTTTTTTCATTTTCTCTTTTATATTATTTTGTATTTTCCCCAAAAAAGAGAGGAAAAGTTGTATAACATAAAAAAGAAAAGAGAAGAAAAAAAAAGATGACAAAAAAGAGAGTAAAAAAACCATAATCTTTATTATTATTGTTATTTTTTAGTATGCTTTGGTTGAAAAATAAAAAAGAAAATAAAATAAAAAATAATAAAAAATGTGTGTTTTATCAATTAGGGAAATTGTTTTTGAGTAAAAGTCTAATTAATAAAACACTCTCCAAAAATAGGATTTTCTTTGTATTTTTCAAATCAATAAACATTTAAACAATTAGGACCCTATTGGAATTTTTTTAGAATGAAAAATAAATTGACAAAATTGTAAAGCTGATTGTCTTTTAGAATTAAAGAAACCAACCTACATAAAGTTTTCAAGAATGAACTACAAAAGTTTGAGTCTGAATAGCGGGCACATAGGTACTCATAAGAAACTACAAGCCAACCTAAAATACAGAAAAATTTGTTTTTCCACTTTTTGTAAATAATGGTTCAGTTATCCTTTTTGGTATATTCAATTTATTTACTTGTTTGCATGTGATTAGATATGTTTTGTGAAGGGTATTATTAAAAGATAAGCTTAACTTCGGAAATTTAAAAGTACTAACCTTTGAGGGTTTAATAAGTTAGTTCTCGAACTCAAATTTCTATTTTTCAACACCATTTCAAAAGAAATTGGTTTTTTTAATAAACTAATGGCTAGGTTAAGTCAATTCACCAAATTAATTTAACCTAACCCATTTTTTCCCAACCTTGGTTAGGTGGTGACTTCGAACATTTCAAAATAAAAAAGAACCTAATTGAGCATTAGTATTTAACCAATTAGGATTTAATACTAATCGGGTAAAGAAAAATAATAAAATTAGGAAAGTCCAGTTTTAATAGCTTGGCGTCTCTACTAGGGAATGTTAAGAAGATTGCATAGTTAAATGCTTTTTGAAATTAAATTTGCCTTTAGAAATACCTATGTTATTTATTATTACGATTTGTTTCATGTAAATATATTTTGTTTTAAATTGCCATGGCTACTTGTTGTATGCATCATACTTAGGATTTTGGGGGAAATGATTGCATCAATGATGTAGGGTAAATATGGTCAAACTCAATCGTCTTTGGACCTTAGGATAGGGAGCCATTATGTAAGTCTCGAGTCTGGTGGGGTAACCACTGTTCTAGGTTGATTAGGCTACCCCACTTAGCCTTTGATGTGCATAATGAACTATTTCATTGAAAACGTGTAAGGTCACAAAGTTTAAGAACCTCTAAAACCTAGCTTAATTGCATATACTTCCCTTAAAACCTTGAATTAATACACAACTCCTAAAAGTTGCAATCTTATTGATATTGGAGTGTCTTAAAAAAAAATAAAATCTTTTTCTCAATAGTACGATTACAACGTAAGCAATGATGTATTAACTCAATGCAACTAACATATGCATGTTTCCACATACATTCTTTTTTTTTTTTTTTTTTCTAATTGAGAAGTCATTCTTGTCAATGAAATGTTTAGACCTAAAGATAATGGTAAGTGACCAAGTGAACAATCAAAGAATTGATACGTTATAGGACCTCCTTGGGATTTGCAAGTAGCTATTAGAAGCTGAGATTAGTTATCTAAAAGAAAAACTTGAATGTTTTGAAGCTCACAACTAAACCTTAAAAGCCTTTCTTGAACAAGTCACTAGAGAAACTTATGAAATGCTGGAAGACCTTTGAGCTCATCTACGTGACTTAGTTTAAGGTTTTTCAGATTACAACTAAGGGGCCTAGAATAAATGCTAAGTTCCAATCAAGAAAAAATGTTAGGCTCTTTACCTTTGTTTTTCTCCAATTTTTGAAAATAATAAAATTTCCCTTTAGTTTATCATTCTTCGTTCTTTAGTGTCCCCTTATTGTAAATAATCTTTCAATAGAACTCATCAAACCATTGTTTTCTTTCACTTACGGAAATGTAAATAAATGCCATAGACTCGTTAATAGAACCCCAAAAATCACCTTTTTTGTAATTAGATTTCTCAATTTTTGTAAAATAATGCCTTATCTTTCTCTCTCACAAAAAATAAAATAAATAAATAAATAAGTGTAAAAAAGAAGATATTTGCTAACAGTTACCAATTCTTCAAATAAAGCCCCTTGGCCCATTAAGGCAGCCAACTTAAACAAAGCTACTTGGCTTATTAAGGAGGCTAACCCAAACACAAGCCCTTTAGCCCATTAAGGTAGTCAAGCCTAAATACTAACCCTTAGCCCAATCAGCCAGCCTAACCAAACACAAACCATGGCCTATTACACTAACCCTTAGCCCATTTATGCAGCCAACCCAGAACCTATGGCCTATTAAGATAGTTAAACCATATACAAACCCTAGCCCATTAAGGTAGCCAAACTAAGCCAAAATCATTGGTCCCTTAAAAAAGCCTAACAATAAATCAAGTCAAACATGAAATCAAATGTAACCTTAGTCTTGAAGTCAGGTCAAATGAAAATTAAGGCATGTTTTGAGAAATCTAGGGGCAAAGTCAACTTCTACCTCATGGCAAACAAATATATATTTTTCCTTAAGAAATTGACAACACACTTGTAAAAGGTTTAGGATGAAAAAAGGGCAGAGTATATCTCACACACCAACCCTTAAACACCTTAAGAGTTAAGTGATATTATAGTGAGGATACTTCGGGCTCATTTCATAATGGAGGTCCATTTTGAATTTGATTTGTAGATTAAAATGAAGTAGGCATTCATTTTCAATTCCCAAACATAATTATCTTTTGTTAACCTTGTTAGACCAATTTGGAGAATCCTTAAATTTATACCCAATCAAGAATCACCCTTCAATAAGGCAATTTAGAGGTTAGGGTCATTGATTAGGAGAGAATCATAAAATTGGTTTATGCTTGTTTCAGTAACATTAATTCAAAGATGACTTTTATTACTGATAAGTTATTTTTCTAGGTAATGAAGAAGAGCTAACACTTTTCAATCACCTTAAGATTACACATACCTCACTCGAGCCCATATACTCAGAATCTATAGATTTTGGACCTTCAATCTCTTAAAGATAAAGACCTTACAATAGAGTCCAAAGAAAAGAAAGAAGAGTAAGAAATAATGGGGTAAAGTAATTAAAAAGAGAGAGAAAATAAGAAGAAAAGAAAGACAAAAAAAAAAAAAGAAAAAGAAAAGAAAGAAGAGGCTTGAAAATTGGGCTTATATGTAAGAAAAAGCCCTAACCAAATAAGGCCCAAAAGATGTAAGGCCTTGAATTACATTCCCATCACAAACAGAAAACCTTCTTACCTATCCTAAATCACATAAGGTTTTCCCACCCACAATACCTCCTACAATTGATAAAAGCTCTTATGATCTTAGAGGATAATTTATCTTTAATAAAAATTATTTTTTAAAACTAGGGTAAGCACACTTCTAGTTTCTTCCTAAAGGTTCTTGATTTTTATCTCTAGGTTAAATAAGTAAATCTTATAAATAGGGTGCTTCCATTCATCAATCTCTCTTTAGGGTTTTAGTAAGCTTATAGCGCACTTCCCTTCATTAATTTCTCTTTAGCATCTTAGCAAGCCTATAGGGCACTTCCCTTCATCAATTTCTCTTTAAGGTTTCAGTAAGCTTATAGGGTGCTTTCCTTTACCAATTTCTTTTAGGGTTTTAATGAGCCTATAAGGTGCTTACTTTTACCAATTTCTTTTAGGGTTTTAAGTTAGCCTATGGGGCACTTCCCTTTGCCAACTTCTTTTAGTGTTTTATTGAACTGATAAGGCACTTCCATTTACCAATTTCTCAGGGTTTTATCTAGCCTATAGGATGCTTCCAGTTTCTAAATTGTCTTTAAGGTCTTAGCGAGCCTATAGGGCACTTCCCATCATCAATCTCTTTTTAATATTTTAGTGAGCCCATAGGATGCTTCCCCTTACCAATGCCATTTTAGGGTTTTAGCGAGCCCATAAGGCGCTTCCTGTCACCAATCTCTCTTTAGTATTTTAGCGAGCTCGTAAGGTGCTTCCCTTTATCAATTTCTCTTTAGGGTTTTAGTAAGCCCATTTGCCAATTTCACTTAACAAGCCTAAGGGGTGCTTTCCCATATCCAATTAACTTTCATAATCTAGCAAGGAGCATTCTTTCCTACTTAGATTAGTTAGCTTAGAAAAGCACTTCTAGGTTCCAAATTGATGTCTTATTTTGGGGTTGTTAGTCCCTTAAAGATGCCCCTGCTTAGGTTAGTCAGCTCAAAAGAGTATGACCAGGTTTTCAAAATCAACTCTAATTTAGGTTTATTAGTCCCTTAGAGACACTCTTACCTAAGTTAGTGAGCTCAAAGGAGCACGACTAGATTTTCTCAATTGATTCCAATTTAGAGTTACCAATCTCTTAGAGATGCTCTTACCCAAGATAGTAAACTTAGAAGAGAACTTCTAGGTTTTCTAAAATTTATTCCAATTTAGGGTTACTAATCCCTTAGAGGCACTCCTGTCTGGGTTAGTGAGCTTAAAGGAGAATAGCCAGGTTTTCTAAATCGATTCCAATTTTGGATTACTAGTCCCTTAAGGATGCTTTGGCCTAGGTTAGTTAGCTTAGAGGAGCACTTCTAGGTTTTCTAAATCTATTTCAACTTAAGGTTGCTAATCTTTTGGAGACACTCTTACCTAGGTTAGTCAACTTAGAAAAGAAATTCTAGGTTCAAAATCGATGTCTTATTTTAAGGTCGTTAGTCCCTTAGAGACGCTCCCGCTTAAGTTAGTTAGTTGAAAGGAATATAACTAGATTTTCCAAAATTGATTCCAATTGAGGGTTTCCAGTCTCTTAAAGACACTCCCACTGAGGTTAGTGAGTTCGAAAGAGTATAGTTAGGTTTTCTATATCTATTCTAATTTAAGGTTACTATTCCCTTAGTGAGACTCCCACTTAGTTTAGTCAGCTTAGAGGAGTATTTTCAGGTTTTCTAAATCAATTCCAATTTAGGGTTGCTAGTCCCTTAGAGATGCTCTTGCCTAGGTTAGTCAACTTAGAAAAACACTTCTAAGTTCCAAATCGATGTCTTATTTTATGGTTGTAAGTCCCATAGAGATGCTCCTACCTAGGTTAGTCAACTTAAAGGGACATAACTTGGTTTTCAAAATCAATTCCAAGTTAAGGTTGCTAGTCTCTTAGAGATGCTCTTACTTAGGTTAGTGAGCTCAAAGGAGCATAATAAGGTTTTCTAAATCAATTCCAATTTAAGGTTGCTAGTCCCTTAAAAACGCTTTCACCTAGGTTAGTTAGCTTAGAGGAGTACTTCTAGATTTTCCAAAATCAATTCCAATTTAGGGTTGCCAATCTCCTAGAGATACTTCCACCTAAGTTAGTAAGCTCAAAGAAGTACGAGTAGATTTCTAAATTGATTCCAATTTGAGGTTGCTAGTCCCTTCTAAATGCTCTCGCTTAGGTTAGTCAGCTTAGAAAAGCACTTTTAGGTTTTCTAAATCGATTCCAATTTAGAGTTGCTAGTCCCTTAGAGATGCTTTTGCCTAAGTTAGTCAGCTTAAAGGAAAACTTCTAAGTTTTCTAAAATTAATTCCAAATTAGGGTTGCTATGTGAGATCTAGTCTTTGACCTACTACTTGGGACTTAGAATAGTAGAGCATTAAATGTAGGAATTATAGCAAAGGCAAGTAATAAAGAAAAGCCATTAAGAGAAGTTTACGAAATAAGTTAAATTGAATGACCATGCTCGAACTATTTGATATTAATGTGAATTAGAGCGTTCGGAACGATTTAGGACCTTTGGACAATTATGTTCGAATTAACCCAAATTTCAATATAAGTTCAAAAAGTTAGATAAATAGCTTTAATAATATTAATTTCTTAAAATAAAGTTTTTATAATGTTTAATTTGAATAAAATGTATTTTTACCAGGTATGATCAGAAATTATCGAAAATTTTAAAATTAAAGTTTTTAGTGATTATGAAGATTTTGAGATAAATTATATATAAAATAAAAATATTACATGATATGAAATAATATATAGAATATATGTATATATCTCATATGTAATTATTGTGCATATACATGTACCTAAAATTAATTAAATCCTTGAAAACAACACTTTTAAGCTAAAATAAGTTAATTAAATTCATAAAAAAATTAATAAAAAAATATAAAGGACATCAATGTAGTTCGAGATCATCTTAATAGGTGTATAGCTTCAAATGTACAAGTGTTGGAGATTAAAGTAGGAATATCATGCAATATATAAGCTTAGAATTTGGAAGAAGGAGAACGAAAAGTTCATTTTTACCATCCTTAAGATTAGAAAATTCGTAAATCCTCTCCAAGATGTTTTTGCAGATTGAGGTTTAGGAAAAATCTAAGTGAGCTGAAGTGTTTAAGGAACTAAAATTTGGAAAAATAACAAAATTAGTGTACGGTTTGAAGAGATAGAAGGAGCGACAATGTGGAGGGAATCTATGAGCCAATTGCCATAACCAAGTGATAGAGAACCAATGGCTAGGTTGGCCGTTAAGGTGGTGATTGTTGGCGGTGACCAAATAGCCAAATCCGGTGAGGGTCTTCTTTAATCCGATTTTTAATAATTTTTGAAAAATGCCCAAAAAATTTTGAAAAATTTTATTTCTACATATTTTTATGTATAGAATCTAGGAAAAATAATATTTTATATAAATTTGGTAGTTATCATATATGTCCTTAGGAACTCGAAGAATTTTCGCTATTCAAATATATAAGGTTAACGACATAGTTTCCACTTCAAAATTTTTCTGTAAACTACCCTATATTAATATTGAATTGCTACAAAGAGATTTCTGGCTAAACTATTTCCTAAATTTTAATGTGATTTTTAGCCTTAAATTAGGTATTAAATTATGTTTTTAGTAGGAAAAGTAAAATATACTCTTAATAACCTCACTTGGATTCTGAGTTGGATTAGTTAATGAAGTGTTTGAACTATTTTGAGATAATTGGATTGAGTAATAAAATGAGGAGTTATAGAAAAGTGTAGTTTGGCCTTTAAAAGTGAGTAAAACAATAAATTTTAGGGTATTGTGAGAAGGTAGAGGAGAGCTTAGAGGTTTTAGGAATGAATCTTGTTCTATAATGATACTCACAAAATAAGTTAAAGGTAAAATTTATGAGTTAAATGAAAAACAGGGGACTCAAAAGCTTGGTCAAAGGATGATTTTATAAAAGTCTTATAGCTAACAGAGTCAAAGGGTAGCTTAGAGGATATTGTAATAAGGGGTCTAACTTGGAGAAGCTTAGAGGTTGTCTTAGATGATAGAACTGGTGTAACAAATGAACCACATTTAGCTTAGATGGTAGCTCGGAGGATTTCAACTAAAGGAAATGACTATAAAATCATTCAAAACTTAACTCAGAGGGTATGTGTTGAAGAATCTTGAGGATGTACTAACCTTAGAGATTGACTTAGAGGTTGAATCTACCATAAACTTCAACACTCATATGTTTAGAGAGTAGCTCCAAAGCTTCTCTAGTTAAATACTACAATAGTATCTCAATTCAGGGAATAGCTTAAAAGGTAACAGTGGTAAAATAAACTTATATCACCATTATAAACTTCCCATGCTTAAGGCATAGAGTAATAACCTAATGACTAACCAACTTAATTCTAATGTGGATGAGTAAATTAACAATATTTCATAATTTGTATGCAGAAATAAAGTATTATATTGAGATAAATATTGAGGGATCACCAATGAGAACAAGTTAGCAAGCTTAGTTAATGAGCAACTGAGTTCTAAGTAAGTAGAAATTTATGTATGCTTGAGTAGACTTATGTCTACTCTTAACTCTATGTGCTTTGTGATATTTTGGCTTAGTTGAACATTAATTGTAAGTTGATGTGTTGTTCAATGGCTTGGCTAAAATTGGCTACGAATTGATGTATCACTTGGTGAGTTATGTTACCTATTATATTGTTGCTGATTGAATAGTAACATGGCATTGAGCTTGGTTGTTATGTTGATGCCAATGAATGCATATGTGATATTGGCTAAGATCTGTATTATCTTGAAAAATAATATAGGAATTAACTCTATCTCCTAAGGTGTTCACTTAAGTGAACTTGATATCGAGATCTTAAAGCTAACAAACCTACAAAGTAAAGGCTGGGTAATAAGTGATGAATAAGTCTGCTTTGATTTGCTGGGTTTCACTAAGCTTGCGATTTAATGCATTCATGGCATGACACAAAAAAGAACTATAAGTCAAGTTTTCCAAAAACTAAGATGTTGCTAAGTTGGTTTCCATATGAAAAGCTGGATTTATCAAGTGAACTACTTGATTTGTAAAAGTTAAGTTTTTCAGCATATAGAGGTTGCATTGTATCTACTAGGCCAGATATATGTTGGATTTTCCAACCACTCTATATGGTTATTACTAGGCTAAAGTGTTTGCTAAGTTCCTCGATATATTATTCAGATGCCCGGTTTGAGTCGACCAAACTAAATGAGTTGCTAAGCTGGGCTAGGCTAAGATATTGGTACTGATGCATGTTATGTGCATGAGCATAGTACGTGCATGAGCATAGTACACACTTGTTGCATTTGTATTGTTTGGTTGGGAAATTATAAGAAAACGTAATTGGACTAACTACTTAAATGTTATGGCTATTCTATTATGCTTATTATTGTGTATTTATCCACTGTCACTTAGCTCATAGTAGTTAAGGGGATAAATTTTTGTTATCCTCAGGTTACAGATAAATATAGAAGAATTGGAGTGATAAGGAGACTTCGAAAACTCTAGATAAGGATGGGTTCTTAAGAGAAGTCATTAACTACACAATATGGTTTAAGTACATGGAGATAGCTTTTCAAGAAAGTAGTGAGTGTTACACTTTCACCAAAGGTTTAGTATAGTTGTGGTAGTCTAAAAACACGTAATTGTAAAGGATTTACTATGTTGTATGGAAGTGTGTAACTATAATACTCTATGTATGGCTTGCTAATGTAGAAGCTTTTGTTATGGTTCATCATATTGAATGAGAAATGATTTGGAGGTAATTGTTTATGGAAAAAAAGAGCAGGTTGAATACAGATTTTGCCTTATCCTTAACTTAAGATGGAAGTAATAATCATTTTTAAGTACTAAGAGTTTAAGAAAAAATTTTAAACGAATACCTAGAAGGCGAGGCATTATATGCTAGTCCCTTATAGACACTTCCACCTAGGTTAGTGAGCTTAAAGGAGTACAACCAGGTTTTCTAAATTTATTCTAGTTTATGATTACTAGTCCCTTATAAATGCCCCCGCTTAGGTTAATCAACTTAAAGGAGCACTTCCAGGTTTTCTAAAATCAATTCCAATTTAAGGTTTCTAGTCCCCTAGAGGCATTCTTGCTTAGGCTAATGAACTTAAAGGAGCACGACCAAGTTTTCTAAATTGATTCTAATTTAGGGTTGCTTATCCCTTAGAGACACTCCCACTTAGTTTAGTCAGCTTAAAGAAGCACTTCTAGGTTTTTTGAATTGATTCTAGTTTAGGGGTACTAATCCTCTAAAGATGTTGTTGCCTAGGTTAGTCATCTTAAAGGAGCACTTATAGGTTCTTTGAAATTGATTCCAAATTAAGGTTGCTAGTACCTTAGAGATGCTTCCACCTAAATTAGTTAGCTCAAAATGGTACAACTAGGTTTTAAACCAATTTTTCTAGCCAACTCCTAGGGAGCTAGACCCCTCTAATGTCTTAATTAGCTCATAGAGTACCTTTTCGCTCCTTCATCTTTCACCTTTCACTAAATCCCTAAGTGGATCAAGCCTAGGATAGTTAGCTAATTGTAGTGCTTTTTAGGGCAATTTCACTCCTAAAGCAAAAATGGTGTCTGTTTTTGTCTTTGTGGCAAAGTTTGACTTAAGGTTTACCATAAAGAGGGACAGTTGTAGATACCTCATTTTTATCCCTCTTGTAATTTCATAATTTTTTTTTTAAGAATGGGGAAAAGGCCCTAACTTGGAAAAAAAAAACCAAAAAAATAGTAGAAAATTAAGAAAAATTACAAAAATAAAAGAAATTTAGAAAAAGTACAAAAAATAGAAAATTTAGAAAAAATGTTCAAAAATTAGAAAATATACAAAAAAATAAAATGAAAAAAAATAATATAGAAATATGGATCATTTTTTAGGAAAATGCATTTTAAGTAAAATAGATTTTTGAAAAAATAGGTTTTAAGAAAAATAGGAATTTAAGATTATATTGAGTCATTAGATAGATTATTTGGATAGTTTTTAATTTATAGGATTTTAGGTTGTTTTATAGGTTAAATGTATTTTAGTTGCAAGACATATCAAGACACGGGTTAGCAGCCCAATTAGCACTACACTTAGTCTTGGCATTAGCCTTTTTTTTTTTTTTTCCATAACCAAGTACGTATGGCGAGTGTCCATTAGGCCATGTATCAACACCTGATACATGGCATGCGTTTTTTTGACCATGTGGCTAACGTAGCTCCACTTCGGCAAGCTCTTTCTCTCCTATTCTTTCCTTTTCTCTTCCTTTCCCATACTTTCTTATGCATTCCTAACCTAATGCCCTCTATTCTTGGCCATTTTTTATCATATTCTTGCATTGTTTTACCAAATCGATGATGAAATTGTGATGAGTACATGGCTTACTTCGGATACAATACAATAACTTGTCCAAATTCATACAATATTGTAGTTAAAATCGAATAAAAAATAACAAGAAGCATAGATGCGCAACTTAAATATCCAAGTTAACCAAGCTTGATTTAAGCTTCTAATGTTTTCTTCTAGCAAAAAGCGAGCAATGAAGATGCTCATATGACCAATTATTAACACTAATTCATCCTCAAATTCGAGATTCAAGCTCGATTTTCCTTTGTCCTTCATTCCAAAAATTCATTATGATTCTGAGCTTTCCATACATAATGAAGCTACAATAAGCATAAATAGGACTTCTAAGATCTTTATGGAGGATCACTCACCATCATTTTTTCGAATCACTTAAGAACACACTCATGAGCTCTTTCTCTCTCTACTATAAAACTCCTACTCTCTTAAGAAATTGAGTTAGATTAGAGTTTTTTTTAGCAAAGCTAAGTTGCTCATGTGCATCTACACCTCTTGAGCTTCAAAATGATGCCCCTACTGTCCTTAGCTGTCATTCCTAGTAGCTCTACAACATACTACCACCAAACCTTGAATGCTACCCATTGCCACTCTCTAACGACCACCATTGATGCTACCTAGGTTTGAACTAGCTACACCATAACGACTAAGACCTTCTAAAAACCCTACCTCAACAGCCTTCTTAATCCAATATCCCCCTAGCCATGATTGTGAAGAGTTACTACCAACCACCATCAACCAAAACCCACAAATCACTTCCATTCATTATGGTACCCTCTTTAGACACACTATCTCCAACAAGATTCTCATGAATCTATCCTTACCTGCGTGAATTGGTGGTCGAAGCACTCCGGAGATACCCCTATATCAACTAATTGTTCTTCCCTAACTTCACTTACATATAGTGTACGTGTTTGGGTTAGATCGATCCAACTCGATTACTTGACCTAACCGTGCTTGAAGCCATCAAATCGCACCCCTTAGATTGAGTTGGTTTAGCCCTCTTTTCATGTTCATTGTTTTTTTTTTTTTTCCTTTCTTTTCTTTTTCCATTTTCTCTTTCATGTTATTTTGTATTTGCCCAAAAAAAAAAAAGGAAAAGTTGTATAATAATTAAAAAAAAAAAACAAAAGAGGAGAAAAAAAAAAGATGAAAGAGAAAGGAAAGAAAAAAAGGAGAAGCTTCATTATTATTACTATTTTTAAGTATGCTTCAATTGAAAACAAAATATAAAAATATAAAAAAATAAGAAAAATAAAAATGTGGGTTTTATTACTTAGAAAATTATTTTTAAATAAAAGTCTAATCAATAAAACTCTCTCAAAAAATAAGATTTTCATAGTATTTTTCAAATTAATAAGCACTTAAACAATTAGGACCATTTTAGAATTTTTTCAAAATGGAAACTAAATTGATAAAAATGTAAAGTTGATTTAGAATTAAAGAAACCAACCCACTTAAAGTTTTTAGGAATGAACTATGAAGATCTGATCTTGTATAGCAAGTATGTAGATACTCATACTAATCTATAGGATAACTTAAAATACGGAAAATTTTGTTTTTCCACTTTTTGTAAATAATGGTTCAATTATCCTTTTTAATAGATTCAATTTTTTTACTTATTGACATGTGATTAGATTTTTTTAGGAATGGTATTATTAAAAGATAAACTTAACTTTAGAAAGTTAATAGTATCACCCGTTAAGGATTTAATAGGTTAGTCCTTGGACTCAATTATCTAGGTTTCAAAATCATTTTAAAAGAAATTGATTTTTTCTATAGATCGGTGGCTAGGTTAAACCAATCCACCCAATTGATTTAACACAATCCATTTTTTCCCGACCTTGGTTAGGTGGCAACTTTGAACTTTTCAAAATAAAAAAAGAACCAAGTTTTTCTTAACTCTGAATCAAGCGTTAGTATTAAACAAGTTGGAGTTTAATACTAATTAGGTTAAGAAAAATAATAAAACCAAAAAAAATCTAGGCCCAACAACTTAGTGACTCTATTAGGGAATGTTAAGAGGGCTAGCCACTTAAAAGCTTTCCAAAATTAAATTTATCTTTGAAAGTACCTATGTTATTTGTTTATTTATTGCTATGATTAGTTTCATGTAAACATATTTTGTTTTGAATTTGCCATTTACTTAGTGCATGCATCATATTTAGGATTTTGGGGGGAATGATTACACTAAAGATATAGGGTAGATATGGCCAAACTCAAGTCATCTTAGGACCCTAGGACG
Source organism: Lumnitzera littorea (assembly GCA_024138015.1). Classification (NCBI taxonomy): domain Eukaryota; kingdom Viridiplantae; phylum Streptophyta; class Magnoliopsida; order Myrtales; family Combretaceae; genus Lumnitzera; species Lumnitzera littorea. The sequence continues at coordinate 82,635,108 of JAMXBB010000001.1, forward strand.
GGGAGCTATTGTGTAAGTTTCAGGTGTAGTAAGGTAACCACTACTCTAGGTTGATTAGGTTACCTCACTTAAGATTTAATGTAGCCAATGAACCATTTCTTTGGAAACGTATAACGTCACATATTTTAAGGACCTTTAGAACCTACCCTAATTACACATACTTCCCTTAAAACCTTAAATTAATACACTATACCTAAAAGTTGCAATCTTATCAATATTGGAGTGTCTTAAGAAAAAAAAAACGTCATCTTTCTTTTATAATAGAAGGGTTGCAGCTTAAGCAATGATGTATTAACTCAACATAACTAGGATATGCATGTTAACATGTCCATTCTTTTGCTTTATTGATAAGTGATTCTTCTTTATGAAATGTTTAGACCTAAAGAAAATAGTAGGTGACCAAGTGAGCAATCAAAGAATTGATAGGCTATAGGACCACCCTAAGAATCGCGAGTAGTTGCTAAAAGCTTAGATTATCTATTTGAAAGAAAAAACTCAAATGTCTTGAAGCTCACAATTGGACCTTAAAAGCCCTTCTTAAACTAGTTTTTGGAGAAAACCATGAAACGCTGAAAGACCTTAGAGCTTGTTTGTATGACTTAGTCTAGTGTTTTTCTCAAATTATAACTAAAGGGCCTAGAATAAATGTTAAGTTTCAATCAAGAATAAATGTTAGGCTCTTTACCATTGTTTTTCTCTAATTTTTAAAAATAATAAAAGTTGCCTTTTGTTTATCATTCTTCATTCTTAACTATTTCCTTTTTGTAAATAGTGCTTCAATAGAACTCGTCTAACCATTATTTTCTCTCACCTAGGAAAATATAAATAAATTCCATAGACTTGTAAATAGAACCCCAAAAATCACCTTTTTTGCAATTAGATATCTTGGTTTCCATAAAATAAAGCCTTATCTTTCTCCCTCATAAAAAAAAAAAACAATTAAATAAATAAAAAAGAAATAAGAAAAAATTTTCTAATGGTTACCATTTTTTCAAACAAAACCCTTTAGCTTATCAAGGCAACCAACCTAAACAAAGCCACTTTGCTTATTATGGAGGCCAACCTAAACATAAGCCCCTTGGCTCGTTAAGGCAGTCAAGCCTAAACACAAACCCTTAGCCCATTTAAGCAACCTACCCAAACACAGTCCATGACCGGTTATGCTAACCCTTAGCTTATTCAAGCAACCAACCCAAAACCTATAGCCTATTAAGGTAGTTGAACTAAGCCAAAATTGTTGGTCCCTTAAAAAAGCCTAACCATGAACCAAGTCAAACATGAAATCAAATGCAACCTCAATCTCGAATTTCGGTCAAATGAAAACTAAGGCATGTTTTAAGAGACCGAGGGGCAAAGTCAACCTCCTTCTCAAGACAAACAAATATATATTTTTCTATAAGGAATTGGCAACTCACTTTTAAAAAGTTTAGGATGAAAAATGTAAACTATATCCCACACATTAACCCTTAAACACTCTAAGAGTTGAGTGACATCATAGTGATGATACTTCGAGCTCATGCCTTAAAGGAGGTCTATTTTGATTTGGATATACAGATTAAAGTGAACTTAAGCATTTATTTTGAAATCCTAAACACAATTATCCTTTGTTAAACTAGTTGGACCAATGTAGAGAATCTTCAAATTTAAACCCTATCAAGAACCACCCCTCAATAGGACAATTTAGAGGTTGGGGTCATTGATTAGGAGAGAATCATAAAATTTCTGCTAACACTTTTCAATCACCTTAAGATTACACATACCGTACCCGAGCCCATATACTCAGAATCTATAGATTTTGGGCCTTTAATCTCTTAAAGACAGAGACCCTACAATAGAGGCCAAAGAAAAGAGAAGAGCAAGAAATAATGGGGTAAAGTAATTAAAAAGAGAGGGAAAATAAGAAGAAAAGAAAGAAAAGGCTTGAAAATTGGGCTTATATGTAAGAAAAAACCCTAACCAAATAAGGCCCAAAAGATGCAAGGCCTTAAATTACATTCCCAACCTAAGAGCACAAACCTTATATCACAAATAGAAAACCTTCCTACCCATCCTAAATCACATAAGGCCTTCCCACCCACAATACCTCTCACAATTGAAAAAAGCTCTTATGATCTTAGAGGATAATTTATCTTCAATAAAAATTATTTTTTAAAACTAGGGCAAGCACACTTTTAGTTTCTTCCTAAAGGTTCTTAATTTGTATATCTAGGTTAAATAAGTAAATCATATAAATAGCCCTTCTCATAAATCCCTTTTGGCACCATATGACCAAAAGCCTAAATTCATATTGTCAAATTGAAAAAGTCATAATAGATTGATCAAGCATATCACTTACAAACTAGACTATAATTTTTAGAATAGTAGTTGAGAGTGTAATCTAGACCTAAATTGTTTAAGGAAATCCTCTTTGAATAGATTAATCAGGAGTTACCTTTTCCTTAGGAAATGAATGTTTAAAATTGTAAGACCTCATCAAGAAGTTTAGCATCGGGGTTAAGAGACATTGAGATGCCTTACATGGTTACTAAGGAAGGGGATGGTTATAACACTTGCTCCTTATATAAGAATTTACACTTGTTAGCAAACTTTCAAGGAAGAGAGAGAGAGAGAGAGAGAAAAGGCTTCAAGTCTATGTTGGCCCAAGTGGCTAAGCTTTCAATTCATGTCACCTGCTTCATTTTATTGTAGCTACATCTTTTAATGTTGACCATAATAGTTTAGGTCATTCTTGCTAATGTAGTTTTTTATGTCCATGAGCTCTTTTTTTTTTCAAATCAAGGGACTTAATCCATGATGCCCCTTTCGTTATAAATGGTTTTCATCAATTTCTTTGTTTATAAATATTTTTCAAGTCAGAAAATTTTTCAAACTAGTTATATTCCTTACTTTACTTCTTTATTCCTTCATCAATTTTCATTCAAGGTTATAGCCAACATATAGAGTGCTATCTCGACTTAATTTCCATCAAGGTTCTAGTCATCTTTTAGAATGTTGTCCCATTTTTTAATTCATTTTTAAGGTTTTAATCAACTCATGGAGCACAATCTTGACTCAATCTTTTTAGTGAGCCCATAAGGCACTTCCTTTTACCAATCTCTCTTTAGGGTCTTAGTATGCCTGTATGGCACTTCCCTACTTGTTAATTTCTTTAAGGGTTTTAGTAAGCCCAAAGGGTGCTTCTTGTTTCCAATTTCTCTTAAGGTCATAACAAGCCCATAGGGTGCTTTTCTTTACCAATCTATCTTTAGGGTCTTAGTAAGTACATAAGGCACTTGCCCTTTTGTTATTCTCTTTTAGGGTTTTAGAAAGCTCATCGAGCGTTTATCGTTTCCAATTTCTCTTAAGGTCTTAGTAAGCCCATAAGGTGTATCTTGCTTTTTTAATTTCTCTTTTTAGCGTTTTAGTGAGCTAATAGGATGCTTCCCTTCATCATTCCCTTTTTAGAGTTTTAGTGAGCTAATGGGGTGCTTTCCTTCATCAATTTCTCTTTAGTATTTAGTGAGCCTATAAGGCACCTCTGTTCATCAATTTTTCTTTAGTGTTTTAGCGAGCCCATAGGATGCTTCCTTTCATAAATTTCTCTTTCATGTTTTAACAATCCCATAGGGCACTTCCCTTCATCAATTTCTCTTTAAGGTTTTAGCAACCTTATAGGATGCTTCCCTTTACCAATTTCTTTTAGGGTTCTAGTGAGCCCACATGGTGCTTCTTTTTACCAATTTCTCTTAGGGTTTTAAGCAAGCTTTTAAGGCGCTTCCCTTTACCAACTTCTTTTACTATTTTAGCAAGCTCATAGGGCACTTCTTTTTACCAATTTCTTAGGGTTTTAGTAAGCCTATGGGGCACTTCCCATTTCTAATCTCTCTTTAGGGTCTTAGCAAGCTTATAGGTTGCTTCCCATCATTAATCTCTCCTTAGTATTTTAGTGAGCCCAAGGGGCACTTCCCTTTACCATTCTTTCTTTAGGGTTTTGGTGAACCCCTAAGGTGCTTACCATCATCAATCTCTCTTTAGAATTTTAACAAGCCCATTGGTTGCTTCCCATCATCAATTTCTCTTTGGGGTTTTAGCTAGCCCATAGAGTGCTTTCTTATGTCTAACTAGCTTTCAAGATCTAGCAAGGAGTATTCTTTCTTACCTAGATTAATCAGCTTAGAATAGCACTTGTAGGTTCCAAGTCAACGTCTTATTTTAGGGTTGCTAGTTTCTTAGAGATGCTCCCGCCTAAGTTAGTTAACCTAAAGGAGCATAACCAGGTTTTCAAAATCAATTCTAATTTAGGGTTGCTAGTCCCCTAAAGACACTCCTACCTAGGTTAGTGAGCTCAAAGGAGTATGATCAAGTTTTCTAAATCAATTCAAATTTAAGGTTTTTAATCCTTTAGAGACACTCCTACATAGGTTAGTTAACTTAAAGGAGCACTTATAGGTTTTCTAAAATTGATTCTAATTGAGGATTGCTAGTCCCCTAGATGTTCCCACTTAGGTTAGTGAGCTTAAAGCAGAACAACTGGGTTTTCTAAATCAATTCCAATTTAAGGTTGCTAATCCCTCAGAGGCACTCCCACCTAGATTAGTCATCTTAGAGAAGCACTTCTAGGTTTGCTAAATCAATTCCAATTTAAGGTTGCTAGTCCCGTAGAAATGCTCCGGCCTAGGTTAGTTAGCTTATAAAAGAACTTATAGGTTCAAAATTAACATCTTATTTTAGGGTTGCTAGTCCTTTAGAGATGCTCCTACCTAGATTAGGCCTAAGTTAGTTAGGTTATAGGAGCACGACTAGGTTTTCTAAAATTGTTTCAAATTTAGGGTTCCTAATCCCCTAGAGATGCTCCCATTTAGGTTAGTGAGTTTAAAGGAGCACAATCAGGTTTTCTAAATTGATTCTAATTTGTGCTTGCTAGTTACTTTGAGTTGCTCCCACCTAGGCTAGTTAACTTAGAGCAGCATTTCTAGGTTTTTTAAATCGATTACAATTTAGGGTTGCTTATTCCTTAGAGACACTTCCGCTTAGGTTAGTAAGCTTAGAAAAAAACTTGTAGGTTCCAAATCGATGTCTTTTTTTGAGTTGCTAGTCACATAGAGATGCTCTTGCCTAAGTTATTCATCTTAATGGAGCACGACCAGGTTTTCAAAATCGATTCCAATTTAAGGTTGCCAGTCCCCTAGAGATGCTACCGCTTAGGTTAATCAGCTTAGAGAAGCATTTCCAAGTTTTCTGAAATTGATTCCATATTAGGCTTACTAGTCCCTTAGAGATTCATCTACCTATGTTAGTGAGATTAAAGAAGCATAACTAGGTTTTTTAAATCAATTCCAATTTAAGGTTACTAATCCCATAGAGACATTTCTGCCTAGGTTAGTCAGCTTGGAGGAGTACTTCTAGGTTTTCTAAAATCAACTCCAATTTAGGGTTTCTAGTCTCTTCTAGACACTTCTGCCTTAGTTAATCAACTCAAAAGAGCACTTCTAGGTTTTCTAAATTGATTCTAATTTAGGTTTACTAGTCCCTTAGAGATGGCCTTACCTAGCTTTGCTAACTTAGAGGAGCACTTTCAAGTTTTCCAAAATCAATTCTAATTTAGGTTGCTAGTCCCTTAGAGATGCTTTTTCCTAGGTTAGTGTGCTTAAAGGAGCATCACCAAGTTTTCTAAATTGATTTCAATTTAGGATTACTAATCGCTTAGAGATGCTCTTACCTAGGTTAATGAGCTCAGAGGAGTACTTTCAGGTTTTGTAAAATCGATTTCAATTTAAGGTTTCTAGTCTCCTAATGATGCTACCACCTAGGTTTATGAGCTTAGAGGAGCACAACCAAGTTTTCTAAATCAATCCCAATTTAGGGTTGCTTGTCCTTTAGAGACATTTCCGCCTAAGTTAAACAACTTAGTGTTGCACTTTCAGGTTTTCCAAATTGATTCCAATTTAAGTTTACTAGTCTCTTAGAGACACTCTCATCTAGGTTAGTTAACTTAAAGGAGCACTTCTAGGATTTCTAAAATTGATTCCAATGTAGGGTTGTTAGTCCTCTTAAGATACTCTTACCTAAGTTAATTAGCTCAAAAGGACACAACTAGGTTTCAAACTGATTTTTCTAGCTAGCTCCTAAGGTGCGAGATCCTTCTAATGTCTTAATAGCACCTTTTCGCTCCTTCATCTTTCACCTTTCACTAAATCCCCAAGTGGATCAAGCATAGTATAGCTAGGTAGTTGTAGCACTTCTTAGGGTAATTTCATTGTTAAGGAAAAAATGATATTTCTTTTTGTTTATGTAGCAAAGTTTTGCTCAAATTTCATCACAAAAGATGAATAGTTGTAAGCATCCCATTTTTGCCCCCTTATAGCATTAGATTTTTTTTTTTTGTTTGGAATAGGAAGAGAGTCCTAATTCAAACAAAATACCAAAAAAAAAAAACTAGAATAATTAAAAAAATAGGAAATTTAGAAAAAGTACAAAAAATAGAAAATATAGAAAAAAATACAAAAAATAGAAAATTTGGAAAAAAATAAAAAAGTAGAAAATAAAAAGAATAATAATATAGAAAGATAGATCCTTTTTAGTGAAATAGAACATTTTAAGTAAAATAGATTAATAGAAAAAAATGTTTTCAAGAAAAATAGGAATTTAAGATTATATATTGTCATTAGATAGATCATTTGGGTAGTTTTTATTTCATAGCATATTCAGGTTGTTTTATAGCTTAAATGTATTTTAGTTGCAAGACATATTAGGGCACAAGCCAACAACCCAATTGATGCTATACTTGGTCTTGGCATTGACACATGAAAGAGGTCATGGGTTCAAAACTCGTAATAAGCACATTTTTCCATTTTCTATTTTTGCATAACATAGTATATGTAGTGAACATTTATTGGGCCATGTCTTGACACCTAATACATGGCACGCATTTATTCGACCATGTAGTAAGCTCTTTCTCTCCAATTCTTTCCCTTTCTTTCCTTTTCTCTTCCCTTCATAAGCTTTCTTTTGTATTCTTAGCCTAATGTCATCTGTTCTTTGTCATTTTTGATCATATTCTTCACATTATTTTACCAAATCAATGATGAAATTGTGATGAGCACATGGCTTACATTGAAAACAATACAATAACTTGTCCAAATTCATGCATTATTACAATCAAAATCGAATCAAAGGTAGCAAGAAGCATAGATACATAACTTAAATATCTAAGTTGAACAAGCTTGATTCAAGCCTAAAATTGAATTTCAAAGCTTCTAATGTTTGTTTATGATAAAAACAAACAATGAAGATGTACATATGACAAAAAATTTACACCAATTCATCCATAAATTCAAAATAAGCTTAGTTTTCCTCAATCATTCATTCCAAAAATTCATTGCAATTTTGAGCTTTCCATACATATTAAAGCTACAACAAGTATAAATAGGACTTCTAGGAGCTCTATGAAGGATCACTTACCATTGGTTTTTTCAAATCACTCAAGAATACACTTACAAGCTCTTTCTCTCTCTACTGCGAAACTCCCTCTCTCTCTAGAAATTAAGCAACATTAGATTTTTTTTAGCAAAGCTAAGTTACTTGTGTACATCTACACCTCTTAATCTTCAAAATGCCACCCCTAACTTCCTTAGCCATCACTTGTAGTAGCTCGACAACACGCCACCACCAAACCTTGACTACCTATTGCCACTCGTGCACCACCACCAACAACGCTACTTAGGTATGAACTATCCATACCATAATAACCAAGACCTTTTAACAAACCTATTTCAATAACCCTCTTACTCTAACAACCCCTTGGCCATGATCGTGAAGAGCCACCGCCGACCACCATTAACCAAAAACCACAGACTGCCACCATTCACTATAGCACCCTCTTTAGACCTACTATCTCTAATAAGATTCTCACGTATCTATCCTTCTTTGCTTGAATTGGTGGCTAAAGCACTTTGAAGATACCCTTGTGGTAGCTGATTATTCTTCCCCAACTTCACTCATGTGTTGTGTATGTGTTTAGGCTGAACTACTCGACCTAGCTGCACTTGAAGCCATCCAATCGTACCCTTTTGGAATGAGTTGGTTCGACCCTCTTTATAAGTACCTTGTTTTTTTTTTTTCTCTTTTTTTTTTTTCATTTTCTCTTTCATGTTACTTTGTATTTGCCTAAAAAGAAAAAGGGAAATGTATAATAACAAAAAAAAAAAAAAGAAGAGAAGAAAAAAAAGATTGAAAAGAAAAGAAAAAAAAAAGGAGAAGCTTTATTATTATTATTATTTTTAAGTATGCTTCAGTTGAAAATAAAAAAAGAAAAGAAAATAAAAAATATGAAAAAATAATAAAAATAAAAAATTTATGTTTTATTAGTTTGGAAAATTATTTTAAATAAAACTCTAATTAATAAAAACCTCTCAAAAATAGGATTTTCTTAGTATTTTTAAAATCAATTAGTAGTTGAATAATTAGGACCCTTTTAGAATTTTCTTTTAGAATGGAAAATAAATTGATAAAAAAGTAAAACTAACTGTTTTTAGAATTAAAGAAATGAACCCACTTAAACTTTTGAAGAATAAACTATGAAAGTTTGATCCTGAATAGCGGATATGTAAGTAATTATAGGAAAGTACTAAGAGATTTAAAATGTGGAAAAATTTGTTCTTCCACTTTTTGTAAATAATGGTTCAATTGTGCTTTTTGGTACATTTAATTTTATTTACTTGTTTGCATGTGATTAGATATTTTTTGGGAAGGGTATTATTAAAAGGTAAGCTTAACTTTAGAAAGGCTAAAGTAAAACCCTTAAGAGTTTAATAGATTAGCCCTCAAATTCGAATATCTAGTTTTCAAAACCGTTTTAAAATAAATTGTTTTTTTTCAATAGACCATTTGCTTCCCTATTGATTTAACCTAACCTATTATCTCTCGACCCCAATCGAGTAGTGACTCCAAACTTTTCAAAATAAAAAAAAAAAAGTTTTTCTTAACTCTTAGTCGAAGGTTAAACATGTTAGAGTTTAATACTAATCAAGTTAAGAAAACTAATAAAATCGGTAAAAATCCAGGCTCAACAATATTCATAGTTAAAGTAATGGGACTAAATCTAGGATACAAAGTGATGTGGTGTAAATTGAGAAAGATATGGTATGCTTTAAATGAATTAAAGTTAATCTATGTAGGCTCAAGTTATCATCATGTCTATTTATGTGTTGCAAAGGATTATCAATAGGTTATAAGAAATGGCCATTGGTTTGTTGATATACTTGGCATTAATGAAATGAGAGTTAGATTTTAGACCTAAAGCTTTAGAGTTCAATGTAATGGTAGTATGGGTGAGGCTTATGGCTTACCCATGGAGTTCGTTCTCGACAATTGTAATAAGGAGAATAAAGGAAAAAATTGCATGACTCTTAAGGTTTAATTCTCATGTAGTGGTTTTAGAAAGGGGAAGATATGCTCACATTTGCATTCAAATTAATAAAAATAAGCCATTGAAACATTTAGTTATTATAAATAAAATAACTTATCAGATTTAACATGAAGGCCTAACTAATATTTATGTGAATTGTGGTTGCATGAACCACAATAAGAATTTTTATCCAAATAAGAAGGCATCACATGAGGAAAATGTAAAGGAGGAGGATGTGGGGGATAAAGGAGAATCGAGAGAGAAGATTGAAGGAGAATAGTTGGGTATGAAGCAAGGTAGGTTGAAAAGGAAGATGGAAGGAGAACCTTCATACTTAAGGGAGATTGAGACAATAGAATGGGGTGATTCAAAAGTCGAAGAAAAGGCTATGAAGTCTACGGAAGTGGATAATAATGAAGAGAAGAGGATAGGAGGTGGGGATGAAGAGAGTGGATGGACATCACTATAACACAAGAAACAAAAGGAAGTTAAAAGGGTATAATTATAGAAGAGGTAGCAATCAATGAAGGCATGCTAGTTGAAAAATGAAAGGCAATGAAGAGTGAGAAGAGGATTAAGTACAATGAAAAGGTCTTTACTGAGTTTGGTAAAGGAAAAGACACCACATTTAGTGATAATCTTTGTCCATCTAATAACCAAAAAGAAGGAGATAATACTTCTATCCATTGAACCAAGAAATGACTTTTACCTTTCAATGTAAAGATAAAAGAAATATTTCCCTAAAAAAGCTTACTAAGCAACATGATGAAAATACTAGAAATAGAAGTTTCAGTTCAAATGATTTAATTATAGTCCCCTATGCTAGAGTAACATGTGACCTTGAGATAGTAGATGTAAGCACATAAGTGTATACAGTAACGATGCATATGGAATTGATAGGAATAGTAAAAAAAAAAACACAAAGTGGAAAAGGAATAGAGTTTTGAAGATAACATTCTAGCCATCTTTTCCTCAAGGGCGAGTATACGGGGAAATGGTAAGAATGGTTATAAAAGTAAACCTATTAGTGAAGATGCATATGTTTTAAACATAAACGGGGCCAAAGGAATCTCTGAACTAACTAAAATAGACTTATCTGAACCAATTGGAATAGACTTGTTAACATTAGAAAATTGGGTTGAGGAATGAACTTAGACACTTTGATTGTGATTGTTCTCCAAATAAAAGAAATAACGCTATGGAGGATACTAAGGCAACTCCAGCGCAACAACTTTGATGCTTAAGTAAGTTAGATTGTTTAAGAGAAAGATAAAAGTATGAAAGAGGCCACCAGAGTGTTAAGGGGACATGGCTAACGTCATGGCAGCTGGCGAGTAATTATTCGGATAGAGAAGCTAACTATTTACATCGAGTGTTAGAATTTGAAGCTTTTGGAACTGATCGATCAAAGTTCGATCTATGGGTAGTTATTATGAGCTAAGGGAGGTCATCCAAATTTGCTCTGGTTGAATTCTGCCTGTAAGCATTTAAATAACTAGTCTTCTCGAGGTGACCTATACAATTAGTGAGACTTAAATGAGATCGAGAGTAGATGAATGGGATGATGTGGTTAGACATTAGGTTGGGCATAACCCTAATTAGATCGGTTTATATCCTTAAGGAAAAGCCTCTATCAACATTTGCCCCTCAACTCTTCTTTATGAATACATCAAAGGGAGTAATATTGCATGTTAATTGGAAATCTCAATTAGAAATCTTAATTGCATTGTCTTTGTAGCAAGGGCAGCTTTAGGCTATCATGTTAGTATTTGAACTTTGGGTTCTGGTTCCGACCTTAACCAAAGAGGTAATGTGCTATCCTTAGGGTATTGACTTGTCTTTTGCTTAGTTTGCTGGGGAAAATTTTTCATCCATTAGACGTAACGCTTTAAGTCTCACCATTGGGACCCATGCAGTCATATTAGAGTCCACATATGCCCTTGGGGAAGTGTAACTTCATTAGGACCATTTGATCTGACCTATACGTGATTAATCAAATAAACCATATTGAATGGTAATTATAGGACGTATGGATCCCCATAAACCACTGCCAAACTTACGCCCATATATTCCATATCTCTTTCCTTCTTTTCTTTTTCTTCCTTCTAGAAATTTTCTTATTATTGACTTAGATCCTTCTAAGCTCTCTCTTTCCCTGAATCTATACATAACATAATCCTTCTTTATTCTTCATTCTCATCGATTATATTTGTTAAGGTACATTATGTCTACAACCTAATTTGACGACTCAACTTACTATTAGCAATGGAGCTAAGAATTATCTAATATACATTGAGTAGGCAATTCCCTTCCTTAAGAAGAACCCCTTAGCATAGTGGACCAGGACGTCGTTGATTGCCCATGAGATTTGTTAAGGTTGATTGGGTTAGTATGAATCTACACTCTTAGGCCGTGGAAGGTTATGAAACTTACGTAAGATGACTATCCCTTAGACAATGAATGTAATTCTCTAACTTTTCCCTTATATGTAGGAATAGAGGACAACATGAGCTTAAGTAGCATCGTAATTATTGATTGAATAGGAATTCAACTCCTTAAGGCTCAATTTTCATAGTGCCCCTCCAGCTTGGTTGATTGAAAGGCCTTAACCTCATGTACAAATTATCACACTCAAAGACTAAGAGTTTTCCTTCTTAAAAATATTTTGAGGTTGGTTTGAAGTTACCATTTACTATATTTCAAAGATCTTATTTTATGTATCATCGCTTGTGACCTTCAATGCTTACTCCGAACTCCTATAAGCTACTTATGGTGTTCGAGTGCATATGTGAGGATTTAGAGGTTAGGGCTACAGTTACCCTATTTAGATATTTTTTGACATTGAAAAGGCAAGAGGGCTAGTTTTACATATGTACCTAACCTTATAGGAAATTTTTGCTAAGGTTATAGTCCTCAATTCATAAGTGGAAGCACAAGCGGATTGTTTTTAGGTTAGCTACCTAATTAGATTTCCCAACTACTTGGAGTCAGTTGATTAAATTATCTAACATCAAGCACTTACTTCCTAATGATCAGAAGGACCGTAATACCATCATGGAAGCTTATAACCATAGATAGTTCCTTTAGGATGTAGATGTTATCATCTCTAAATACTCTAATGGTACTTCAATCTTCCTTAAGGACGAAGCTCAGGTAGATGAAGATGCCAATGGTACCTTTGATGAAAATGATGAGGGCTTGATAAAGGTGTTGTCATGAAGCAAGGTATAAGCTTTGTGATCTTGCCATGTGGAGAAGAGTTCATATAAGGAGGAACCCTTACATTTAATTTGGAAGCTAGGTGGTCTTTCTTGCCTATGCTTAGCACAACATTTGTAAGTTCCTTAATTTAAGTTATACCCTTCTTCCAATCTAATTTCTTGTATGTTTGTTGTAGACATGTCTCTCAAGGATTGCAACTTAAAGGATCTGTTTGCCTAGTTGAAGGCCGACGAATCAAAGGGTAGAGAAGACCCTAAAAAGACTTCTATTAAATACGTTCCAACTATACTACTGTCTAAGCCTCAAAATAAGGTATTTCCAAAAGCTCTGATGAAGCTAATAGTAACAACTACTACTTTCCAATTAGCAAACTAAAAGGAATAAGGACCCTCAATAGGCTAAGGTCATCACAAAAAGAAAGGTCATCGAGGTTGTTAAATTGAGGAAGTGACCTAATAGGCATGAATGTCCTCCCTTAAAGAGGGATCCTGAGAAGGGAAAAACTCTTGGTAAGTCCAAATCTAGGGGTAACTCTATAAACCTGAATAGGGGTGAAGGGAGGCCCTTTAGAATTCAAAATTCAATTACTCCACCTCAAAGACAAAATATCGAGGTGTTGCAATGTTTTCTAGCTTAGAATGTCAACACTGCTGACCACGTCCTAAGGCATGGTCAAGTAGCATTAGAACTGATCTAGAGGATTTGTTTACCTAATGATGTTCAACCCCTAATCAATATGGTCAAGCTCTACTAAAACTTTAGGTTTGATAGTATGCTATGTTTAGTTGCCTTTAGTTGCTATGATGTAAGTCTTCTCTACTCTTGTAGGCTTAAGCTTATAGAATTTGTTATTCATTTCTAATTCCCTATTGATCTTTAGAACTCCTAATGACTAATGATGATCTTAGAGGCTCTTACTAAGGAGAAGAATGCCATAAGTTCCCTATTCTAATCTATCTTTTGTCTTCCTTTGATTCACTTGGACTAACAGTTTTCCCTTTGTTTCCTTTTAGATTGCTAAAGATGCTAAAAATCAAGTAGCTAGTGTAGAGGCTAAGAAGAAGAATCTTTAGGAGAAGTAGGACATCAAGAAAGCCAAATTAGAGGAGGATAAGGCAAAGATCAAAGAGGAGCTTAAGGCCTTGAAGGAGAAGGTTAGGAAAGAAGTCAAAGCTCAAAGGAGAAAGAGGTAGCTTTGGGTGAAGAATAAAAGAAAAGCTCCCAACTAGTGACCATCTTCTAAGGGACACAAAATGAGGTCAAATTCCTTAAGAACAAACACAGTAAGGAGGTCTTCATCTACAAAGTTCATATGAAGAGTTGAAGATAAAGATGGTTGAAATTGAAAAGGATTACAGCTCAATATATTAAAGGGCCTTTGATAAGGCATGTTAGGACATCTAAGAGAATGAAGAATATAAGGGCTTGATGTGCTAAAAGGTATTGGACAAAATCAATCTAACTTAGGGGAGATCTTAATACATCATTCTAAATATGATCTCAATTGCCTAAACTTCATCAATTAAATGTAAAATAATGAGGTCTTTGCTAAAGAGGACAACATTGGAGAGGCCAAAATAAAGGAACAACTAGACAAAGATGCAAGCACCCCTGTTGTTGATTCCACCAATATACAAGAGTAGAGTGAAGCTCCTATGGTCTTAGAAATGCTATCTCTTGATCATTTAGCCAAACCTCAACCTGATTCAACTTAAGGCCCTAATGTCTAAGATACCACCCCTACTTGAGTCCTAAAGGAATGATTTTCACTTTGTCTATTTCATTGTCATCTAAAATTTGTTTTTAGGTCAGTATGCCAACTTTAAGGCCATGTAACTATCTTTTTGAAAGACCTTTATTGTCATTTTCTTTCTATCTTTAAGGTTATTCTTGTACTATCAAATGTTCATGTGAATACATGTTGGCTTCTTCTATTGAATTTTGATTGTATTCGTGAACTTTGACATGCTTACAAATTGTTTTGGTTTATCCTCAGTAGGATCTCCATGTAATTGGCTTAAAAGCCTTCAGATTACTTACCTAGATTTGTTTGTGCCTTAAGGCTTTTAGCTAGCTAGTTGCCTATCTTGACAAGTTTAGACCTTTATACCTATCCTTAGTTAATAAGTTAGGGCTTCTAAATAGCTCATCATCCATTTATTGGGTTTAGAGGTTTAGAATAGTTCATCACCTGTTTATTAGACTTAGAGTATTGTTCTCATTGTCAATTAGAGACTTAGGGACACATAATAGCCCATCATCCTTAAGAGGATTTACAGCTACCATGCCAATCACCCTTATAAGGGCTTAAGGCTTCTAGGCTTCATTGTTCTTTCTTAAAACTTAGAGATCTATGGATATTCTTTTCCCATTGCCCATCAAATATAAGACTTATGGATTTAATGCTGTATAATTTGCTCATTGCCCTTTAATAAGGCTTAAAGACTTTTAAGGCCCTTTTTCTTTAAACTAGAAAGATCGGATAAAGATCATATCCTCATCATTACATTACACTTTTAATGATAAGCATTGTAACAAAGTAAAGCAGAGCATGAAATAGAATAACATTGGATAATAAACAAACACTCCATTATATGCTATACTAGAAATGAACTAGGTCGGTCTATTGGTTCTAATCCTTCCAAACATAACTACATCATGTAAGGAAATAAAATGATCACATCTATTGGAAAGAGACAAACATTCTAAATATGTAGAATAGGTTTAGCCACATATAAATCATAAGTCACACAAAACATCATCATAACAATAATAAAACAAACAAACATATCATCTTTCATTCTGTAGACATCCATCATTTAAAGTATGATATGAGATTGTCATCATTCTACACCCTAAGGATCAACTACCCATCAAGTCTCTATAGCTTGTAGGCATATCTATACCTTGGCATTCCTTTGCTCCTAATGCTTCAAGTTTCCTACTGACCAAATCACCATGTTAGAAGCACTTGTACCTGACCTACCTATTGTAATACTAAGCTATCCGTTCCTGATAAGTAGTAAGATGAGCTTTGGCTAACACATATGACTCACGGAATGTATCTAGATTAGCCTAAAGGCCAATGTCATTATATTTAAGGTTACATGCCAGAACCCTTACACTCACCACTTGTCATTCAATTGATAATGCTACCTTTGACCTAAAAGCTAATTAATATGGGGTGTAACTTGTTGAGGTCCTCTATATAGCCTTATACCTCCACAAAACATTGGGTAACTCATCTACCCATTTGCTCCTAACTCGGTTCACTCTTTTGTTTAAACTCTATAAAATCACCTTGTTCATTACCTTAACTTAACCATTACTCTAGGGGTGTAAAATAGACGTATAGCATAGTCTAATCTTTCGAGCTTCATAGATTTCCCTAAATTCATCATTATCGAATGTTGACCCATTGTCTAATATGATAGCATTTGGAATCTTGAACTTGCTCAAAATATTACTAACCATGAAAGCCTCAATACTTCATTCTATTATACTTGCTACGGCCTTGGCTTCAACTCATTTAATGAAATAGTCCACTACCACAATGATATATCACCTCTACTTAGTCATCTTTAGGAATGGACTAAGTATATCCAATCTTCATGAGGTGAAAAGCCAAGGATTGGTAAGGTGAATCAAGTACGAGCTTAGGACTTGCTCAACCAAAGCATTCCTTTGACATTGATCGTAAGTCTGACCTAAAAGAAGAGCATCTCTCCTCATTGTAGGCTACTAATGGCCTAGTCTCAAAGCTTAGACATATGGAGCTATAGCTCTAATATGATTATTACACACCCCAATTTGTAGATAAGAATGAACTTGCTCTACCTTAGATGGCTAAAGGCACCTTAAGTAAGGCATACTCATGCCCCTCTTGTATAAATTTCCATCAATTAGTGTAATATTGGCTACTTTATAGATAAGCCATTGAGCCTCTTTAGAATCTTGAGGTAAAGTCCCATTCTTCAAATACTCTAAGATAGGATCCATCCAACAATGCTCTAAGTCCTTATGTTGAATCTCTAAACACTCTTATGGTTATAATTTCATTCTCTTCTCAAGTAGATATTCAATGAAGATCCTTTCTTCTCGATTCTATAAGCTTGTAGATGCTAACTTAGATAATTTGTCCATTGCATAATTTTCCACCCTTGGTATCCTCATCAGCTATTAGTTCTTAAAATTCGACCCCATTCTCCTTCACCAATTGCAAATACTTGATCATGTTCTCATCTTTGGCCATCTTACTTCCTGTGACTTGATTAACCACCAATTGAAAGTCAGAAAAAGCATTCAGACACTTTGCTCCAGCCTCTTTAGCTAACTTCATTTTAGCTAATAATGCCTCATACTCTAATTCATTGTTGCTAGTTAGGAAGTGAAATTTGAAAGCATAGGAGATCAGAGCACCCATTGGATTTATCAAGATTAAACCTGCTTCACTTCCTTTTTTGGTTGATGAACCGTCAATGTATAATTTCTAAGTCGATTAATCTGCATTCGAATTAGAACTCTCAGTTCCAATAAATTCAACAATGAAGTTCACCAAGATCTAAGCCTTATATGCTTCTCTAGGTCGGTATTATATCCTAAGAGCACTAAGCTCTAAGGCATACTTCACCATACATCCTAAGGCATCAAGCTTATGTAAAGCTTGCTTTAGATGTTGGTTGGTCAGTGGTGTTGTGATCTCACTTCCATTAGTGTTACTCGAAAATAAGAATTTGCCCCTTTTTAAAATAGTAGAATACCATACATCCTAAGGTATCAAGCTTATGTAAAGCTTGCTTTACATGTTGGTTGGTCAGTGGTGTTGTAATCTCACTTTCATTAGTGTTATGCGAAAGTAAGAATTTGCCCCTTTTTAAAATAGTAGAATACTATACTATCAATGGACTCATCTGCAAATAGAAACAATTAAAATTTAGTGGAAACCACAAACAAACGGCAAGCATACTAGTTTATTGATAGTATAAGGACAATAACCAAGGTCATATTTTATGGTGGAGGAAAGAATAGAATTTAGAAAGACAACTAAGTACTAGATTCAACTTTTTCTTCTCTAATCTAAGCAACCAATTTAGCAAATTGAAAGGAAAGAGCATATAAGTTATCTCAAATAGAAGGAAAACTACAATGTAATTAAGCGTGGATTTTAGCAATTTCTCAATATTGAGATGTGGATTTCTATAAAAAGAAGTATGACTAATAAGTAAACAATTATGTAAAATCGATATGGCTATGCTATTCAAGTATTTATGATAGTTTAAATATGGATTTTATTAATACTCACAAAATTTAACCTACTTTTGTTTCATAAATTTTATCATGCATCAAGAGCATTATATTACCAATCTCTCATCTACATTATCCACTAGCTATTCAAGTCTTGTCAGAATTGATTTCTCATTCCAACCAATTTTAACTCCAAGTGAGTACAAGGATTTGAGCTCTAATTCTCGAGAATTACCGATTTAAATTAGAAATCCGAGGTTCTATTTTAGGTTTTTGAATCCTATTACGGTATCTAAACCTTACTAGGATAACAAGGGAGAAGGCCCAATTTATGGGAACTGCTGCCTAACTCGACATTAACCCAACAGTCGAGTTATACCTAATTACACCAAAGAACTAAGTAAAATTCCAAGTTTCTACTATCACAATACAAGAACATTAAAAACCATAATTACCACATCATGTTCACACACTACCCATAAGCACAATAAGCATTATTCACCACATTCATAGAGCATAAGCATTTAATACATAATACACATGAACATGAAAATAACCATTGCATTAAACACGGAAAAAGTATGATAAACATTACAAAACTAAGCTATTCAACCTCAACAATAGAGTTCATCAAGATTTTCCTAACATCCATGGATAGAATGGAAATTCACAAACCCAAACCTTGTAAAGAGTTAAAATCTACTAAGAGTTTATGCTATGTGCATGAAAATACAAGAAAAATGCTATGGAAATCATAAAACTACCCTAAAAGTAACCTAAGAAAGCCTAAAGAACAAGAAAGTGGTAGAACAAAAGCCTTAAATCTTAGAAAATGCAAAGCAAAATCTATAAAAAACGAAAATGAAATAGTTTTTATATTAGGTCATTACTAGCATGACGGTAAGCAAGGGTACCATTAAGCCGGTGGATAGGTATCAAGCACTTCTTCTCTTCTCTTTTAATGAGATAGTGCATTTTGCTTCAAGGGTTCAATATACCATCATAACAGTAACTAAGGGTACTATCAAGCTGGTATATACTTCTACTTTTGCAAATTGATTCATTTCTATTTAAGATATCAACTTGGCGATGGCTAGGCTTACTATCAAGTTAGTAGTTTCGGTTCTAAGTTTCTTTCATTTTCTTCATTTCTAGCTTCTTAAATGGGCCTAAGGACCTGCAAGATCAAACAAAAAGAACCTTAAATTCTTTAAATATATACTATTTTTGAGCATTAAAACAAAAAAATATGAATTGCACTTGTATTGAGAAATTATATGTGATTTTAATGAAAATTCATACACTTTTCCTTAAAAATCTATTGAATCACATAAAATTGTTATAGAAATCCTTTAGATAACAGTGTGGTTTCATACACTTATTAGTTAGGACTATAACCTGTTGAGCTTCAAAATATGGTCGGAGCTTCCATGTAGCTACCAATATGGCCAAAAGAAACTTCTATAACTTCATGTGCCTCAACTTTAGTCCTTACAAAACATGACTTACACAATAGACTACCTACACACCCATTCTTCTACTCGTATTAGTATAGAAGAAAAGGCCTACTCACTTATAGATAGGTATAGGTAAAGTGTCTCTCCTTCAACAAGCTTTAATATGATTGAGAGTTTTGTTAAAAACTCTTTTAAGTTCTTAAAAGCCTTCTCACAATCCTTAATCCATCGAAACTCAAATGGATTACTTAAAAATTTGAAAAACTCCATACATTTTTCAATACTCTTTGAAACAAGCCAAGCCACTCAATCGATTAGCCTTTGGACTCCCTTAATAAACTTTGGTGGCACCATGTCAAGTACCACCTAAATCTTCTCTAGATTGGCCTCAATTTCATGCTACGTCACCATAAACCCTAGGAACTTCCTTAAGGATGCAATAGACACACACTTTTGTGGATTTAACTTCATATTCTATTTGTTCAGAGTGTTAAGAGTCTCCTTAACATTGACTAGGTGGTCATTGTTCATTTTTCTCTTCACTATCATGTCATCTACATAAAACCTCAATATTTTTGTTTATTTGAGGTCTGAACAACTTCATAACGAATCATTGATATGTAGTTCTTGCATTCTTTAACCTAAACAATGTAACTTTGTAATAATAAGTTTTTAATGAAGGAGGTATGTACCTAATCAAAAGGATGCATCTTGATTTGATTGTACTTGAAAAATGCATCCATGAAGGTTAACAAGGTATGTCCTAAGGTTAAGTCGACCATCTAATCTATTTGAAGTAAGGGAAAGTAATCCTTTGAGCATGCTTTATCCAAATCGGTAAAGTCGATGCATATCCTCCATTTCTAATTTGCCTTCTTCACCAAAACAAAATCATAAGCCATGTACGATAGGGCTCTTCTTGAATAAAATTTGCCTCCAATTATTCCTATACCTCCTCTTCAATGCGTAGCTTGTCTCTTTATAGTGAAATGTCTTTTCTTTTGTTATATGACCTTCATACTTGGATCAATATTTAACTTGTAGGTGATAACTTCTTTCGATATATTTGGCATGTCAAAAGGAAACCAAGCAAAAATGTCCTTATTAGCTTGAAGGAAACGTATTATTCAATCCACTTTAGTCATATACACAGGGTTACTGTTGATCTAAATTGTCAATGTTTCCTTTGTAGGTTCTCCTCTTATTTGCATTTGATTACTCGAAGTTTACTTTATAGGATAGACCTGATTTCTTTTCAAAGTCTTCATGCATAGAGCTTGAGCGTGTTATTGGTCTCTATAACATGTTCTAAAAGGAATTCAACTACTATACCCCTTACCCACAACTGAGCCCAAAGCCTAGAAGGACTAACTAGATGAATCCTCTTACTCCAACCAACTCCTGTTAAGGCCACTCTGATCTTCATTAACGATCAATCACTCATGCCGAAATGAATAACTACATATCTCTTAAAAGTTGAATGTCAACCAGATGAAAGCTCTGTTGACAACTTGACCCCTCACAAACATCTGTTTAGCTATGTCCAAGCCAAGCCCCAACTTAGCAACATTAAGGCCGAGAAGATGAGAGCTCTAACACATGCCTGCAACCATTCCTTCTTTGATAAGTCTACCCCAAATTAATACTTTTGCTTGGTACCTTAACTAGACAGAATTCAAGCTAACCATATAGAATTTTCTTTTTCTACCAAAAAGTCGTCTACCCACGGCAAGCCACATATCTGAGCAACCATGTATAGAATCTTCTGCATAGAAAAGTTGCTTTTGTTGTATCTGCCAATATACCCTTCATCATTCCTTGTATATTACTCCTTTTAGACACTATTTCTTTGGTCTTTTCCATTTTAGGCAAGTTATCCTAACTTTTGGGTTTAAATACCCATTGTACATGTAGCTACACATCAGAATTATCATCATTAACATCAATACAATGGATATTCCTTCTTGTGAACATTGCTCTCATTAGTTAGTTTGCTCTTTGTTCACTCTTATCCTAACCCTTAAGTAAGGCTAGGTAGTAAGTAACCTCATCAAAACATCTTATGCATCATATCGAGTTGTGACGTAGGTTCTCAAAAGTTTAACTGTTATGTTTTATCCTTTAGAGCCGTTTATGGGTTTGCTTATCTTCTTTCTTTTCTGTTCTCTCATATGCGATTCCCATCACTCATTTTAAGCTTTCGGGAAGCTTGGACCTACCCTTGCGATCGGCCTTGTCTACCCTTATCTTTGGTTTGCATCATCTTGGTATCAGAGTGGAAATTTCACTTTAGGTAAGTTGTATCTGGGATTTGTAAAGTAATGTTTGTTGTCATAGTGTGTTGAAGTTGTAGAAAGGATTATTGAAGTATTCTAAGCCAATAATAAGGTGTAGTAACTTATTCTTAAGTACCTTATTTTTCCTTGCTTTAAACGTTTGAAAACTGAGCAAGTTTCTACATTATGACTTGTTCAATAGTGTAGTTGCTATATTTACATGCTATTGAGTTTCTAGTTTAAAGAGTGTGTATGTTGCTTAGTTAGAAGAAATAGAACTAAGAACATCTCAAAATTGAAAAGTTTGATATTCAAATTTGTTAAAGAAATGATAGGCCCAAGTGTTAATGCAGGTATTAAGGATGACAATAATGGAATTGTCCACCATAGCGAATAACCCTAGAATACTCCCAAAAGTATAGATGAGAGACTGGATGAGGTAGCTAACCTCTTAGTGGACTTAACCAAAGCCATTCATGCAATGGCCTATTGCCTTATTGATGTTCTACAGAATACTCCATATGCTACCATACCTATTAAGGGATAGATCTTTGCTCGATGAGTTTAAGGTAGAGGAGTAGGTAGATGAGTGAGAAGAAGGATTGACTTGGGAGATCTAAATGATGACGAAGAGGAAGAATATAATGAGGAAGAAGAATAAGCTCGAGCACCTTGAGCTACCAACTATGTGAAGATTCAGATCTTGAGCTTCAATAGGTTTAGAAGTGAGGATGATTATTTAGATTAAGAGGAAAAGGTAGAGCGTGTTTTTTATTATAACCAATATAAAGACTACAAGAAAGTAAGGACTATTGCTATTATGTTCTCAAGATATGCTGCCATGTGGTAGAAGAACTTTTAGGTCATGAGAAGACGAGAAAGATATAAAGAGATTAATACTTAGCCTAAGATGAAGAGAATACTTAGAAACAGGTTTGTACTAGTTACCTATTTACAGGACACTTTTGCTTAGCTTCAAGAGCTAAGGTAAGGAGGCCGAACTGTTGATGAGGATGTTTAAGAATTCCAAATGCTTAAGATTCACTATGAAGTAGAGTAACCATCAGTGCAAACAGTTTCCATATTCCTTACTAGGTTAAGAAGTGATATTCGAGACATTGTAGAACTCCAACAATTTACTACAATGAATTATCCTATATGGATAGTCTAAAGAGTAGAAAGGTAGAGAAGAAACAGAATGCTAACTTGATCCCTAGCAAGTCAGCTTGGTTAACCGAACCAACCTAACTAGGGAAGTTACTAATGAGCTGTTGACCACTAGTCCTCTTACTTGCGCACGACTTTGAGGCCTCCAATCCCTCACTCGCAAAATTCTCTTTTGGCAACTTGCCAATGATGAAAGACCTTATACGGGAGGTGGATAGTAGAATTCCTTATCATATTTGGGAGGTTACACCCTACTCTATTTTCTCTCTTATGCTAATGTTGACTATTCACTTACCAAAGACTCTATGCTGAATGATCGAACTTTCGATTGCCGTGAGACTCTTGCTAAGTGATGAGCCATTCTTCTTCAAGCTAAATACTTTCTTCTGACTCCCTACCAACACTTGCTACACCCTTTCCTCGTGTTGATAGACCTTGATGCCGTAACATCTTGATTCCTTCACCTGCTGTCATTAGAGAATCTATGTACAAAACCAATGTTGCACTGCTACCTGTTCATTTCACTTAATAATGTACTATTTTTCCCTTTTTGTCGTTTGTCCTTTTTACCCTTTTTTGTTTATGCTAAAAATTCTCATCTCGTATGCCTTTTTGTAATTTCTTTATTTGTATTGTTGCCCTTTTCCTTATAAGCCAAGATACCTTACTTGATAGACATACATTAAATATACTGTTCTTATAAGACAACCCTCTCCAAATCCATTTTCCATATACTCTTATCTAATTTTATCGAGTAGCTTAAGATTAGTGGTAGATAGATCTTGAAATCAATTTATGTGTCATATTAAGTGAAGTGTCAAGTTGTGTTGTATTCGTTGGTGTGTCATATCCTCTAAACAGCTTCACGTCAGCTACTCTAATAAGTTTGTAGGCTTACTTACCCTTCTTTTCTTTGATGATTTGATGGATCCATTAGTTCAAATTTACGATGGTAAGTCCTATTGATAATAAAGCTCCTAAGCACATCATATAATCCTGGTATCAAAGCTCTAGGTTGCGACCAAGAGCTGTGTAAAGGTAGTCCTGACTAGTTGTTGTTCGATATACTCTGTTTTCTTTTGGAAAAACAGAACAAGTTTATAGTTTGTAGTTCGTATCATCTTTGTGTGTGTAAGGAGTAATTTTTAAAGCTTTATTCTAAGAATATTGAATCTTAGTATTCAAGAAGAGATTAATGATGCTGAAAGTGATACTCATGGTCGTGGTTGAGTGACCAACAAACACCACATACTACTAATGAGTAGATACAAGACCTTGTTGCTATTGTAGCTAATTTAGCAATTTCAGTATAGAGTCCTAAAGACTGGGTCATGAGAGAGAGTTATTGAATAGGGCTGAGAGATGAGAGATAGGCCAAGAAGGCAGATGAAAGAGCGAGTACCAAAAACCTTTCCTTTGAACCAAGCACTACCTCGTTGTGTCGATAGAGTCGCGAGAAGAAGATTGGAGTTGGATGAGATGGATAAGTATAAAGAAGAGGAGTAGTATTTTGGAGTAGACGAGAGAGAGCTTAAAGCTCCTAAGGGAGCCGAACACCTTAACGTATGGATTTTAAGCCTCGATGAGTCTAGTAGTGCTGATGACTACCTAGATTGAGAGGAGAAGATCAAGAAGATATTCCAATTTTACAATTATGAGGATGCTATATGTATTTAAGTGGCCGCATTGGAATTTTCTAGATATGTGGCAATGTGGTGGAAGAAGTTACAAGATGTTCACCTAAGAGTTAGATGAGAAGTTCAAATGTGGAATGAAATGAAGAGGGTCTTGAAAAGTAAGTTCGTTCCCAAACACTATGAATAAGACACTTTCTAATGTCTCCAAGACTTGATATAAGGTAGATGATCATTAGACAACTATGTCTAAGAAATTCAATTGCTCATGATTTGGTATGATGTTGATGAACCTAAGATGTGAACTATCGTAAGGTTCATTTCCAAACTAAGGACCGAGATTGGTAACATAATGGAGTTGCAAAGTTTGGCGACTCTGGACAAAGCCATCAAAGTATCATAGAGAGTCGAAAGATAGAGTCGAAAGATAGAGGCGAAACCAAGCTAGTCAAATGTCGAGCAGAAGCGACATGCTAAGCTAGGTAGTAAATAACCGAGCATTGAACAATCTTGAGGTAGATCATTAAAGACAAATGTCGAGCCGATCCAAAGAAGGTCGAGGTAAGGGCAAGGCCAAGGAACCTGAGGCCTGAAGAGACCAAGGTTAGAGCTCAAGAAGAAGGACTCGAGAAATCAAATGCTTTAAATGTCTTAGTTATGGATACATAGCTAATCAATGTTCGAATCACCAAATCATGACTATAAAGGGAGATAAGCTCCAGTTTGAAGTAGAAAGTGTGAGAGAAGGAGAGGATAAGATGGGAGTTGAATAGATGCTGGAAGAGTTTCAGGAAGATCCCGATGTTGAGACACCACCTGAAGGTAGTGCCGAGTACTATTTTGTTATTCGTTAATCTCTCAGTACTTTTGTAGCTAATGACAATGAGCAAAGGCATAACCTCTTCTATACAAATTGCCTAGTGAATGGCAAGCTATGTGCCTTGATCATTAACGGAGGGAGTTGCACCACTGTCATAGCACAAGGGGTAGTTAAGGCCATGAAATTGCCATCCCTTCTACACCCTAAGCCATATAAGATTCACTAGCTAAACGAGAAAGGAGGGCTACATGTTGCTAAGTATGTTAGAGTGTTGATTACCATTGATGATAGGTACATGGACGAGGTGTTGTGTGATGTCCTTTCCGTGTGTACTTCTTACATATTACTTAGCTAACTATGGCCATTTGATTTGAGAGTGTTACACGATGGGTATAGAAACACCTACATGTTCTAGAAGGATGAGAAGAAAATTATATTAACACCCATGAATCTAAAGGAAGTGCAAGAAGCATAAGAGAAGGTTGCTAGATCACTGCAGTGGAAATCCTCAATGATTTCTCGAGCTCAATTTTCTCGAGAAGTCAGGGCTGATGACTATGTGCTCCTTCTAGTTAGGAGACACTTAGAGGTAAGAGACGTCGAGAAATGCCCAACTAAAGTGAGAGCTTTATTAGAAGAATATGCCGATCTATTTCCTACTAAGATGTCGAAAGGTTTACCTCCCTTAAAAGGCATTGAGCAATGCATTAATCTTCAACCAAGAGCAGCCCTATTGAATCGAACTGCTTATAGGCTTAACCCTGAGCAAGCAAGTGAGTTGAAGAAGTAAGTTGATGAGCTGGTGGATTGTGGTATGTCCAAGAGAGCATGAGCCCATATGTCGTCCCACCGTATTAAAACCAAAGAAAGATGGATCATGGAGAATGTGCATTAATAGCCATGCCATCAACAAAATTATTGTTAAGTATTGATACCTAATCATATGGTTAGATGATATACTTGATGAGTTGCATGGTGTTCGCATCTTTTTAAAGATTGATCCAAAAAGTGGCTACCTCCAAATATGAATGAGGCTTAGAGATGAATGGAAGACGGCCTTCAGTACAAAGGATGGCTTATTTGAATGGATGGTAATGCCATTTGGCCTAACTAATACGTCGAGTACATTTATGCAGCTAATGAATCATATGCTTAGAAAATTGATTGGAAAATGTGTTGTGGTCCATTTTGATGACATTCTGGTCTATATTACTGACCTCGTCACTCATGTCAAGCATTTAAGGTTAATGTTTGACATCTTCCGAGTCGAGAAATTATTTGGCAATTTAAAGAAATGTGTATTCTATCAAAGCAAGGTTGTTTTCCTAGGATTTGTTGTTTTAGGGAAAGGAGTTCCAGTTGATGATGAGAAAGTCAAATCTATTATTAATTGGCTTACATCGACAAGTGTTGCTAAAGTTAAGAGCTTCTATGGTTTAGCTTTGTTCTATCAGAGATTCATTCGAAACTTTAGTTCCATAACTACACCATTAACTAACTTGACTAGGAAAAACACCGAGTTTAGGTGATTGGAGAAGGCTCAAAAGAGATTTGAAGATGTGAAGTCTAAGTTGATGTATGCTCCAATACTCATCCTGCTAGATTTTGAGAAAGTTTTTGAGGTTAAATATGATGTGTCTGGTGTTAGCATTAGTGCCGTCCTTATACAGGAGCACCGACCAATTGCTTATTTTAATGAGAAACTCTATGGTATTACCCCGAATAACTTAGCCTACAATAAAGAGATCTATGCCCTTGTCCAAACACTAAAGAATTACCAACATTACCTATAGTTGAGAGAGTTCATCATCTACTCAGATGATGAGTCTCTCAAGCATCTTCAGGGGCAGCAAAAACTTTCTTGGCATCATTATAAGTGGGTTAAATTCTTAGAGAATTTCTATTATATGATCCAGTATAAGAAAGGAAGCACTAATACAGTAGCCAATGCTCTTTCTCATCGTCATACCCTTATTACAACTATGCAAGCCAAGGTACTTGGATTCAGCACCCTACCTGATCAATATGAGCACGACCAGTATTTCGGCCCTTAGTGTCCAATTGCAATGTTGGAGGTGTTGTGGGTGGATTATACTTAAGTCAAGGGTTTCTAATGAAAGGTAAGCAAGTTTGTGTGCCGAGTGGTTTGACCTAAGAACTACTCGTCCATGAAGTTCATGCTAGAGGTTTAGTTGGCTATTTTGGTGAAAAGAGACGACTGAAATTCTAAAAGAACAGTTCTACTTACTTAGGATAATGAGTGATGTATGCCAAGTTCTTAAGAGATGCAAGGTGTATAAACATGCAAAAGGAAAAAGAGAGCCGTATAAAGAATATATACCCCTACTTATACTTGAGCAACCATAAGTCAACTTAAGCATGGATTTCATGCTTAACCTTCCCCGAACACCAAGAAGGCATGACTCTATTATGGTTATGGTCAACTATTTTAGCAAGATGAGCCATTTCATCCTTAGCCATAGAACTAATGATGCTTTATTTATTGCTAACCTCTTTTTGTAGGAAATTGTATGTCTACATCATCTATCGAGAAGTATTATATCTAACTGTAATTCGAAGTTCACGAACTTTTTCTAAAAAACCTTATGGAAGAAACTCGGCACCAAGCTTAGGTGTACTACTTCTTGCCACCCTTAGACAAACGACCAGACCGAAGTGGTAAATCAAATAGTCAGCAACCTTCTATAAGTGGCTGTAGGGAAAAATTTACATGGTTGGAACCTATGCCTACCTATCATTGAGTTCTCTAACAAGGAATCAGTTCACAGCTCAATAAGAAGGTCACCTTTTGAGGTTATTTATGGACTAAACCTAAACTTTCCCTTAGATATAGCTGTCAGCCCGGCAGTATAAGGAGAAAGTCAATTAAGCTTGCAGCACGTCAAGGAATTCCATAAGTTGTACCAAAAGGTTGCTGAATACTTGACTCATACTAAACCTCGGCAAAAGGAATAAGGAAGCTAAGGAAGGAGATGAATAGTTTATAGCCCCAAAGACCTTATCTAAGCCTACCTCAATAAGGAGCGTTTCCTTAGGAAGAGGATAAACAAGCTTTCCCCTAAGTCAAATGGACCATTTAAGACCCTTGAGTGCATCAATGACAATGCTTATGAGCTAGAGCTACCCGACGGATATGATGTATTTGCCACTTTTAATGTGGCTAATCTAACACCTTATGTACCCGATGAAGAAGAGAGCTAATATTTGAGGGTAAATCTTTAATAACTTTAAGGAAGTGATGAGCTGTCGACCACTAGTCCTTTTACTCATGCACGACTCCGAGGCCTCCAATCCCTCACTTGTAGAATTCTCTCTTGGTAACCTACCAATGATGAGAGACCTTAAGTAAGAGGTGGATGGCTCAATTCCTTATCAAATCTAGGTGGTTACACCCTGCTATATTCTTTCTCTTATGCCGATGCTAACTATTCGCTTATCGAAGGCTCTATGCCGAATGATCGAACTTTCAATTACCATGCAACTCTTGCTAAGTGATGAGACATTCTTCTTTAGGCTGAATACTTTCTTCCAACTCTCTACCGACACTTGTTGCACCCCTTCGTTGCCTTGATAGACGCTAATGCTGCAACATCTTGATTCCCTTCACCTGCTATGATTAGAGAATCTATGTGTGGAACCAATGTTGTGCCATTACCTATCCATTTCACCTAACATTGTACTATATTTCCCTTCTATCATTTGTCCTTTTTGCCCTTTTTCTTATCTACTAGGAATTCCCCTTTTGTATGCCTTTTTGTAATTGCTTTATTTGTATAGTTACCTTAAGGACTTACTATAAATAGTCTTTTTTCCTTATAAGCCAAAATATCCTACCCAAAAGACATACATTGAATATAATGTTCTTATAAGACAACCCTCTCTAAGTCCATTTCCCATACACTCTTATGTAATCTTGTCGAGTAGCTTAGGATTAGTAGTGGGTGGACCTTGATATCAACTTATGCATCATATCAAGTGAAGTGTTAAGTTGTGTTGTGTTTATTGGTGTGTCATATTCTCTTAACAGCTTTACGTCAACTACTCTAATTAGTTCATAGGCTTACTTACCCTCTATTTCTTCGATATTTTAAAGGATCCATTAGTTTAAATCTATAACGATAAGTCCTAATGATAATAGAACTCTTAGGCACATTAGTTACCATGCTCATTCAAGTACCAAGATGACCAGAAAGGTAGAAATCCGAGCAAATAGAAGGGTTGACTTGATAATGACATACCAAATCAAACATATGAAAAAGGATAGGGATTTAGAAGGAAGATGAGCTAAATCAATTGCTTCAAATGCCAAAGGTTTGGACATATAGATGCTCAATGTTTGAACTGACGAACCATGGTCATTAAGGGAGACATCTCGAAGCTTAAAGTAGATAATATTAATGAGGAACTGAAGGAAGAGACTATTTTCAAGAAAGAAACAACTCAAGAGAATGAACTGGTCGAGGAAGATGTGTTTGCTAAGGACTTAGATAAGTTGATCGTAGTTGTTCGGTGTACAATGAGTTTGGAACCATCACCTAAGGAAGAGAAGAGAGAAAATTTGTTCCATATCATGTGCAAAGTCAATGATCAGGTGTATATGTCCAATGTGGCAACTACTGACCTAATTAAGAATGTTAAGTTATTGACCATCTCACATTTGAAGCTGTATAAGTTATATTGGCTAAATGAGAAGGGAGCACTACATGCCACTTAGAAAAGTATTGTAGCCAATTTCTATTGAGAATTATTTTGATGAGATCTTTTGTGACATACTGCCCATGTACGCATCACATGTGCTGTTAAGCTAACCATAGATCTTTGACCAAAGGATTATGCATGATGGATTTTGAAAGACCTATGTTTTTGAGAAAGATGGAAGGAAGGTTACTTTGAATCCCATGATGTTGAGTCAAGTTAGTAGATTACAAGCTAAACTTACATGAAGATCCAAGAAGGCATTAATACTAAGCAAAGCCAAGCTCCAAGAAGCTATAAAGGTTGATATGCTAACTTTGATGTTTGTTAAGTAGCTACAAAAGTTAAAGGAACAGACTGAATTGCCCATTAAGGTGAAAGGATTATTAGACAAGTATGTCAACTTGTTTCTAAGTAGTTGGTAGAAGTTTTGCCACAAATCAGAGGCATTGAGCACTAGATTGACTTGATACTCAACATGGCCATACTAAATAAACCGACTTATCGAATGAATCCCGAACAAGATGTTAAGCTCTATCAACAAGTAAATGAATTACTAGAGAAAGGGTATGTAAGGGAAAGCCTATGTCCTTGTACTATTCTAGCGCTCCTAATGCCAAAGAAGGATGGTATCCAATGAATGTGTATTGATAGCAAAGCCATAAACAAGATCATGATTAAGTACTAGTATCCCATCCCTAAGTTGGATGACATGCTGGATGAATTGAGTAGAGCTAAGGTCTTTAGTAATATTGATCTGAAGTCTATCTGCCATTAGATTCAAATGAGACTAGAAGACTACATTCAAAACTCGACATAGACTCTACAAGTGGATGGTAATGCTATTTGGCTTATCGAATGCCTAAAGCACTTTCATGCGACCAATGAACCATGTGTTGAGAAATATGATCAGGAAGTGTGTCATGGAATATTTTGATGACATCTTAGAATACAATGCTGACATATTGAGTTATTATGATCATCTTTGTACCATATTAGATGTGCTCCAAGTTGAAAGGTTATTTGGCAATCCAAAGAAGTGTTGTTTCTAAGAGAAAGTGGTATTTCTAGGTTGTATAGTAGGTAGATGAGGCTTACGAGTGGATGTTGAGAAGATTCGAGCAATTTTCTAGTGGTTAACTCTAACCACTTGCATCAAGGTAAGAAGTTTCCATCAACTGGCATCCTTTTATAAAAGGTTTATTAGGAATTTTAGTACCATAGCTACACCCCTAACTAAGTTGATGAAGAGGAACAATGAATTTAGTGGGGAGAAAAAGAGGAAAGAAGTTTTGATGAAGTGAAGACAAAGTTAACTTCTACCCCTGTATTAGCTTTGCTTGACTTTAAGATATTTAAGCTAAAATGTGATGTGTCAAGCATTTGTATAGGCAGTCTTAATATAAGAAGGACAAATAATTGCCTACCATAGCAAGAAGCTTAGATGACCTCAATTAAACTACTTCGTATACAACAAAGAACTCTTGCCTCTTATCAAAGTGCTCCATGTGTACTAGCATTATCTATTGCCGAGAAAGTTTGTCATCTATATTAATCATGAGTCTTTGAGGTACCTCCAAAGTCATACCAAACTATTGAAACACTAGGCGAGGTGGTTTGAATTCCTTGAAGGATTCTACTTTATGATTAAGTATAAATAAGGCAAAAGCAACGTAGTTATAGATGCTCTATTGAGGAGACATGTACTCTTGATTAAACTGTAAACTAGGTTGTTTAAATTTGCAAGTATCAAAGAGTAATATCCTTAGGACCTACATAGGCAATGTGTAGATGGAAGAATAATGGATGATTATCATGTAGAACATGATTACTTGTTTCAAAGTAGAAAGTTATGTGTACTGACCTATTCAATAAAGGAGTTGTTTATTAAGAAAGCCTACAGTAGAGGACTCTTTAGACATTTTGGGGAGAGAAGAACATAAGAGCTGCTAAGTGGACAATTCTTTTAGTTAAGAATAAAGCGAGATGTACACTAAATTGTTGAGGGCTGTGTTGTATGCAAGAGGGCCAAATGTCGAGCTAAGCAAGGGAAAGCAATGCCTTTGCTTATCTCGACCAAACCCTAGATTAAGTTGAGTATAGACTTTGTTCTTAAATTACCTAAAACTGCTCGAGGTAAAGATTCTGTAATGATGGTCGTAGATAGATTTAGTAAGATAGCACACTTTATGCCCTACTCTAAGACTAACGATGCTTCAGCTATTGCTTCTCTCTTTTTGCAAGAAATTGTTTGGTTACATGGCATCTAAGAAGTGTAGTCTCAAATAGAGATCCAAAGTTCTTGAGCCATTTTTGGAGAACTTTATGGCATTCAAGGGTACTAAACTACTATTTAGCACTTCCTTTCACCCCCAAACTAATGACTAAATAGGGGTGGTAAGTCATACATTGGGATCATTGCTTCGAGCTGCAATAAGGAAGAAATTAACTGATTAGGATGTCTATCTACCTATGGTAGAATTCGCATACAATAGAATGAAGCATGACACTTCTTAGCAAACCCCTTTTAAGGTCGTCTATGGCTTTAACCCCAAACTACCTCTCGATCACACCCTTATACCCCTATCCGAGCAAGAAGATCTTAATGCGAGAGCCTAAGCATACTTCTTAGAATACATTTACAATAGGATTACCTGATTGATTAACTAAGCTTCCTAGAAAATGCAAGGAAAGGTCAAGGGAAGGAATTCAGTAATGTTTCAACTTGGGGACCTAGTATGGTTGCACTTAAGCAAAGAGAGATTCTCGAGTAAGAGAAAGAACAAGCTGCCCTCCTAAGTTAAAGGCCCTTTTAAAATCCTCCAAAAGATTAATGATAATGCCTACAAATTGGAGCTACCCGAGGATTATGGGGTCTTTAACACTTTCAATATTGCTGACCTCAGTCCCCATCACCTTAACAGGGAATTGAATGAGGACCAATTGGAATTGATCCTAAATTCAAAACAACTGAGAGGGAATGATAGGAATCTAACTATTGTACCTCTCACCTGTAGTTGAGCTCGAGGCTTAGAAGAATTAATTAGATGAATCCCCCTATTCCAGTAAACTCCTGCAAAGGCCAATCTGATCCTTAATGCTGATTGGCCCCTCATGTCGAACCAAATAACTACATATCTCTCGGAAGTGAAATGTCAATTGGACAAAAGCTTTGTTGACAACTTGACCCTTCATAAACGTATGTTCGGCTATGTTTGAGTAGACCTTCAGCTCAACAACATTTGTACCAAGAAGACGAGAGCTCCAACACATGTTTGCAACCATTCCTTCATAATGAGTCTACCCTAAATTGGTACCTCCACTCGACACCCCTATTCGATGCCTCGACTCGATAAAATTCAAACTAACCATATAGAATTATCTTTTTCTGCAAGCCACATGTTCGAGTAGCTATGTATAGAATCTTCCGCATAGAAAAGTTGCTTTTCTTATATTTTCCAATATACCTCTTATCATTTAGTGTATATTACTCCTTTTAGACACTATCCCTTTTGGTCTTTTCCAATTATCATCACTAACAATAATATGCTGGATATTCTTTCTTGTGAACATTGTTCTTGTTAGCTCATTTTCTTTTTCTTCACTCTTATCTTAATCCTTGAGCAAGGCTAGGTAGCAAGTAACCTCATCAGAACATCTTATGCATTATATCGAGTTATGCCATGAGTCCTTGAAAGTTTTGTTAGTGTATCATATCCTTTAGAGCTATTAATAGGTTTGGTTACCTTCTTCCTTTTTTGTTTTCTCATGTACACTTCCCATCACTCATTTCAAGCTTTTAGCAAGCTTAGGCCTATCCCTACAAATGGCCTTATTTGCCCTTGGCTTCGGTTTGCATCATGTTCCAATCTCAGTAGGGTTAGGAAATTTCACCTTCTTATGGATTCTTGACACTACAATCCTAAACATGTTGATGCAAGGTTAACCCGTTATGCTATTATAAGGCCAAGGGTAGTCTATTATCACAAAATCGATCTCCTTTTCAACGACATTATGATCGTCCCTAATCTGTAAGGTCATGGTAATCACTCTATGTACTTTAACTAGTTGGTTGTTACATTCGTATAGGCTATACTTGTGCGGTTGCATCTTAACATTCTTAAGCTTAGGATGCATTTAGTCAAATGCATGCTTGAAAATTATGTTAGTGGAGCTCCCTATGTCTACCATTACCTTTCTAACTACAAAATCTAGTACTTAATTTGCAATGAGAAGGGCATGATTATGTAAGAATCGAACTCCCTACGTATCGTTCTTTAAGAATATAATCATATCATCAATCTTATGCCTCTTTCCCATAAATTCAACACATGGTCTCCCAGTGTATCTAATGAACTTTTCATGGCCAAAACATTCCCTTGTATTAGTCTACTAAGAATCACATTGATAAAACCTTGAGAGCTTGGTTATCCCTCCTTTCATTATTCTAAGCCTTTAGTTCTTGATTATTAGGTCAAGCCTCCATATTTAAGGTTTGTTGTTTAATTCTCCTCCTCAATGTAGGTCATTTAATGCATTCCTCTTTATCAACCACAAACTTCTTCAAGTATCCCCTTTAAACAGCATCCTCGAGTGCATTTTTCAAATGTATGCACTCATTCGTGTTATGACCACTACTTCTATGAAAATTACAATACTTGTTAGAATTCCTCCCCATTGGATTACTCTTCATTTTTTCTAGATAAGCTATGAAACCCTAACTACGCACCTCCATTAAAATGTCTGACATAGGTCTATTTAGGGAGGGGATATATTCTGAAAAAGTTAGAATCAGCTACTTCTAATCTCCCAAGGGTCAGCTCAACTTGCTATGAGCATCAAAATTCCTTCCTAATCTATCATTCATAGATCCCTTATCCTTTTCTAACCTTCTTTCGTGCTTGTCTTTCTCCAACTCTATTCTAGCTTACATTTGGTCTTCTTGAAAAATGAACTTTTTTGACCTCTTGGTAAAGTCA
Organism: Lumnitzera littorea; assembly: GCA_024138015.1. NCBI lineage: Eukaryota > Viridiplantae > Streptophyta > Magnoliopsida > Myrtales > Combretaceae > Lumnitzera > Lumnitzera littorea. Next base: position 82,670,008 of record JAMXBB010000001.1, read on the forward strand.
TCCAAAGAGGTCGAAGGGTGTGTTGTAAGGGACTTAAAGAAGTTTGAATCTTCCTTGACTCTTTTATAGAGAGCATATAGTGCCATACTCTTATCACAGTTAGTGATTTCAATCATCAACTAATTGAATCTATGGACATAATCTTCGATCAACTCTCCTTGCTTTTGCCTAGCTGAGGTTAGGGAGTGAAGAGTCTTTGGCTGGAAGTTTACTAACTAAAAAGTATTAGTGAAATTCCTTAGCTAATTGATCAAATAAAGAGATGGAAGCCACCTTTAGTGAGTTAAACTAGTTGCTAGCAGACTTTTTCCATGTAGATGGGAAAACTTAGCAGGCGATAGCATTTGACAACCAGTAAAGCTCTTTTGCAATTTGAAAAGCATTCAAATGATCATCTACATCTATCTTCCCATTATAAGTGCCAAGCTAAGGTAGCTAAACACTTATTGATACGACCTTGTCTACTATACTCTATATGGAGGGACTTGCTTTTTTGCCTTTTATGTCAACCTCCTTCTTAGAAGTTTCCTCTATAGCCAACTTCTTAATATATTCCTCTAAGTCCTATAAGCTCATATCTGCTATAGCTTTTGTGGCAAATAAGTAGCTAGTTGCCTAATCCTCCTACCTACAGCAATCTATACATATAGTGTAGCAAGAACATGTAGTGAGGTTTGCTACTAGTAGTTTCCACCTATTCATGGCTCCTATTTTTGTTATGGATCATCCTAATTTATCATGGTGAGACTTAAAAGACGTCAGGAGTAGATGAATGAGAGGATGTGGTCAAGCATTAGGTCTAGCACAACCTTAATTAGGTTAGTTTATGTCCTTGAGGTAAAACCTCTATCAACAAGACTTACAAAATAGTAATGGAATACTTGATGATGACAACAATGAAATGAGTAGATAGTTATAGGGTACCCATCATAATGAACTTCATGGAGGGAATACACAATGAGTAAATGATACTTATGAGGGAGGCAATAGTAGTGTTGGCATGAATGGAGAGATAGAGTTTGAGAACTAGGAGGACCATATGAGATTTCATAAGGGAAGAGTGGTATGAAACATTCTTTAAGGTGTTGAACCTTGAGTTGATAGATACTTCATCATAAATGAGACCAAACCCTTTCAAAATATTAACATAGAATGCCAGAAGCATGTCATCAAGGCTAAGAAGGTAAGTTATTAAAGACATGTTAGAGACTTATATACCACGAATTGTCATTATCATAAAAACAAAACTAAATTAGCAAGGGGCTAAGAAGTTATAAGGATGGTTAGGATTTAAAAGAATGTTATGTGTGGAAGCAGTTAGATTAAGCAGTAGGATCATGATGTTATGGAATGTAGTGAATGTATTTCTCACAAAATATCACATTTTGAGTAAGCTTATCATAGCAAGATTGAGGTAAAGAATTTTTCCTCAAAGTGTTTTATTTTTGCAATTTATGCAAGTCTGCATGTTGATATTACAAAACTCTTATGGTAAGATATGAAAGATATTTCAAAATTGATTACTGGATCTTGGTTAGGCTAAGAGACTTTAATGATGTCCTTTGTAATGATGAGAAGTGGGGTAGTATGGATGTTTTGGAATCAAGGGCAAGAGAATGTTTAAGGCTACATGAATAAAAATAGTAGGTCCTAAGTTTACATGGACAAAAAAAACAAAATTACCTATCTAAACTAATACAAACTAAGCTTGACAATGCATAGGCAAGTTCTGAGTGAAGGGCTTTATATTCGAAGACAAAAGCGTTCCATTTGTCATCTAGCTAATTTGACCACTATCCATTATTATTAGGTACATGGACTAAAGTTAGAAGTGGACCGAAAAATAAAAAATCATTTCATTTTCAACTAATGTGGTTAGACCACTTAGAATTTAAGGAAGTTGTTAAGAATAATTGGAATTTTTCTAGTGAACATATGGTTGACAGCCTCAGGTTATTATACGAAAAGTTAAAAATATGGAGTAAGGAAGTCTTTAGGTTGATACATGTAAGGAAAAAGGAGGTAACAAATGAAATAGAAGAGATTAGAAGGGGAATAAGAACTAATCCTAGCTAGGAGTTGATCAATTAAGAGTCTTTATTGTTAAAGGAATTGGATATTATCTTAAACAAAGAATAGTTGTAGGCAATGATATCTCGAGTAAACTAGATAATTGAGGGAGGGAAAACTATGAGATTTTTTTCATGTAAGCACTATAGGGAGATCTAAATCAAGGTTTGTTGGGCTTTTAACAAAGTTAATCAATAGGTAATAGGTGTAAGAGATTCAAAAAGTCTTATTAATGGCCAATTTTTGAATCATTTCATCATTAAGAGAGTATTCTCTTAGTGTAAGTCTCTACAGTGGATGTGTGAACAATTTAGGCTTAATAAGGAGGCAAAGAAAGAATTGAATAAGGAGGTGATGCAAGAAAAAATTGAAAGGGCCATATGGTCATTAGGTGATCATACGAATCCTAGTATTGATGCATGCTTCTTCAAAGCATGCTAGGATGTTGTTGGTCCCAATTTGTAATATGGAAGATAAGATTTTTGAAGGAGGAAAGTACTTCAAGAAGTGAATAATTCTCTTATTGTATTAAAGCCAAAGAGCATTAGAGTGAATAAGATAAAGATTTTAGACCCATAAGTTTTTATACGAAATTATACAAGGTGATTGGTAAGATTTTTGTGAATAGACTTAACCCTTCTGTAATTGATTTGATTAGTCTAAAACAACTAAGTTTTATTCTAGGGCATTTTACAAAAGATAGCTTTATAGTGTTCTAGGAGTTTCTCCTTACTTTAAGCAAAAAGAAAGGTAAAAAGAACTGGATGATTGTAAAAATTGATTCGAGAAAGGCATATGATAAAATAGGATAGGACTTGCTCTGACATGTTTTGATGTGTCTTCAATTCCCAATGAAATAAGTTGAATTGATAGTTTTGTGTTTAGCTACAACAAAGTATCGAGTAATTTCGAATGGGGCGATGCTGGAGGGTTTCACCCTATCTGTTTGTACTAGTAATGGAGATGTTAAGTAGCGCTATTCATTTGTTGATGGATGAGGGAACATAGAGCTTACGTAGTTTACAAGCATGAGTGATTTGTTTTCCCACATGTTTTTTACTAACGATATCTTATTGATGGGAGAAGCAACAACTAACAATGCAAAGGTGATGTAGAGAGTATCAAGTTTGATTTTGATTTTCTTTAATTTAACTTATATTTAGTCCAACCCACTTAATATAGATAACTCGACATAAAAATAAGAAAACATTTTTCTTTAAAAAATGTTGAAAAATAACTTGAAGCTACCAACTAGTAAAATTGGTAAAAAAAAAAAAAATGAAATCAAGGTTTTTCGTTAGAAAAATGCTAATTTAGCCATTAGTTAACGAATTTTATAAAAAAAATAATATTTTAGAAGAACTTAATCAGAAAATTGAGCTTGAAGACTAACTGATTAAAATAAAAATCATCATATAGGAATTAAAAAATCAAGCTAATAAGCCTTAATTATTATTATTTTTCTAAATAATGCAAAAGACATGAAAATTTATTTTTTAATTTTTTATTATGAATTTTCCAAATAAAACCAAAAAAAAAAAAATTTTTATGGTCACCTAACATGTGCCTACGTACCCACTTATCGGGATCAAATCAATATTGTTCTAATTTTTAAAAAAACTATGTGAGTAAATTATTTTTATTTTTGAAAATTGGCTAAGTTTACATTTTTAATCATTTTATTTTTTACTAAGAAAATTACTAAAAACTTAATTTCTATTATCCAATTTTAAAAAACCCTAAAAGATCCTAATTTTTGGAAAATCCCAAGTTAACATTTTTTATTTAAAGAAAACCCTTTTGTTTGTGATAAAACACATTTTAGACCTTAAAAACCTAAAACACCTCATCTATCAAAAAGATGCAATTTTATGTAAAATACGCATATTTTAACCAAAAGATATTGTTATAACTAAAATATGCAATTTTTATTGAAAGATGAACATTTTACTAAAAAGATACAATTTTATGTAAAAAGTTGCAATTTTTACTAAGAAATTCAAATCTTTATGAAAAAGGTGTAAATATGCAAATTTTCCCAAATGATGTAATCTTAACTAAAATGATGCAATTCTTAAAGAAATGCAATTTTATGCAATAGCATGCAAATTATTAAAAATGTCAAAATGTTGAAAAAAAATACATGAATTCTTATTAAAAAAAAGTCCTTCATATTTTAATATGCAACTATTGCAAAAGATGCAACTTTTATGAAAAGTATGCAACTATTGTTCTAAATATGTAATGTTAATGGCATACATGCAATTTACTTTTAAAAAAGCAATTAAAAAATTTAATTAACACAAAGAACCTACCCCAAAAAAAAAAAACTCATATCAATATACTATGTTAATCCCTAATCATGCAAATTATACCTAACATGGAACACAAATATACTTTAATAATATGTGCATGCTAAAAGCCATAACTATATATATATATATATATATATATATATAAATACTCTATAAAAAGTAATAAAAAATTACAGCTAATATTAAAACCAACGATACCTACATTAAGGGGGGAAAAAAGCAAACAAGTTAGTATGGCAACTGATATTTTCAAAATTTTGAATAAAAACTACTGATATTAAGAAAATAAAAGAAATAACAAGAAAAAGAAAAGAAATCAAACGCACCTAATGTAGATAAACACGTGGGTTAGACCTGGAGAAAATAGGCTAGGGTTAGGTTTTGGATCAGGTCATAGGTTTAGCTTGCCTCTTTCTCCTTCTTCTTCTTCTTCTTCTCCTACTTCACACAACAATATTTATCCATCAAAACGAGGGGGAAATTAAAGATTTATGACCTTTCCATTGGTGAAAAAGAAATTANATATATATATATATATATATATATATATATATATATATAAATACTCTATAAAAAGTAATAAAAAATTACAGCTAATATTAAAACCAACGATACCTACATTAAGGGGGGAAAAAAGCAAACAAGTTAGTATGGCAACTGATATTTTCAAAATTTTGAATAAAAACTACTGATATTAAGAAAATAAAAGAAATAACAAGAAAAAGAAAAGAAATCAAACGCACCTAATGTAGATAAACACGTGGGTTAGACCTGGAGAAAATAGGCTAGGGTTAGGTTTTGGATCAGGTCATAGGTTTAGCTTGCCTCTTTCTCCTTCTTCTTCTTCTTCTTCTCCTACTTCACACAACAATATTTATCCATCAAAACGAGGGGGAAATTAAAGATTTATGACCTTTCCATTGGTGAAAAAGAAATTAGATGCAATGCCTCAGGTTTTAGTGGTAGTTTTAGAGAAGTCAAGTGTTGGTTGGTGGTGAAGGTGTTTAAGTGACTAGGCTAAGGATAGTTTGATGCAAAGAAAAAGGTTTTCTTGGGGCTAAGGGGGTTAGTTTGGGTATAGGGAGCACGTTAGTAATGTTGGCTTTAGACGATGAAGTGATGGTAATGATGTTTCAAAGGTGGCTACATACGAGTTTGGCATTTAGTGGTTGTCAAGCTAAAAGTCACGACCATATATAGGAGAGGTTGGGTTTTGAAGCTTGAAGGGTACTTAATCTTGAGTGGTGGTTGGTCACATCAATGGTGGTTATGGAGGTATGTTTGGGTTAGAGAGAGAGTAGGTTAAGTTCTAACGAGAGAAACAAGGGAGTTTGTGTATGTTGTTTGTTGAATAAAGGTTTTGATGGAGCTTAGTTGTTGCTACAAGATATTATCCAAATTTCCTCTTTATAAATTGCAAAATTTGAATCAACTTCTAAAGATTCGGATGAATTCAAATAAGCCACAAATGAAGCTTTTAGTTTTATGTTGATTTTATAAAGTCTTTGTTTTGTGAATATCTTATTAAATCTCTTTAAGATTTGGTCTTTTTGATAATGATTTTTTAATTTTTCAACCAAATCCTTAAAAAATTAACAAAGATTTAGCAAAATCTATAAGAGATTCGAGCTTGGCCATATCTAATCCTCATTTTCATGCTCAATGCTAGAAAAGGAGACGGTCACGTGACTGGTACGTAAACTAGGGTGAAAGGGAAAAAACATAACATTTGGTGTTGTATGGTTTCAAATATGTGACCTTTTAGTCCTTGCCCCTAAGTCCATGTGTCTAACCAACTAAGCTATTGCTCATTTCTCAATGTATCATCAACTGAAATCACACTTACGCTATTAGACTTGGGCTTAACTTTAATTTTTATTTTTCCAACAAAAACCCAATCTACTAAAATTATAAAAGGACAGAAACTTATTTAAATAACCTAAAATATAAATGCCAAGAACTTTTCCATCACAATTTTAATTTAATAAATTTTGAGTCTCATTTTTTCATTTGCCCTTTAAAAAAAAAAAACATTTTTATGAAGGCAAATTGGCTTAGCTTAGCAGGGACAAAGATTCTAATCTCCTTAATCTTATAAAGTATTTATAACTATTATTTGCAAATAATTTTATTTCCTTTAAAGTATTCAAAATAGTAAGAGAAAGTCCACAAGCATTTCTTACGATCAATAGAAAATAGAAAGAGGATTCATTGGATCTCTAGGGAAGAATTAAAAAAAAAAAATTAAAGGACGATGTAGGTCTAGAGTTATTGGATTTGCGAAAAAGGAATTATGTGAAATTTTCTTGTCACCTAAACTAAAAAAATCTACTTTCGACATAATAAATGAAAGCAAATTATAAGTTTAAGGAGGAGAGGTTCCAAATAAAAAATGGCTTACAATTCTTCAAGAAAATTTAGAAGAAGATATGGGATGGTTGGAGCAGAACTCCATTATTCACACTAGTAACGGAGGACATTTAAAGTTTTGGATAGATGGATGGTTAGGTGAAGGCAAAGACTGTAATCAGTTAACAAGAGTTGTTTTGAGAAATGTGAACGATTTATCTTCAATAAAAGCTAGGGATAATGTGGGGAGATGGATGGGAGAAGAAATAAGATACCCTTTTAATGAAGATATTGCAACTAGATTATGAAATATTGAGTTTGTAGGAATGATGAGGATGTCGCTAGGGTGACTCACTGAATGACAAGGATAATGTGTGGAGATGGAATGAAGAAGAAATAAGATACCCTATTGATAAAGATACTGTAGCTAGAATAGGAATGTTGAGATGGAAATGATGAGGATGTTGTCAAGTTGATTTGCCGAATGACCCAAATGGGGAAGTGAGTATTAAGAGCATGTATAGGCTTATGTATGAAGAAGAGCTAGGGTATAGAGACCTTAGAAGATGAGGATACAATTTCTAACATTGTAAGTTCTACATAATGCTATTCTAATAAAGGATAATCTAATAAGAAGAGGAATAGATTTGGAGGGAACTTGTGTATTCCATGGAAAGTAAGAAATAGTGAAACATTTATTCCCAAACTAGTGATTAGGAGTTCTTAGTCCAATTTTGATCAATGAGATACCTTGACTATAGAACAAAAAGGACCTTTGATGAATGGATTAAGCACAATGCTTATGTAAGGAAGATGGAATAGAAGAATCTTGTGGTGCCTTGGAATGTAAAGTTTTTATTTACAATTAGAGGAATCTAAAGGGAAAGGAACAAGAAAGTATTCCAAGACGAACAAGAAGGTGATTTGATGTGCTTAGGAGCTCAGTTATCACTAGATCTTACTGTAGAAAATAAAGTGGGTCCTCCGAGATATCGAAGAAAGGAAAATGGAGTTGAGTTTAGCGAATTCATGAGCTGTCTATGAGGATATGATGCACCAAATGAACACTACACAACCTAATCTCTACTTTGATATTACATACAAATTATTAATTAGGGTTGCTTGCTACAATCTTTACTAAAAAAATTGATAAGAGTGGGATAAGAAAACTTTCATAAGAAAATACTCAAAGGGTTTTTCATTCATATCATAAGTGTATTATCTCTAAAACCCTATAACATGAGCTATTTATACATAGTGGTAATTACGTGAATAAAATAAAGTAAAGGATGCTCTAGTGGCAATCTAGTAAATACAAAACAAAATATAAGGGTAATCAAGTAAAGAAAATATTAGTAATCCTGAGCCCAACATCACCCCTCCCTTGAAAAAGTTTTGACTTGAAACTTAGCATCCGCTTACTCTAAATTCTACCTAGGTCAAATACCAAATTGCAAAAACCAAATAGAGTGATATAGAGATAGCTCGAGTCCATGATCAGTGCTGCAATGATCCTCGGCTTCTTCCACGTGTTATGGGCACGGTCAACCAAACTCTTCCTTAAGTACCCTCCTTCCTTTCTTCTTCAACTCCTACTTCTCTTACTTATGTTTCCTCCCCTTCAACATTCTCTAAATGAGTAAACCTTTGTTGTTTTCTTTCTTCTCTAACCTCCTTGAGCTCAACAAGTATAATCTCCAATTGTTCCTGCACACTAAAGATGTTAGCTTTATAGTTGGATTTTCTTTCATACACTTTGTCTTGATTATCTTGAGGCACAAATTCTATTCGCATTAAACGTCTTATCTCTCCCCATGTAATAACTCCAAAATTCCCTTCCTCAATTCTTTGACCTATCATATGCTGTCATCAAGTCACTGCAAAGTCACTCAAAAACCTTCTAACTAAGTTTACTTTTTTATACTCTAGATATGAATAATTTTCAAAAACCTGATTAACTTGAAATTTCCAATTCAAATATTCATATAGAGTACCATAACTATCAAATTTCATACTTGATGATTTATAGTCATGGTCTTATACATACAGTAGCACAAAAATCAATCTGATATCATAGCAGCTCGGCACGATTTCCTCTAAACAAGTCAACTTAGAAATTTGAAAAGGACAGCTCAATCTACAACTCATAGAAGCTTGGTACACTCCGACAACCAAGGAAGCTCGGCAAAAACAGCATAGCTTAGCCTTTTGTAGAATAAGAGCTCGGACATGCAATATCTGGAGCTTGGCTTAACAGGGAAAAACTGTAGCTTAGGTGTCGAGTACAGCAATTCGATAATTGAGGAGACACGCAGTATTTCAGTTCGGCAACTTAATTTCAATTGCCCACAACTCACTACTGTACTGTAGTAACTTCTTGATTTGTAGCGGCTGGGTAAATCTTTGAAAATAAGAGCATGGACACACACAGTTTAGCAGCTCGGTGATTATCCAATACTGGCAGCAGCTCGGCTATTTACATAGCACAACAAAATCCAAGATAGCTCATCACTTCGGATTGTAGCAGCTCGGTGGATTTCACTATCATGCCAGCTCGGCTTGGACTCTATCTTAGTTCGGCACACGCACACTTACACGATACAATGGCTTGGTAGATAAAAGAAAGGGATACACGCACAACTCTACTACAACACAACAGCACAACACCCCTTCTGGTTTCTTGGCGGTGTGTAATTCAGTTCGTCACCTACGTAATCAGTAGTTGGTTCGACACTGATCTTAGATCAATTCGACAACCATGCAACAGCACAGTTCGGTTCTTTTAGCATACGATAGTCCACTACTCAGCACCTTGGCTTCACCTCGACGAATTCAACAATAGCTTAGTTCGCTTGACAGTAGTTCGGATAACACAACTGTTCGATCACTCTTTACACGCTTACAACAGTCTAACACCTCTTAAGCTCACACTTTGGACAAAATTCGAACACACCCAATAGCAGTTCGGATCAAGCATTCACGACAGTTTAGCACTTCTTCAAATATAGTAGCACCGCAACCAGCAGCGCACACCAATTGAACAGCTCAGTCACAATAGTACTGCACCTCTGCACAACCAATTTTAGCTCGGCACGACCGCAAGTCCACCTCACATTCCCTACACGTGTAAGCCCAACAAGCTCAGTACAACTCTATGTCTACGTACATGCACAGCTAAGCTTGATTCAAACACACTCCAACTACTACAGTCAGTACACCATGGCTTGGCTACAATTTATCTCAGTAATTTCAAGAGTTCTTCTCACCGAATTGTAGCTCACCACACCACAGTAGCTCACACACATACGTTAGATTATTGTGGTTACACATTTCCAACATTCGGCCAATACAAGACAACAGCTTGGTAGTCTTTTGGAAAAAGGACACAATGGGTTTGCACTTTAATCAGCTTAGATATTGTTTGGCTTTTGCACAACAATACAATATTGGCACATGTATCTGATTGCAAGCTGGACAATAGAAAGTCTTTGAATGCCCATTTCCATAGCTCGGCATATACAGTAGCACGACACAATTTTAGCTCGGATAACTACTTCAATATAATGGAGCTCGATACAGACAATAACACAACCCAAATAAAGAGAGCAACAAAGAACTCCACTACACTCTTCTGTAGTCCACACACACTTCACCTTGGTTGCGGCCACCACTCACACAAACAGCCACTATATTCAGTTCGTCAACCTACCCATATTATTTTCTTTAATACTTCGAAGGACCCATTGACACCTATTCCCTACGGTAAGCCCTAGTGATAACTAAGCTCCTAGACACACCAGATTATCCTAACATGATTAGTGTTGAAGAATACTAACTAAAGCAGCTGAATTGTGGACTTATAAAAGGAGAGAAAAAGTTCAAAAAGATGAAAGGGGGTGGAAGAACATTAGAATCCAAATGGCAGAAGCCAAAGGAGGATAGTTGAAATTTAATTGTGATAGTGTTGTTGCCTTAAATAGGAAGGGAGCAAGCTTAAAGAAGATTGCTGGTACTTCCCTTGTTGAAGCGAAAAATTGAGGCCATATGTTTTGGGTTGGGGATGACTAAAAAGTGAAATTGGGAAATTTAACTTTTGAAATGGATTCCATTATGGCTGAGGATTAGATAGTTCATGATTGGAGTGATGGTGATGATTGCCTATATGCTTTGTTTCCTAACAAAGATCTTGCAAGAAATGTTAATGTTGCTGTCTTTTGCAGGGCTCTCTGAATGAGAATAAAGTTATTAATAAGCTTATGAAAGAAGGACTTCAAAGATTTGAGGAAGTGGTTTTTGGCTTAGAGTTCCTGACTTTCATTTCTCCTTTTATGGAAGAAGAATTGTCCTTTTGCATGTTGGACAGTAATGTTTCAGATGAGATTTTGATGAGTTATGATACCCTTGGATAGATTTATTTTTGTAATGTTGGTTACCTATAAATATTAAACCAATAAAAGTTACTTAACTCCATAATTGTGAATATATAGTTTAAATAAAATGTCTTGTATTTATATTAAGACAATAAAAGTTATTTGACTTCACAATTTTAAATATATAGTTTGAATAAAATGTCTTGTATTTATATTAAGACAATAAAAGTTATTTGACTTCACAATTTTAAATATATAGTTTGTTCATATAAAGACAATAAAAGTTATTTGACTTCACAATTTTAAATATATAGTTTGAATAAAATATTTTGACACCCTTCCTTTCCATTTGCGTAATAACTTTTCCCACTCTATCCTACTATACGGTGACATTTGCTTTTGTCTCTATCCTGCTTTAAGAAACCGCAACATAAGTAAACAACCTTTAAATAAATTAGAAAAAAAAACGGCCATTAATTTCAATGTCTTTTGCTTGCAAGGTATGCCATCACCCTTTGTCTTCCGTTTGCAAACTTTATAAAGCAAAAACAAACATATGGATATGCTATGCAGGCAATATTTCATTAACATGAAGAACATTGTTGCTCAAAATGTGTGTAAGGTACTGACATTTTTTCTATTGTCCACTTACACATTCAAAAATCTATTAAATGTGTGCTTTGTGATACTTATATGTTTTCATGATTAAAAGATGCAAACTTTGAGTTCTTGACTTCTACCCACCTTTTCGAACAGAAAAAGGTTTGTTGTCTCCATATGTTTTTAATTTGCAGGCTTCATCTAATACTATTCTATAAATATCCACTAATTATACTCCCCTAGCATATTATATAGTTTTATGTTGTGTTATTATTATTATTTTTTTTTTCACAACAAGCACTTTTCAATTTCCCACATTACCCAAGAAACTTACTCTTATTGAGTTTCATCGAATCTATTTTTTTGAATTTTTTGTCCATTCTTATTTTTTAAGGATTAGTCTAGCCTTTCATCATATCCTTAATTTTTATTCCTTTAAATCTAAACCATTGAAATTGTTACGAATTTAATGACTTAAATTTAAAGAAATAAATTAATAGTGAGATAAAAAGCTAAACTGGGCTCATCAAAATGAAGAATGATCTTTCTTCCATTTTCATTCCTCATGATCCTCTCTCTCTTTGGTCTACATTTTTGCATAATGGAAGGATGGTGATCTATGGCAACAATCACTAGATGTAGATAATGACATAATTAAGAGATTTTAAGTTTCTTTTTTTTTTTTTGCATTCTCATTTTTTATTTTTAGCATTATTGATATTCATTTTTTTTTTTAATTTGTTATCAATTGCATTGAAATGCTTTGTTTTTAGGAGTAAGCAAGTTTTTAGAGGTTTTGGTATAGTTCTACCTGATAATTTGGTGAGTTATGTAAGTTTTATTTAGATATATAGTTTATATAATTTATATAATTGAAATAATCACGTGTTAGGTTGAATCTAAATCCATGAATCATCATAAATAAGGTTTTATTTAGAGGAATTTCAATTCTTTGTGGAAATCATCGTACCATTCGTGTTTATTTGAATGAAAGAAAAAATAAAATCACATATGACTTTCAACAGTGGAATTTCAATTGGTGTGTAAGTGATGCAATTTGCCAATGAGAGAGTAAAGATGTAATGAAGGTTGAAGTAAAAAATAGTAGAAAAGGAAAAAGATTGCCATGGAAAGTGGTGTTCTACCTATAACTGCTCTTATGGTAGAGGCTAAGAATCTAAATGACAATTTCATTGAAATTTATGGTTAATCTGGTAGCAAATCATTGATGTATCTTTTATTTTTTGGTATCACATGCTACAATGTGTATAAGAGATTTTTCTAAAAAGAGAAAAAAGAAAAAAAAAAAAGATAAGCCATCTCAAGTGTATCAATAGTTTAAGCTCTAACCATAAAAATCAAAGAAATATGTCATAATTGCAAGTTTTTAACCAAAACTTAAAAACAAAGACGCTACAATAAATTCTCACCAAAAGAGTTTTTCTTTTTTTTTTTTTCTTTTTTGCCAACCTATGGGAGAATAAGGATTTGAACCCTAGTCTATCTTAATGAAAACTAATGATAATGCCACTAGGATACAATGGCATTAGCCACCAAAAGAGAATATCAAAGGAAAAAAAGAGAAGTATGTATGATGTTTTGCAATGCTATGGAGAGTGAGAGAGTAGCATGTTATTTTGTTTTATTTATTATTGATTTACTTTTTCAATTTATAAGAACTTGTTAAGCTTAATTCTCTTTCTATTGCTAATAGTTGAGAGGCCTCTTAAAGAGTATACTGGTGAATTGCATAATGTACCCATGCATGGCTTTGTTGAACTCTAGTTGCACGAGAGATATGTCATAATATGTATAAGTGATCTCTTCAAATTTTAAGTGTTTTAATTGTTATTGTACTGTATTAAATTTTTTCTATTTTATGGAAGTTATCATGTGATACGAACCAAGATCAAGGATAGACGAGGCCGATCGTAAGGGTATGGGTTCAATCTTATCGAAAGAATGAAGAATAAATTAAATTCGATGGTTTAGCAAATCCTGCGCACTAACTCTACGAAGATGACGCATCATAGAACCACAAAGACTCGCTGGATGTGATGCATTAGTCTGAGTGATAGGGTTGCTTGCCACAATCGTTACTAAAGGGATTGACAAGAGCTAGTAAGGGAGAGAACTTTTCGAGAGAAAAGACTCAAAAGGGGTTTTCATTAATTTTGTTATATCTCTTTGCTTTGTTACAAAAGTTGCTATTTATAGTACATTTTAAACCCTAATAGCAAAACTGTAAATAATGTACGAGTCCTTATACCCTAAAGAATTGGGCCCATGAATAAAATAAAGATAAACATATACAAAAATATAAAACCGTGCATTCTTACAAGGAAAAGTCGGCATGTGGTCATTTGGCATGCCTTAGAAATAGTCTCACAGTGCTTAGTTGAGTAATTAAAGAGGTTGGCTTATAATTGCCGAATGTTGAAGTCAATCAGCAATAGTTTCTCTAAGTTGTACCGAGTGGATCCAACCCTCGATAACGTGATCTCTTAACCACTAAGTCAACGATAAACATTGCTAAGTGAATCCAACTCTTGAAAACATGATATCTCGACCTATCAACAAGCATATTGCCAAGTAATTAATTGGCCAGGCATATATGAGGATCGATTGTTGTCTCGGCCTTGTACTTCTCGGCACTCTATCTGTAAGAAATAGTGTTATTTAATTCGGTAAATAGAATGAGTTAGCAAGTAGGTGATATTGGCTTTGGCATTCGAGTTAGCTCGGTATCCTGAAGCTTATAATTTCCTCTCCCTTAGAGAAGTTTCAACCCGAAACGTAGTAAGTAGTCACTTCAAATCCTACTGAGATCAAATACCAATCAACAAAATTTAAATTTAAACATAATAAACTACAATTCTTGTAAGATAGGCATCGCCAATAGATGCTCCCTGTACTCGTCATAGGCTCTATCAACTACACCTTCATAGTCTCGGCAACTATCAATTACAAGAAGCAACACGATCTTAGGGTCATACATAGAATTAGGGGCTCACAAATCTTGTATCGGCGGGGCGTAAGATGGCTCTTCAATGGAAAGTGCTTCCACCTCTTCAAGCTCGGCTAGCCTGGACATCATGATCTCCTCATCAATTGTAATCAACATTACCCCTACTTCCTCATAATTCGGCTCTTCCTCCTCTTTCCATTTACACAACTCAACTCTTTCCTACAGGAGAGTACCAAGGGTTAACATGATGTATCCCCTACATATGTATCCATTACCTCAACTTTGATAAACTCCAATCCATAGTTGATAATAGCTCACAGGTGTGATGCTATAATTGCTCATATTAATGTCATGTAAACCTGTTAGATGACTTGGACACAATATTCTGATATAAGGAAGGTAAACATAGTAATTCTTGGAGTTACCATCTATGGCATTTATAGTGGATAATGGAATCAATTTAGGAACATAAGGTTTTAACCACAATTCAACTCGACCTTTCTTACCTCTATTGCTCATCTCTCCAACAACGTTCACCTCTTCCTTTTCTCAGCTTTCTTTCTCATCAACTTTCGCTATTTGAGTATTCCTTTGCTGCTTTGTTTCTTCTCTGAGCTGCTCAAGCTAATCAAGGATCACCCCTAGTTCTTCTTACACATCGTAATGGTCAATACCAATGGCAAATTCTTCTCCTAAGGCTGGTTAGATAGCTTCATTTAAGCTCCTTACTCTTGAGGGGTTAACACATCAAGCAATCTCCAACTGTAACCCTCTAATGACTCGGGAGATAGTACATGAGAGAGATTCATACAATTCACATCACTATAGGAGCACTTTATACTCTTGATCAAATTCTTAGACACTCATTTGTCCTTGCCTCAAGGTAGACAATTCCTTATACAACTCGTCTTGAAATGATACAGGTTTAAATTTTTCTCTCATGGTAGGTCTCATTGAGTTCTATGTAGAACTCACTCCTCTAAGAATCCTTCACTTTAATTCATTCTTCCACTAAGTCTTAGCAAGACCTTGAAGTTGATCCTCTATGATATATTCCTTATCTTGTTCAAGATACGGGTACTTTTCAAAGACTTTGTTGACTAGAAGTTCCCAAACCAAGTATTCTTTTGGGGGTCTATAGCCATCAAACATGGGTATTCTCAATCTTATATCTTCATAGTCATAGTCATAGCCATAGCCATAACGTACTTGGTTGTCATAAGCCATGTTAAATGAAGTTATCACTTCAATAGACTAGCTTCTCAATCTTATATCTTCATAGTCATAGTCATAGCCATAGCCGTAACATGCTTGGTTGTCATAAGCCATGTTAAATGAAGTTATCACTTCAATAAACTAGCACAGTTCGCAAGAAATCTTCTCAATATTGATGAACTATCCAACACTTGTGACTCAACATGGCAACTTAGAGGCCTGTACAGCTCGGATCTAGAATTAGCCCGCCTATTTAGTTGAAGTGGGTCGAATGCTTGCACGACTCGATAGTTGAATAGGCAAACAATTCAGCTTAGTAACCTTAAGGGTATGACAGTATGGTACTTTACTTTGCTTTGATACTTTAGATTGAAATAGCTTAAAAGCTCGACAAAGTTCAAATTCGACACCACTATTCTTAGCAAATCATCTCGACAAACACAACAATACTTTCTTGGCTACTATCATAATACTAAAGTAGGATAACACATTGAACAACTTGAAGAAGTGACATCTCGGTAAACAACCCAGATTGGAATTCCCAACCTTTTCTTTAATATATATATTCAATATGGGACTTACAATATAAAGAAATTGCAATCTAAATTTTCACTAACCCACTCGAAGGAAATTCAATTGAAACCAAACTAATATCCAGCAAACAAATGCTCGATATCCTAAATAAACCCAATAAGCAAGCACTTCCTCAAACACAAAATAGAACAGATATAATGACTAAAACTCTCGACCCTATTTGGAACCTTAAGCTCTGATACTAAGCTAATACAAACCGGGACTAAGGATAGACAAGACCAGTCGTAAGGGTATGGCTCCGATCTTGTTGAAGGAACGAAGAATAAATTAAAGTCGATGGTTTAGCAAATCCCGTGTACTAACTCTACGGATATGATGCATCGTAGAACCATATATAGACCTAAGACTTGTCTGATGTAACATACCGATCCGAATGAGAGGGTTGCTCGCCATAATCCTTACTAAAGGGATTGATAAAAGCTGGTATAAGAGAAAACTTTCCAAGAGAAAAGACCCAAAAGGGGTTTTTCATTAATTCTGTTATATCTCTTTGCATTGTTACAAAAGTAGCTATTTATAATACATTCTAAACCCTAATAGCAAAACTGTAAATAATATACAAGGCGTTATACCCTAAAATTGGGCCCATGAATAAAATAAAGACAAACTCATAGGTGGTCCTTCTATGGTCATAATGTTTGAATAAAAATCCTAAACCCCAAATCCTAGAGTCACGAAACAATAAATTAAACTTTAAATAGAAGGACCACCTATGAGTTAGCACATTTAACTTGAATTTCATAAAATCTCATAAACTCGATAACAAACAATTAAAGGTATCATAAAGTAATAATGATCAATTAAATAAAATCAATTAAAATCATAAATTAATTAAATTACTTTTTACCTTAAATGATGTGTTTAAAAACCCAAAACTAATACTAAAACTACAAACGTACCTTTGAAACCTTAATAAAAACCCTAACATGTGAGAAACTCTAAGATGATTGTAAAACCTTAAAGAACCATCTAAAATGTATGAATGATAATAATAGGCCACAAATCCTAAATAATAAGTCAAAAAACCTAAAGGAGAGTAAAACCCTAAAACTTTAGTTGTACGCATGAAACTCTAAAAACCCTAATATACAGGAAACCCTGAAACTATTAGAAAACATCAATAGACTAACTAAAACCCTAATTAGAAGTCCATAACCTTAATAAAACCACAAACCCTAAATATATCATTAAATTATTTTCTAATCACAAATAATTTCTTAATTGATTGGAAACCCTAAATTGCCAATCTCGTATGTAGTACGAAAACCTTAATCAATTTTGAATATTTAAAGACTATTAAAAACAAAGTAATAAGGGTCAATGGACTTAATTAAAGTGATAAAACATGTAAAACCCTAATTATATCCTAATTAGGCCGAAATTGCTCAATTAAGTATAATTGTGATTAATTAGCTTAATAACCTTTTAATCAATCTACCAACCTTAGTCTTCTTAATTAAGAAATGGATAAGAGCAATCACGGAGACAAGACAGAAAGAGTAGTTAGACAATTAAGATATTTTGAGATAAACTCTTGCCAAATCAAGTAAAAGGTCAAGGAGTAAGTGGTCTCCCCTTGATCATTGTATCATTTTAACCAATTAAAGCCATAGCTTGTCCCCTTTTATCCTTTATCTATAATTTCACCCCTTCAAAACCTCCATTTGACTACTCTTAGAAAACCTTAAGAAACCTTCTCTACAAACCTAAATAAAAATAAAAGAAAGAAAGAAGGAAAACCAATAAGCCTTCTCGAATCCCCCTACGTACCAAAATGCCTTTTGGCATTACCACCATTATATGCCACCAAATCATAAGTCACCACCACCAAAAGATTTTACATTCACCTTAGTTTCTTACCAATAAATAGGTGCTTTCAAAAGAGGAAGTTTTGACTTCGTAGTGCAAAATTTGGAACTCGTGTAAGCCACCCTAAGGTAAAACTCACCTAACTTGACTATCTTGTTCATATAAGTTATACCAATGATATCTTGAGAGTTTAGGATTAGAAATATTAGATAAACATGTTATAATCATGCACATGTTATTTTAGAGCCATATAGTCACACATTCATTCATGTACTTAGCTAGTTTGTCACTTACTTTCTAGTAATATAGGAAATAGTTTAATGTAGATAACTTGAAAAAAAGCTGACAAAACTCTATGAAACCTTAGGTACCATGCATGCCATCCCTTCCTTAGTGAATATCCATCTTGCTTTCACCATATCAAATAATGTTATTAGCTTAAAACAAGAAGAATTGTGATAAAAATAAGAAAACGTAATAGAATAAGTATTGGATAAAATAAGTTGAAGGAAAGCCAAGAAAAACCATACTTGGCCACCACTATTAATGGAGTTAATAATCTATTAATTTTGATTAATTAGTGTTAAGTATGATTTAAGATGTAATTAACTAAGTTAATTAGGGCAACGATGAGTTAATAGTCTAAACTAGTTAAGTTAGTGATTAAGGCCTTAAGAATTGTGTTAGAAAACCAATTAATAAAATAAACCAAATCTGCAAAACTTAGTAAAATGGGTTATTTGGTGGTTACATTAGGATATTTGGCCCATTAGAATAAGTTAGAATCAAGTTTAGGGTCCTAGAATACAAATCAAGATTAAACTAGTTTACTTAGTAATTAAGGCCTTAGAAATAGGATTAGAAGCCCAATAAATAAAAAGAATCAAATCTGAATCTTATTAGAAAATGGACTTATGTTAAGGCTGTTAGTAAGCCTAGGCTCAAATCAATAAGTGGAGATAGACTTAAGGCTTTAAAATGCAAGATAAGCACAAAAGTTCTTAAAAAACTAAGAATAAAGCCTATTAACTTAGTGACCAAATTTAATCTTTAAATTAAAAGGTTTTTGAAATAAAATATAAAATGCTCATTGTAAGCCCCGTAATTTGTTACTTGAGGTTTAGTTCATAGAATTTAGAGCGATTAAGCAAATTATTTGATCCAACCTAAATTTTACAATGAAGCTAAGAATATTAGTAAAAGGAATCCCATGAGTTTAGATTTAGGAAAATAAATAATAAAATAATATAATATTGAATTATATGCATATTATCTATTATTTATCAAAAATGCATAAAACAAATTCCAATAACTAAAGAATTGATAGAAATAAATTATATGTATAGTAAAAATCATGAAATAACATAAATAATATTTAGGAGCATAAAATTATTTGATATGATAAGTTAGGATTAATATGTTATTGTTTTTCAGAGTACTAATTTGTAGCACTCAAAGGCTTGAAATTATACTTGATTATGCTTGTTAGATAATTAGTTGTGCACAGGTGCTTGTTTCTAAGTTTGATGGTATGATTCTAATTTGCTGTCATGGCTTGTATTTGTGTGATTTGTTGAAATAATTGAATACCTTAAATTGGATCTAATTAAATAAATGATTTGAAATTCTAAATCGAACATGCATAGTAACCCATTAGGGGAAACATTGAGGTTCTTTAGCCAAATATCGACCTTATCAAAAGGGATATCATTAGATAACATAATTAGTCTCTTCTTCATCTTTAGTCTAACTAAGTGATTAGTAAGGAGGTCACGTCAAGAGTGAAGTCAATGGTTCAAAGGTAGTCATGGGAGGAGCAGTGTCTCCCTTGCATAAGCCTAAGTTTAGCTGTTAATTGTTACATTAAATGAAAACTCCTTAACCTAAATTAGAGCAGGTGTAATTTCTCTAATCTCACAATGGACTGGACAACGTCGTACGATGGCATTTGCTTGTATATGCATAGCATCTAACTAATTTAGTTGATAACTATGTTTGTGATTGACATATAGTTTTCAATCTTCATCCCAACTTATCAAGCAATTGGTTACTTATATCCTTATAGGAAGTAGCTTATATTCACCTTAAAGTAAGAAACTATTGGATCCTAGAGAGTAAGGAGATATATCTGAAGAATAGATATATTTTTAAGGTCTCAGCTCTTATTTTAGAATTTTCCATTTTCGAATAATGTATTAATTAAGAAGTATAGTACAATGAAACCTTACAAACATTATTTGTAATATTGAAATCCTAATGTATGTGTATGTGTATATATATGTATATATTTTCATACTTTCTTAAGTAAACAACTTATTTAATTTATGAACTGGTTACTTCAATGTAGATTAATCATGAATACCTTATGTAAATTAGGTCTAAGATTACAGTTATATAGGTAGCTTCTATCTTAAAATGGTTTTCTTGGTAAGACTGTTACAATTGCCGCTTTGAGGCATGATAGTTCTGAGTTGGTATAAGAGTATAGTTCTAATGAACTCACTTTGAAAATATAACAATTAAAAAAAATAAACATTATAGGAGTATATTGAGAGTACGTAGAAATAAGTGGGTATTAAAGTATTATACTATAAATTATAGGGTAAGTAGTAACTATAACACTAAACTGAAATAAACATTAATTGAATTTAAATGTAGTTATGAGATCACATGGAGAATTGGTGATTAGTTAAAGTGATTTAGATAGAATAAAGGTGAATCTCCGATCTAATACAAAGCTGAGATGTGGAGAATATTGCTAGAAATAATTAATAAGCTATGTAAATACTGTGGATGGGATTATTAAGATGTTTGTTGGTAGGTTGTGCTGTAATTGATGAGATGTGATGTAGTGATGAGACTCATAAACAATAACAGAGATTAATTTGAGGTTTTAGAATAATAGAAGTACTGAGATATTTGTCATTGATTAAAGATAGATGGAAATAAGGGATTATTACTTAAGTGATGTTAGTGAGATACCTTTAGTAAGGGTAGAAGAGAGAGACCATACCTTAATAGTATGACCTATATTAGAAGATGCTATCAAAATCTAATTCAAGAGCAAATTTTATACAAAATGAGGATGTAGTATATGAGATAATAGTTAATAATGACATTAAGGAGTCTGATAATGATAAGGAATGATTATTATTTCTCATTTTCCTATTATAGTATAGGATACTGAGTCAACAAATGGTGATGATAATTAAATTAGAAGATAAAAGTGATGGAATTCTTTTGAACAAAGAATTGTTATTGGTGATTTAAATGATGGATATAGTATGCTATCTGGTTATGTTCTCTTGAAAGTTAGAACTAATCCTATATTAGTTATTCATATAGGTGGACATCTCAATGATCTCTTAATGGATGTAGTTATGTTTCTCAATGAAGGTATATCATTTTGGATATGTGCATATGCAATGACGATATACATATTTGTAGTTAGGGGTATAGAAGGAGTAGATGTGTTTATGTGACTAATATTGAAAGTACTTTGCATATGTATGAATGGTGGTGGAAACTGTAATATGAGATTACAATCAGGTTATGAATCCTTTAGTCCTTAATGAGTAATGAATTTAAGACTTATATCTTTGAAGTTGTAAACAAGTGTAGATGGAGCAAAAATAAGAATGAAGTGGATAGTGGGATTTTTATGTTGTTTTAAAAGGAATGAAATGATATCATTATGTAGTACTTATATTATGTTACAAGGGGTGGATGATTATTGAATGATACACGATAAATAAAGTAAGATTATCAAATAAACTATGATCGAATATGTATTTAGGCACACTAAAATGGTGTTAAGATGAGTAACAATTGATGGTGGAAATGGAAATTAAAGCAAAAGTTTAGAGAGGATTAGGACTTTTAATCAAAAGTTTATTAGCTATTCCAAGACCAATTTAGAAAGACATAACCTTTTGGGAAGTGAATTTTTTAAGACAGTTATCTACTAATATACTTATTATGATATGATGATAAGGAATATTGAACAAGAATGGTTGTTTAAGGAACCAAGCTTAAAGAAGTCGAGAGATAAGTAGCGAATTCAGTGAAAGACTCTTACTTAATCTTAGTTGAATGATAATAAATCTAAACAAAAAGATTGGTTGATAATGATAAGAATGAGCACAATTATTGTAGGATATATATAAATAGATGAAATGCAAGTACAATAATGATTACAATTATTGTAGGATATATATAAATGGATGAAATGCAAGTACAATAATGGTATTGAGATGTTCATTCCCTATAAATCATAAAACTAGTAGATGGAAAGGGATTTAAGGTGATTAAAATTATCATTACTTATTAGTTTACAATTTATATTGGAGGAAGGATATTAATCTAAAAAGTTGCAAGATATTATTAAAGTAGAATTCAGAAGAAAAGCTATAAGTGGTAGATGATGAGAAGTTTGTTGATAACTACAAGCGAGAAACTGAGGAAAGTACCAATAAGTACTTAATCTATCAGTAATATATAAATGTTGATATATCAATAATATATAAATGTTTAAATATATTTCTGAAGATTATTTTGTGAATATTTAAACTTTATGATTCAATTAACTAAGAATCAAACGTATAGCTAAAATTCTATATTAGATAATGTAAATGTGATCTTAGGAGTTAAAGGAGTGATTGTATTTTTCTAGAGTAACATTGGATTGGAATGTTACCAATTTAAAGATTAAGTTAGAGGAAGCTTCTATATCACAATATGATACAGACATCATAAATTCCTAACGACATCTCTTAGTTTAGTAATGCATAGACTATAATCACAGAATTAGGGGAATTATGTATCTGCCAATTGTATATGAAGAAACTATATACAAAGTATATGTGGATGGCATTATTTAAGTTAAGTGGCCATAAGTGGTATACAAAATTGAAGAAGTGTGGCTTTTGGATGAGATAATACCTCTTTCATTAAACAAGTTCTAATTGGAAAAGGAATTTCGATGGTTTTTGAAAATGATGAACTAGCGATCAAATAAAAATCCATTAAGGTAACTTAATGTACGAGAAAGCTATGAAGCTACCATACACTTCATATGAGCAATTGTAATAGGTAATCCAATAGTGAAATGACAAATTTGAGATGGTCATTCCATCATTACTGAGTGTCATGTCATGTTAACCCTATTAGTGTATTTTGTCATTTTACGTTTTGTCAAGTAATAAGTCCTTGTCAATACTGTCTCTCTCTTCCTGAATCTGTCATTCAAACGTCATATTCATTCATGTCGAGTTGAGTCAAGTCAAGTCAAATATAGTTGATCTATAACGTTAACCATCTCATTTGAATCTGAGATAAAGAAAAGTTAAGATTTACCAAACTTACCAAATTTACTTCTACTAATCTTATGCTAAGTTATATGAAGAACAAATGAGAAGCTATGGCAACGGCGTAGACATTGTGAGTGGAAGATTATGGATGAAAGGAAAGGTGATGATATGAGGTGAACTTAGAACTACTAAAGATCATAAGTAAAACCTAGGAATCAATAAAACAAGAAACAAATGGAAGATAAATCAATAAGAGAATTTGTAAGCTTATAGAGCTAAGTCATAAGGTAGTATAATACAACTAGAGGACTACAGTAACGAAATAAGATTTGATTGATACTAAAGTATGGAATGCAAAGGAAAATAAATTAAGAGATTGAGCAAAGGTTCAAATAGAGAAAGAGTGGAAATTTAATCAAAAAGTGATTCAAAAGCTTAGTTAGAAGATAATTCAATATAATGGAAAAAGAAATTGCAAAGTTGTGAAGCAACCTATAAAAAGACTAAATAATCAGGTTTAAAAGTTAAAGAAAGGTATAATGGAACATAAGCCCAAACTTGAAAGTCACTACTTGTGGTTATTTTGATTCTCAAGATAGTAAAAGAATATTAGCTATCAATTTTAGTTAAGTGAGCAATACTTAGATATATAGTAGTTTCGAGGATAAAACTATTATAAACGAGGTGGACATATAAGGCCTACAATCAATTACTCGAGATTTGATTTATAGAATTTAAGGTGATCGAGTAAATTATCTAATCTAGTCAAAATTTTATGATAAAACTATGAATATTAATAAAAGTGATCCCATGGGTTTAGATTTAAGAAAAAATAAATAAATAATTAAATAATATAACGTTGAATTATGTGTATATTATCTATTATTTATTAAAAACACATAAAAGAAGCTCCAATAACTAACGATTTGATAGAAATAAATTATATGTATGCTAAAAATCATGAAATAACATAAATAATATTTACATGTAGGTGGAAATACGTAGAATTACTTAAAATACCTAAAATATGCTAAAATAATACTAAATAATTAAAGAAAATCCATAAATAATTAAATAAAAAACATAAAAAATGAGGAAATGTCCAAAAAGTGGTTGTAATAGCTTAGAAATGGAAGAAAAAAAAAATTCACCAATCAAAATTAAACAAATAAAAAGTGGAAAAGGAAAATATAAGGCTAATGTCAACTTAAATTAATAAGAAAAGAATATCTAGGTAGCCCTATAAATATTCAAATTTTTTTAGAAGCTCATTTGGTTAGTTAGGAAATTAGAGAGAACCGAAATAGTGAGGGTTAGAGTTTAATTACAAAATTTACAAAAAAATCTGTACAATTAGGTCATTTAGACCAAACCTATGACCCATAACTACCTAGAATAAAACAATCACCACCACTATACTCCAACACCACCACTTAGCTTGGCCAACACTCATGAAACCACCTTTGGTGGTTGGAAGTCAATCAAATAGGTATGTTCAATTTCCAACTCGATCTTGTTTAATTCTATAAAAATATTAAATATATTTAGAAAATTATGAAATTTGTAATTCTAAGGTTTTTAAGTATGTGGATTTAGGGAAAAATTTTACTTTGATAAATTTACACCTAGAAATATGTTGTCCTTAAGAAACCGCATAAAATCAAACATCTTTCAAATTAAAAATAAATGAACGTAGGAGTATAGTTTTAAACTTTAAATTTTTGTGTAGGCAAGTTAGAGCATTTGAAATAGTTCTATGAAGTCCTTTTGTAGAAATGAATTTTTGAAAATTTTAGATGATATTTAAGCCTTAAAATGAGGTATAAAATGGGTAATTTTGGGCTAATTAGGTAATTAAGAAATAATTACTAATTTAGTGCATAATTATAGGTTTTAGGATATTCAAATCAGATGAAGTATGATATTTATAGTATTTACAGTACTAGATGTAATTATTAAGGAATTATATAGTATATATGTAATAGGTAAAAATAGTATATTTTAAGTTAATTTTGTAATTTAGGGTAATTAGGTATAAATTCAAATTTAGGATGAATTTAGGTATTTTGAGATAATAATTGATGTTGAGAGATAATATTTGAAGTAATGGTAATATTATATGTGTATATTATGTATATATTAGGTGATAATATATAATATGTAAGTATAGGAAATTAATGAGTAGGAAAATATTGGGTTAAAATTGATATTATACTAACAATAAAAATATGTAGTAAATCTAGTAGGAAACTTAAATTAGGGTAATTATTAGGGTAATTATATGAAAAATGTCAAATTTTCTCATATTGAAAATAAATTTGATAGTTAAATTACGATTAAGATATACCGCATTGACTAGAACATTAGTTAGAGACCAAAAATGGTTTTTAGGATACCAGAAAATAATGTAATTAATTTCACATTATAGGTCGGCATGATTTCTTAGGGCTTACGTATAAAATCCCTAATAAAAAACTAAGTTAAAAATCTAATTTAGAAACCGATTTCAAAACTGAATTAGAATTCAGCCTAAATTTGGAATAACATTAAGAGACTTAAAAACCTAAATAATTAAGTATACTAAAACCTTAAACTAAAGATAACAATAAGCGTTATAGGGTAAAAATCAATCTATGTCAATTATGGGAAAACTGAAACAACGTTTGTATTATAGGGATTATTAGCGATGACTTATGCAAGTTACACCTTGAATAAGCAAGTAAGGAGTCCGGGTAAAGTTGACATTAATACGTTATTGTATCTTAGAGTACTAATTTGTAGTACTTAGAGGCTTGAAAAAATACTTGATTGTGCTTATTAAATAATTGGTTGTACGTATGTACTTATTTCTGAGTTTGATAATATAATTCTGAATTGTTGTCCTATCTTATATTTATGTGTTTTGTTGAAATAATTAAACACCTTTAATTGGATCTAATTAAATATATGATTTGAAATTCTAAATCGAATATTCATAGTAACCCATTAGGGGAACCATTAGGGTTCTCCAGTCAAATATCGACCCCTTCGAAAGGAATAGTACTAGATAACATAATTGGTCCCTTCTTGATCCTTAGTTGAACTAAATGACAGGTAAGGAGGTCGCAATAAGAGTAAAGTCAATCGTTCAAAGGTAATCACGGGAGAAGCGATATCTTTATTGCACAAGCTTGGGTTTGGTCATAAGCTGTTGCATTAAATGGAAACTCCTCAACCCAAATTAAAGCAGGTGTAATTTCTCTAATCTCACGATAGACTAGACAACATCATGTAATGGCATTTACTTGTACATGCATAACATCTAACTAATTTGGTTGATAAATGCGTTTGTGATTAACATATAGTTTTGAGACTCCATCCTAACTTACTAAGTTGTTGATTACTTACATCCTTATAGACATTGTTGCACGTGCTAGCTAGGAAGCAACCTATATTTACCTTGAAGCTAGCAATTGTTGGATTTTTAGGAGTAAGGAAATATATCTAAAGAATAGATATATTTTTAAGGTTTTAGCTCTTATTTTAGAATTTTCTATTTTCGAATAATGTATTTCTTAAGAAGTATAGTAAAATAAAACCTTGTAAACATTATTTGTAATATTGAAATCTTAGTGCATATATATATATATATATATATATTTTTTCTTAAATACTTAGGTAAATAACGTATTTAATTTATTAACTATTTACTTTAAAACGGGTTAGTTGTGGACACCTTGTATAAATCAAGTCTAAGATGCTTCTATCTTGGAATGGTTTGCATGGTAGGATTGTTACGACTCTACCACTTCAAAGTGTGACACCCATTAAGTCTTGAGGCCCATTCAAGACATCTCCTGTAGGTTCTTTATTGAGTTAAGGACTTAAATTAGTAAAAATGGCTCATTTAAAGCCATAAGAGTAACATTAAAGCTTAAATTGAAAACTATGGAATTTAGATAGAAATTTGAACTTGAAATGCTTAAATAAAAGCCCAAAAGGTCAACTATAAAGTCTAATAGCTAAAATTAAGCCCAAAGCCTAAAACTAGACCTAATCCTTAAAGTAGCTAAACCAATACTATTGACCAACGAATTTGTTTAACCCAATTGAATTATTACAAATCTAAACACTAAAAAGGACCTCACCAAATGAAAGAACACTTGAAAATAATGAAAATCAACTATAAGAATGCGAAAAAAGTACTTAAATTGAAGAAGTTATAGTGAAACAAGTTTTAATTGTAGTTAAGGATTTAGGGTGGGCTACAGTAATTAGATAAACTTTTAGTTTCTTAAAGAAACCCTCTTCCGATTACTTACATATACATTATTATTATGTTTTAGGTGACTTAATTTCTAATTGAAGAAACCTAAAAGTCAAGATCAGTAGGCTAATAGGTCGGGTGAGGGAGTTTCGCTAAACTGCTACTTACTTTTGTTTAAAAATTGCTTAATGTTTTGTTACTTCCCTTTGATTGTCTATTTAAGTGACTGGTTGTTTTGTGCACTAACATCTATGTGATTACCTTATTAAATTGGTAAGTTTAAATATTTGATCAAAATAACCAAATATACCTATCGTATGTCTATGATCCATTAGTTGTAGACTAAGATATCTATAGCATTGCTAAGTTTTCTAAAAAATTTGTGAAAATACATTTCTGAAAAGTTTTATGATTCAAAGAAAAATTTATCAACATAATAAGCACTTATAGTAGTTGCTTGCAACATTTTACTTATTGAGGCAAAGCTAGTAGACCATTTATAGTTGATTATTAACAAGTAGCTTGAGTTGGGATACATATGATTTAATCCGTGAAGCATTATATAGATTCATTGATAGTAAGTTAATGGGGCCTTATATTGATTGTTGATAGTGGATAGCCCTAGATGGGATCTACATAATTGATTAGTATGGTACTCTTGACTAGAGTAATAATTGAGTTACATTTATTAGGATGGTACCCACAAATAGTCTCATGCAAGTAAGGTGAGGTACCTCATATGGTTAAATACTGGGTATTATCAATGTGTAGGTGACACAAATCTATACTTTCCATGATTCTGAAGCCCTATAGATGTGATGTTTGCATTTATCACATGTGCATTTATTTCATATATAGCTAAACTACATGTTTGTTAATAATACTTGATAACTTGCTTAAATTGCAGTAGTAAGGGACGAACTCACTGAGCTGTGGTATGTTTACCCCTCTACAGCTCCTTTTTGTAAGTAACCAAAAGCTAGGAATAGGCTAAAATTAAAGTGAAGAGTGTTTCTTTAATTAGTTGGATTAGACGTATAAGATTACTTTAATAGATTATATTAGTTAAGCTAGATCTTTATAATATTTAGTAACTTGTGAAGTCATTAAAGTTTAATTATCCTGTCTTATTATTTGGTAAGTGATTTGAACTCTGTACACTCTTTGTTGACTGTAGATTGTTGGGTTACCTTGGTTATTTGTATAAATAAGTAAATGTATGTAAAATAAATAAGCACCATTGAAAACTCACTAGTTAAAGTCTTACAACCTCTAACTTATAAGGCAATCTTTATATCATAGGTACATACGTGATATAAAGATTTTAGGCAAAACCACTAAGTTCCCTTTCAAGGCATTACATAAACATTAATAAAAAAATTATGTTGTTATCAATTCAATTGTTCAAAACTCTTGGTGTAATAGATGTATAATGACTGAATGATTTAAACAACTATATATATATGTAGATATATATATAGAGAGAGAGTGTGTGTGTGTAATAAGAGTAGGGTTGAGGAAAGTAATTATAGGTGATCATGTAAAAATGGCAATTAATCTTAATAACTACTATGGGATAAAATTAATAATTTCATTTTATATTTATAATTATGATTCTACTACATTGTAACTAAATAATTAATGAGACTTGAATTTAGGCACTTGAAAGTAAGCATACTGTCCCTTAATATATAATTTATTCATACAGTTATTTACCATTTTTAAAACACCTGCAACATAAGTGTGATGTATATTAGCTATTTATTAGGTGAAACCAAAAGGCAAATTTTTGGACAATTCACTAGATTATTAGTAATTATCTCAATAATAGTTTCTTTACTTAAATAATTTCAAGGAAAATATAACATTTTGACCTTTTTACTATATATGTTATTTTTATCTTATTCTTAGCTTTTATTATCAAGAAATACATATCAAAAGAATTATGCAGAATCTTACTTTATTTATTCTTAATTGTAAAAAGTGATTTCATATAAAGCTTTATTCTTATAAAAATTAACGTAATACAAATGTAAGATATCTAAAACAAGTTAACTCAGTAACCAACAAATCATTCTATTAGTAATTTATGCATACAATGAATTAAAAGAAAAAGGAAATATCACAATTAATCTAGTTTTATTTATTTATCATTATAAGGTAGTACCAATTACGAATAAGCAAGTGATCCCATCAAAACCTAGAACCTACTCTAGCTTGCATTGTCATATAAGTTCCATGTAGGAATTGAAGATTGTAAGTATCTTTTGGTTCCAATTTTCCAAAATGTGGAGTAGGAATGGGATACAAGGCATAGCATCCTTATATCCTTTACCCCTCGAAACTCATCCTATATAAGGTAAAGGATTCAAGCATCTTATACCAATCTTATAAAATTCTTAATTTCAAATAGCATGATTGTAAAACTCAAAAATATAATAGAAAAGAAATAGTAAAATAAGAGGAAAATAAAAATAAGAGATGTTAAAATGCTTGGGACAAGCTTGGCATTGACAATTGTAATAGGGGATATTTTAGGTAAAAGAATTGTTAGCTAACCCTATGCATATAAAGAGTCATTAAGGTTTCTAGAAACCCTTTATTCCAACATTCCATCTCTTATAAGCAGCTTTGTCTCTTAGGGTTTCATGTAAATTGAAAGCAAGGAAGACAAACATCAAGATCAGAAGAGATCGGGTTAAAGAGAACCAAGGTGAGCATTTCAAGCACCATGTTATTAAAAAGTTATAATGGAAATCTAATGAAAATTGGTTTTCTGGCAAGGGTAGCAAAGAAAACAAATTGGTAAAGCATATCAAGAGTTTATAGTGGATCTTTTGTGGTGCTTTCAAGGTACGATCACCTACAATAGTTTTCTTTGGGTTTTTTGTTGAATCCTTTAAGATTTTTCATTTCTTCACATAAGGCAGTAGGTAAAATGAGTTAAGGTAGTCTTACACATATTCTACATCATTTTTATGATAGTAGACATGCTAGAATCAAGTTACAATAAGTACTTTTCTATTCTAGCTTACCTTATCTTTATTGTTTCATTGGGTTGTGGGGTGAATGATCATTTTGAGTTGAGATTTCAATGATGAGTGTTTTAATGAGTTTTAGAGTGGTATGGAGTTGTGGTGTCGTTGGCTTGTTATGTTAGGAGTGGCATTTTTGTAAAATTGGCAAAAGTGGTGTTACAAGTGGGGGATGAAACACCATTGCAATCTATAGAATTCTACAAATTGCAGCTAGCATCCGATTACCATCCCCTTGAGCATCTGGACTCCATGTGCAATTCTTTACCTTTTGACCATGGTGTCTGTATGTTAGTTAAACTAGCATCTAGATGTTATGATCCCTAGTATGTAAAAATAGGTAGTCAAATGAGATGTTCCTAGGCTAACTTGAAATTCTAGTTGACTTAATTGTATAGACCTACCAATCTAACCTAATCTAAGGCGACCTAGGTAGTTGACTTGTTCGAGTTGACCTAGTTGAGCTAACGTACGAGAACCAACTTAGTAGTGCTAACCTAGGAGAGTCGACCTAATAGAGCCAAGTTAGGAGAGTTAACTTGGAAGAGCTGACCTGGTTGAGCCTACTTAATTGTCTATGTTAGCTTTAGCCATAAGGAGCTCTTCAAGAGGTCTTCATCATTTAAAGAGCTCATAAGTAGGTCTTCTACACATGTAGGGCTTCTAAATAAGTCTTCAATTCATAGAGAATGCATGAGCAAGTCACTAACATAGAAATGTAACTGATGCTACCTTCTTTTTGAAAGGTGATGCTACTTAGTAATGGGAGAATGCTCGCAAAACTGATAGAAATGCAGTTGGTCTTGTCACTTAGGAAGGATTTAAGTAGCTATTCTTTGATAAGTTCTTCCCTGATAGTACTAGATAAAAGATGGAGTTGGCCTACTAGACAGTATAGTAGGGTAATTGTTCAGAATCAAAATATGAGGCAAAGTTGAACCACTTATCCCGTTTCCTACTAGAGCTAATCAAAAGAGATGAGAGGTAACATACTAGTTGATTCATCTTTGGCTTAAAGCCTAAGTTGTAGGCGAGGATGGTAAGGTTCAAGGGTACTTATGCTAAGACCGTTGAACAAGCTGGAAATATGGAGTAAGGAATGAGAAGAAAGGAGGAGCTGCTTGCCTATAAAGAGAAGAAGGCTTTAGGTAAGAGGCTTATGCCTAGTTACGAACCACTAGAGCATTTCAAGAGACTTGATTAGGCATCATGATCAAAGAGGGTAGTAGACTACCCTTTACACCACCAAAGCTGATGAAGTGGCTAACCTCAATGCTAACCTAATTACCTTACCAATGCCATCTAGATGTACCTACTGTTATGGACCACATGAGACTGTAGTGTGTAAGTGGACTCTAAGAGCCTGTTTTGCTTCATGGTAAGACTAGGCATGTCAATAAAGACTACAAAGAGCTAACCCTTCTATACTAGGGTTTCTTCTTCCATTATAGTTAAAGAGATCATCGAGCAATAGAATGTAGGGAAGCAAGGAAATAGACTGAATAAACTATTGATTTTATTGTTACTTAGAACATAGCCTAAACGACTCAACCTCAGCTAGGACCCTCCTAGAGAGCATTGGCCTCAGTCTTTACGTTTTAGCAATAGATTCAAAGCTAGGAGACTTCTGAGGCAGATACATTAGTAAGTACGTTCTCTATCCTTAATTGGAGTATAAAATGTTTTGTTTGACATTGCAGCATCCGATTCTAATATTTCTAAACCTATAGTGAATGCTTATATGGTATGTGTTGTCCTTTTGGATACACTTTTGATTGTGAACACACCTTTAGGGAGTGAAACCATTCTGAATCAAGTATTTTAAGTCAAAGAGACTGTAGAATAAGGAAAGATTTTGCTAGTAGACTTACTAGTGCTAAATATTTCAAATTTTAACTTAATATTAGGGATAGATTAGTTGGCAAGACATAATGCAAATATTGAATGTTATAACATAGAGATCATGTTTGAGACTAGAAGCACCTTTCTAGTATTAGGTAAAAAGTTAGATGCTAGTGAACTATAGTAGTTACAAGCTATGGGAAAAGCTTACCATAACAACCTTAAGTTCAAGAAATGGTGAAGAATTGGAGTCAAAACAGGTACTAGTGGTATAGAAATTCTTAGATGTCTTGCTAGTCTACCACCTAATAGAGAAATTGAGTTTAAGATAGATATGGTGCCAAACATTAAGCCTATTTCAAAACTGGCTTATAGAATGGCACCTATTGAACTTGTTAAGTTGAAGAAACAGTTACAAGAGCTATAAGATAAGGGTTCCATAAGACAAAGTTTGGCTTCTTAAGGAGCCCTAGGTCTTTTTATGAAGAAGAAAGATGGGACCATGAGAATGTATGTAGATTGTAAGGATTTGAATCAGGTGATAGTCAAGAACAGGTATCCATTCCCTTAAATTGATGACCTATTCAATCAATTGCAAAGAGTAAGAGTTTTCACAAAGATAGACTTAAGGTTATGTTATTACCAACTAAAACTGAAAGCAAAGGACATAGAGAAAACAACATTCAAAACCACTAGAGCTGTAATGCCCCAAAACTTTGGAAATTACAACCTACTATGTATCCTTATAATATATTGACATGTCAGGCATCTAAAATCTACTCGTTCATAACTCCACATACGTTAATAACCACCTGTCACCTGTATTAACTCTCATGTAATATTTTAGGGATGTCTTAAATACATCTACAATTCACTAATATTTTCACCAAGATCAGGTTTTGATTTTATTTTATTCAAATGAAAGAGATTTAACAAAATTCATTAACATTTATCTCAAAATACCAAAAAAGGAAAATCTCAACATCTCATTACTTCATAACTTAACAACTCAATACTACCAACTGACACGAACTTGAGAAGTCTTAGTTGACTTCTTAAGACCAAAGTAACATAGTAAAGATAAATACAAAGTATGATAATTCTTTGCAATAGGAAGCATAATACTATCTACTATATACTAATCCATCACCATAATCAAAATAATAATTGTAATAGTTAGTGTCTTCGCTATAGTACCTATATTGACTATAGTAGTCCTCATATTCACCAAGACCTGTCCTTACATCTAAAAAGAAAAACAAGAATCCCTAAGGGATGAGCAGAAGCTCATTATAGGGCATCAAATACAAGCACATGATCACATAATAAAGCATAAACATACACACAATAGCTAAAACATTAAAACTAAATGCAACAACCAATAATTATTATCTTTCTTTAGGTCTAACAAGCATCATAATTCTGACGTCTTGAAGCTTGGAGTAACTCATAACTTCGGCACACAATATATATAATACATATAAGTATTGATATTGGGTCCTCCCCTATACAATAGTAACCAAGTTACTAAGTATTAACCTAAAACTATCTGGATCATTTCTATGTGTAATTCCAATTAGGATACCGTTGTGCAAGGATCATCAAGGTGCTACCCTAAGGTCTGGTCATCCCTGTCCCTTAAGCCCATCCAAGCATAAGCATCACACTTACTTAAGCTAAGTTTTCATTAAGTCCATGTAACATTTCTAATCCTATACGTACAAAAACAACATAAAAACTCCGCACCTAATTGAAGTGTAAGATCAAAATCTATACTAGGTGCCTCATAACCTGTTCACAAGAGAAACAACACTCTTATATTGCCAAATTGATTCTTGTCTAGAAATGAAGTTGTAAAACCAATGGAGAATAAACATTATGCAAGTAGTCCTACATGGGTCATTTATAGAATGTGCTTATGTTGCTTAGGCTATAAAATGCTTGCATAATTTTATTATTAATTCATTACTTTAGTTTTGTAGATTTTGTTGGGCTCTAAGTTAGGTGGCATATGGCGTATCAATATTTTTTATGACCCAATGGTTTTAATCTAAGAAAGAAATGAAAAACTCTTAAAAAACCTTTATTGTTAAGGGTAAACGAGTATAAGGTGGGTAGTATATAAGGCCCTATTCGTGTACTCTACCGTTTAGGTATAGGTTCCCTAATCTTTAAAATTGGAACATATTTGATAGCACTTTAGATCCATTATGTACTTTGTATCTTGTGAAACTTATAGGGTAGAACCAATAACTTCTTTTCGATCTTCCTATAAAGTTCAAATGATGTACCTCTTATATCCAACAAATTTAAATCGTATTTTTGCCTTTTCCATGCAAAAAGGTTGCTTTCTAAATTTTGCATGAACTTTATGTTAAATGATATTATTTATTAGAAATATAATTAATTGACAAATGTACAAGAATGCATACACTAAAGAAAAAACAAAATACAAGTCCTTTGAAACTAACAACCTATATTACCTATGAAGGCTTAAAGTTACTATATTAAGGTTTCAATTATTAGTTTTAAGTTTATGGTCTATATTGAGCTTGATTCATTTCTTTTAACATTAATATTATATTGTGTTTGTGCTTCTTGTAACATAAGTATTTTTTTTTAGAAACATCTATACATATCATATTATTTTATAAATTTTAAAAGATAAGTGCAAGGTAGCCTAGAACTTGTACTTACATTTGAGTATAGGTTTTAAGATGGGTATAGGGTATGAAGACCTCATTACCTAGACCATATACTATAGGTAGTAGGTTTTGGTAAATTACTAACCTGAAACCTACCATATGACCTTTACTATCTACACTATAGGTAAAGTTCGATACCCTGTATAACAAGGCAACCTCTTAGCCCTTCTTATTCTAACTATTACAAACAAACTAATGTTAACCTATGATTTATAGTGATGGAAATGTGATGCTAATATATCAGTGATAGTATGAATCATAAAAAATTAATGGATCTAAGATTAGTATTGGTAAATCTATGGATATTAACATCATTCATAATAGATTTACAAATCTATAATGATCAATGAATAGAAGAGGTTTAAGGTCACCCTAATACATTAAGTTTTGTTGAGGAGTTTAGAGAGAGAGAGAGAGATTGAAACCAAGTTTTCACTTATTAAATTGTTTGTTAAGGATGAAGGAAATGATTGATTAAAAGGGTTAATATCATTGTAGAACAATTTTTTTTATCATATATTACATAATCTTTTATTACTTTTGAATGTTTTTTGAAAATTTATAGACCAAATTTAACCAGGTAGTTAATTAAGGTAAAAAAGATGAATCTCTAACCTAATTCTATTAGTGGTTTTAATTAGAAAAAAAATTGAAACTGTTATATGGTAATTATGTTCTAAACTTAAATATGGGTTAAAAGAAAATCACCTAACTTTAAAAATTTTTAAGATTGAAAATATCATCCTATGTGATTAAAGATGTCTTGGTGGCATTGGTTTCTCTCTTCTTTTTCTCTTTTTTTGTGTGTGTGTGTTTACATATTATAAAAAAGGAGATTGATTTTTAAAATACTAAATTTTTAAATTTTTTTGAACATTGGAAAACTTTGTTTAAGTTGTTTAACAAAGGACACTAAGCTTCAAAATAAAATACCATTATTTTATTTATTTTGTTGCAAAAGCCTTGTATATATATAAAGGTTAAGGAGAAGTGAAAATTAAGCTGACAAACAGATATTGAGACATAATGGTACTAAGGACGTGGCACATTCAATTTAATAAACCATTCCATTTCCAAGCAGCTTTTGGTGACAATGGATGAAGACTAATTTTTTCCTTATATAATAGAACCCATCTACATCTCTACTCCTCATCTAGATTAAGTGTTGGCTTTGCTTTTCTCATTTTACATTTTAACACCTTAACAATAATAGCACATTTAAAAAGGTAAATTGAATGAATTTGCCTTTATTTGGTATTTCTTTCTTTTAAAGCTTCTCTTTTACTATGGACTAAAAATAGGAGTACTAGAATATCAATATATTATAGCCAAAAACAAAAAAGAATATCAATGTATTGACATGCATATATAAGCTCATTTATAATATATTTAATCCTATCATTATAGATATTGACAATCCACAAATTCAATATTACCATCAAATTAATGCCCCTTCAACTACAATCACTTGATAAAATGTATTGTTCAATGCTTATTTGTAAAATTTGAGCTTTTTAAGTGTTAATAGAAACTTGAAAAATTTATCAATTCTATATTTCTATTTAGTTTACTTAGGAGTTTCAAATGTTCATTTTCAACTCAAGAAGAGTACAATCAATAACTAGATTTTATGATATTGGATACTAACTAATCTTTAACAATAAGTGGCATAAGAGAAAATAAAACAAAGTTAGCAACAAAAATTACATTATGGTAAAGCTTGTACTTCTTTCGATAAAATCGCTCTCTTGAATATTCATTGATATTTTTTCTTATGCTCTTGACTGTTTTCTTAATCCATAAGACATATAAGATAACCAATATATATAATATATTGCAATTGCAAAAAGAAAAAGAAAAAAAGAGACAAAGAGAAACGATAATTGTGAGAGAAATTCTTGGAATTTCACATATTTTAGAAATAATCAACTTTTGTGATAGTATTCAACTTTTGGATTGTCAATATCTAAAATGTTAAAATCAAGTCTGCTTTACAAAAGTTTACAAGTATTTGCTAATATATTGATAATCTAATAATCCAATTTTTATTCCTTGCTATAAGATAGAAGAATTAAAAAAAATGTAACAAAATTGATTCAATATACATTTTAAGTTATGCTTTTATTATTAAGGTACTAAATGTAAAAAGGAAAAAAGCAAAAGCAACACTTAATCCAAGTAGGGAGTGCATATGTAGATTGGCTCCATTCTAGAAGGACAATATTACCCTTGATTTCTTTCCACTAACACTTTGTTTAGCAAGAGGAAAGAAATATGGGAGGAATGATTTTGGAAGGAAAAAAATAGAGAAGAAAGAATTATGAGAATATTTGATTTCTTTTATTGTATTTGAATAATAAGAGGAAGGAAAATGGAAGGAATTTAATCATTGCTAAAGACAAAATGTAGTATATGATGAAATTACCAACGTACCATAAAAAGTAATAAAAGATAAGATAACGGAGGGTAGAATTGGAACTCAAATAACTTTTTTAACTTTCCCTCCACTTTCTCTCCAATTTAGAAGGAAGTAAAAATTGGTAGGGCCTATGGAAAACTTTCCTATTTAAACAATTCCTTCAACTTTTCCTTCCTTTTCCAAACAAGGGAAAGTATATTAAAAATCCTACTTTCCCCTTATTGTCTGTCGGATTTGGCTAGTAGAGTAAATTGGTTTGGGCCTTGTGCTTGTATAGTGAATTTGCAAAGTAGAACATCGTGAAGGGCACCAAGGTAATTCATAAAAGGAGAGAGCAAGGATGCTAAGAGCTCACCAAGATAGTGTCAGTACATAAAAAGTCAAAGTGGTTTACTATTAGGGCACTTGAGGATATTTATAGAAAGGGGCCACCGAGAATCAAAGGAGTACGTGTTACATGTTGATACGTCTACATGACCTAGATAGTAAGATTGTAGAGCTTGACATGTTCTAGATTTATAAGATTGTAGCGATTGATTGAGTCTCTAAGCCTTATCCATTTGTCTAATGACCGTTATGACCACTCGAGTTCAGGTAGGTCATCTAGAAGGATAGGTTTGTTAGGAGAGCTTATGTTGAGGTTGGCTAGTAAAGTAACTAGGCCAAGCGTTAGCAAATTAAGCCTGCTATAGACTCAATCTAGTCTGCCTATGGTCTAAATAGATTAGTGTAGGAATAAGAGACCTATATCTAAAATATCCTATCAACGCTTGTTCACCTTCTCGTCTCTTGTCCCTAGATTGAGGCATCATAGTAAATGACGAATTCCTTACCATTATATAATAAGGACAATACTAGAGTAATCATAAGTCTCTCCTTCAACTACTAAAGCCTCTATTCATATCTGTTATCCCAGTCAAACTTTACCCCTTTCTATTTCAACTTAGCTAAAGGCACTACTAACCTTGAGAACCCTTCCATAAACTTCTTGTAATACCATGTAAGTCCTAGAAAGCTTTTGATCTCAATTATCATTTTAGTCTCAACCATTCCACAATTGCCTTTATCTTTTCCGAATCTACTAATATACCATCACTGTTTACTATGTACCTCAAGGAGGATATTTGATTTAACCAAAACTTGCACTTGCTAAACTTAACATATAGTGTCTTGATAGGAATCAACCCTTTAGATTAATCACACGAAACCAATCTAGAAGACTCTAAGGACTTACTTGAAGAATACTATCTCAAAGCCCTATCTAAGATGGAAATTCCTATCTTAACTTCTATGTTTCTCTTTTCAGCTAACTTAACTACTAAGCCTTCACATATGCCAGGCCCATCGAATAATTGTGCTATGATACAATATCTAAGCAGGTAGCCCCAAAACTACCCAAATCGACACAAATGTTCAACACCGACCTAAGTTGGCTACTCTATAACAAGAATGACTAAGCATCGACCCAATCCAAATTAGGTTAGCCCTTAACTACAAGTTTTTGCTTAGTCGGCCCCTCTCTAGAAACTCTTTTCTTCTTTTCATCCACCTTGTACAATATTTCTAATGCCCAACCATTAAACGAAGCATGTCTTCTAATATGATATTCCAAAAGGATTCTTTACTTTTCGTAGGAATATTCTTTGTCTTTTTTACCCTTTTGAGAATGTATTATGCAACCTAGTTATAAAAAAATCATTTTTTCTTTTCATACATATAAAGTATCCCTAGCTGATGGGTACATAAACCCCACTTAATTGTACACAGATAACAACTTCCATAATCAGAAATTATTCAAATTTCCTTCTTGTAACCTTATTGTTCTCATTATCTTCTGGCTCTTATCTATTTCCTTTAACAAGAAGTAATTATGAGTGACCCTTCAATTCAAATCGATGAGTCATATCTGGTGGACTATAGGCTGAGTAGGATCAATTGGTGTGTCATATCTAGTTGGTAACTACTGAAAATTTTCTAGCTTTTCTTTGTTTGTCCAACCTTAGAGAAGCATTACCTCTCTACTCTGAGTTTGCTTAATACATTCCTCAAGTACCACTTATGCTTTTCTCTACTCTAAGAGTATATGAGAATATCATTAATGAAGACTACAACAAAACTATCTAAATACTCGGTTCATAAGATCCATTAATACCACAAGTGCATTAAAGAGGTCAAATGGCATAACTAAGAATTCATACAGCCCATATTAGTTCATTTAAAGACTTTAATATAAACATTGCCAATATTGCTTTGTTGTTTTCTTTCTTCTTTAATTATTTATGGATTTCTAATGTAATACTATCATTATTTTCACTTTTCTTTTATTTTCATAGACTTCCATACCATCTATACATTTTTTTTTATTGTTAGCTCCATTTAATTTTGTATATGCAACATGAGTAAATCTTACAAATTTAGCCTTTTGTGTATAAAGTTGAACTCAAGCACTATAGATAATTTCCTTAAGTTAACAAAACTAATAAGTTTAAAACTAATTAAAATTTTGAATTCAAAACCTAAAACAAACACAAAAAATACTAATATAATATTTAGAACCCTAATCTTGTACAAAAGCCCTAAGCCCTATACTGTTAGAATCATAGTAAAAACACGTACGCACTGTCCTTTACTGATATTCATATTGTCCTTTCTAACAAAGGACATCTGCGTTCCTTTTTTTCAATGATTTCATATTTTCCTTGTAAATTATTCTCTTTTGTTTTTAGCAAATAAGGACCATTCTTTTTGTAATTTCTATAACTTAAGATTTGCCTTAACGGGAAGATATAAATACTGTCATACTGTAAAAGTTAAGAACATCAAATATACAGATAATACATTGAACTTTTTCACTCTCAAGCTAAGTGTCCCTCTTACTCTTGAGCTACTCTTATGTAGCCTATTTGAGTGTGGACTAGTAGTGAGTGACCTACAACCATACTTGTACGTCATATCAAGTATGACTTAAGCTCGTATGAGGCATTGGTGCATCATATCCTTCGTCGGTGCATGGGAAACCCCTACTCTACCTTTAACTATCATGTATTTTTTTAAGCCGTCTTATGGCTTAGACCCACCCTTTTAGTTTCGCGTGATATTAGGTTTGTGTGTTCATCCACGAGTCCATATCATCTTAGTATCAGAGCTTGGCTATATTTGAAGTTAGATTTTGTTACAGTGTTCTTTTAATAGTTTGTTACTACTCTCGTGTAAAATTGGTTCTATTGTTAGCTTTGAAGTTTAGTAATAAGAAGTGTTTTGTACTCTATTTTCCCTTGTTTTTGATATGCCAAAACAAAGTGTAAGTGATTGTATTTATTGGGAAATCATCATTGTGAAGTAAACATCAATGTCGGATTCAAGTGTTTAAGAGACTTTAGGAAACGAAGAAAGTGGTACACAACATGGTCAAGGATAGGAAGGAAGCTCCTCACCACAGTCAGTGGGTGACTACTTGGATAGCCTTACTGATTTGGTAACTAGTTTGGTGATTGTCATCCAAGAAGATAAATAACGAGCTAGAAACAGCCTTACTAAGGAATGCGAATAGCAAGGTCAAGGCAATGGTCAATTTAGCTAAGATAACATTCCAGCCCGACTACCCCAAGCTAAAGGAATTAGTAGGGATGCTAGATAAAGACTAACACTTGAAGAGATTGAGGAGGAGAAGGAAGTGACGAGGTAAAAGAGTACTACAAACTTGAGAAAAGGAATGTACAAGTCCTTAAGGTTGAGGGATTGGGGATGAGTATTTCAAGTTTCTCTAGAAGTGGCGATGCTGAGGACTACCTTGATTGGGTAGATCAAATTGAAAAGCAGTTTGAATACCACGAAGTGCCCAAAAATACAAAGGTTAGGCTAGTTTTATTGGAATTCAACAGCTATGTTGCCTTATGGTAGAAGAACCTACAAGCCACTAGAAGAAGGGAAGGAGAGTAAAAGATTAGGAGTTAGAATGAAATGAAGAGAGTTATGCGAAGGAGGTTTGTGCTGAGCTATTATTTGCAGGATGCCTTCAATAGACTGCAAGAATTGAGGCAAGGAGCATCGAGTGTGGATGCTTACGTTAGGTAGTTCTAAATGCTAATGATCTGGTGTGAAGTTGTAGAGCTAGAAGATCAAACTGTGTCTTGATTCATTAGTGGATTAAAGTATGAAAGTGGGCATGTCTTAGATATCTTGGACGTCAGAATGTTCAATGATGCAATTCGAGTTACCTAGAGGATAGAAAGGCACTGAATAGGAAGATTCTAACTAAATGTCAACCGTCCTGGCAGTAGCTAACTTGTTCCTAGCAAACCTATGCAAACGGAACCGAGCAAGGTCATTGAAACCCGACCAACTTAGATTACTCAAGTAGAGGAGAAGGAACTATTGAGGAAGTTCAAGAAAGGCCAAAGTTCAATGAAGAAAATGAGTGAAATCAAGTGTTTCAAATGATAAGGCTTTAGACACATAATCGCTTAGTATCTGAATAGGCGAACAATGGTGATTAGAGGTGAGGCACCGACCATTGAGGTCGATAGTACTAATGAGGAAGTAGAGGAGTCGAAGGAGGACGAATAAACTAAGCTGTCTAAGGAGGAAATTATCTAAATTGAGGAAGGCAACTTCATGTCGACTATTCTAGTCTTGAGGAGGACAATGAGTGTCAATCCTATGCTTAAAGACGAGCAAAGGGAAAATCTCTTCCATATTAAGTACAAGGTGAATTGGTCACTATGCATACTGATTATAGATAGTGGGAGCTATACTAATGCAGCCTCCGCATTTATGGTCCAATAATCGAAATTGTCGACCATAACCCACCTGAAACCTTACAAGCTTCATTGGCTCAATGATAAGGGAGCCTTACAAGTGAACAAATAGGTGTTTGTGCCTATCTATATAAGCAGGTATCAAAATGAAGTGCTTTATGATGTGCTTCCCATGAGTGCGTCTTACCTTCTACTTGGATGACCATGGATGTTTGACCGAGCAGTTATATATGATAGCAGGAGAAACACATGTTCTATGGAGCATGAAGAAAGAAGGGTGAAATTGGGTCCCATGACTACCGAGCAGGTAAATGTCATGCAGTCCTAACTTAGTCGAACCCTCAAGAAGGAGGCTTTGGTTTTGACCCGAGCTAAACTGAAAAGAGAAATGGAGCTGGAGGGATCAACCTATTTGCTTGTCAGGAGACTTCGAGAGATGAGACTTAGGGAGGAAGGGTTGCCGACCGAGGTAAAAACCTTACTAGAAGACTTTGCTGACTTGTTCCCAAAGGAGCTACTAGAGGGTCTACCCCCAATCTGAGGTGTGAAGCATGCGATTGACCTATAGCTAGGAGCCGCACTACTGAATAAGCCTGCCTATAGGCTGAACCCTGAATAGGTTATTGAACTGTAGAGGTAAGTAGACGACCACATGAGGAAAGGGTATGTGTGCAAGTCCTTGAGCCCTGTGCTATACCGGCCTTATCAGTACTGAAGAAGGAAGGTTCTTAGAGGATGTACATGGATAGCCAAGCCATCAATCAAATCGCCATCAAGTACAAGTATCACATACCTAGGCTTGATGATATGCTAGACGAGTTAAGTAGAGCAAGAGTGTTCTCCAAAATCAATCTCAAATTTGGATACCATCATATTCAAATGCGTGAAGGCAATGAGTGGAAGACCACCTTCAAGACACGACATGGTTTATATAAATGGCTTGTAATGCCATTTGGGCTATCTAATGTGTCGAGCACATTCATGCAACTTATGAATCATGTGCTTCAAGAATTACTGGGAAGGTTTGTCTAGTTTATTTTGACAACATTCTAGTGTAAAATCCCAACATGGAGACTCACCGAAGACATCTTCAACAAGTGCTTGCAAAACTTCGAGCTCAATAACTCTACACCAATCTAAAGAAGTGCGACTTTTGCTGTTCCGAGGTGATCTTCTTAAGATTTGTTATGAGTGGAGGTGGCATCCAAGTTGATGAAAAGAAGATAAGAGCGATGATAGAATGGCCTGAGCTAACCTGTTTTGTTGATGTGAGAAGCTTCTACGGCTTAGTGTCATTCTATTGTCGATTCATCGAGAACTTTGGTGCGATTGTGGTCCCATTCATTGAATTTTCAAGGAAGAATGTTGAATTTAGATGGGGAGAGAAAGAAAGGAGGAGTTTTGAGGAAGTGAAAGAAAGGCTAACTACAGCTGTTGTCTTAGCTCTACCGAGCTTAGACAAGGTATTTGAGATAGAGTGTGATGCGTCCGAACTAGGCATAGGTGCTATGCTAATGCAAGAAGGCCAACCTATTGCTTACTTTAGTGAGAAATTTTGAGGAGCTACACTCAACTACTCCATCTATGACAAGGAGTTCTACTCCTTAATCCGAGCCTTAATGGTGTGTCAACACTATCTACTGCCTAAGGAATTTGTGATCTACATTGATCATAAATCCTTGAGATATCTAAAGAGCTAACCAAAGTTGTCTTGGAGATAAGTTAAGTAAGTTGAATTCATGGAGGGATTTTCTTATGTTGTAAAATATAAGAACGAAAAGAACAATGTAGTAGCCGATACCCTATTGAGACGACATACCCTCTTGACCAAACTATAAACGAAGCTACTCGGTTTTTCAACCATCAAGAATTTATAGGCTGAGGACCCACACTTTGATCCTATCTAT
The DNA here is from genome assembly GCA_024138015.1 of Lumnitzera littorea. Taxonomy (NCBI): domain Eukaryota; kingdom Viridiplantae; phylum Streptophyta; class Magnoliopsida; order Myrtales; family Combretaceae; genus Lumnitzera; species Lumnitzera littorea. The sequence continues at coordinate 82,714,518 of JAMXBB010000001.1, forward strand.
GCTCGTTGTGAGGAAGGATGAACATTAGATAACTAACATAGGGAGGACAAATACTTATTCAGGAAGAGGAAGCTATGTATCCCGACCTATTCCATGCAAGAACTGCTAATGGCGAGGTATATAGAAGGGGATTGACAGGACACTTTGGCCAGCATCGAACTTATGAGGTATTATCCTCCAGATTCTTTTGGCTAAGGATGAAGAGAGATGTTCAATCCATGTTGGAAAATGTGCGACCTGCCGAAAAGCGAAGAGTTAAGCTAAGTAAGGATATTACTAACCCTTGCCGATCCCGACCAAACCATGGTTCGAGTTGAGTATGGACTTCATGTTAGGATTATTGAGGATGTCCCAAAGGAAGGACTCCATCATGGTGGTTATGGATTGATTTAGTAAGATGGCACATTTCGTGCCTTGTTCCAAGACTAATGATGCTTTGGTTATCTCTTTTCTTTTCTTATAGGAGGTGATTAAGCTTCATAGCATACCCCGAACCATAGTTTCAGATCAAGACCCCAAGTTCATGAGCCACTTTTTGAGGACACTTTGGAGGCGATTGGGAACCAAGTTATTATACAATACATCCTACCATCTACAGATCGATAAGTAGATCGAAGTTGTCAATTGAACTATGGGGACTTTGTTGCGGGTTGCTGTTAGATGAAACATAGCTGATTGGGATTTATGTCTGCCAATCATCGAATTTGCCTATAATCAAACTACCTATAGCATCATAAGCATATCTCCATTTGAAGTCGCCTACAAGTTCAACCCCAAGCTCCAATTGGACCAAGTACCCCAATAAAAAAACTGATGGTGATGATTGGCCAGCTATTAAGAAAGTAGAAGCCATAAAAACCATGTACCAGAAGGTTATAGAGCAACTGAGTCGAGCTACTATTAAGCTTGAAAAGCAAAGTTGATGACGAAAGAAGAGAGAATTTTAGCCAGGCGATTTAGTCTAGATACACCTTAGCAAGGAACGATACCTAAACTTGAAGAAGAGTAAGTTATCTACCAAAGCCGATGGACCTTTTAGAGTGCTTAAAAGATCAATCCTAATGCTTATAGGATTGAATTACCTGAAGGATATGGAGTCTCAAACTCTTTCAACATTGCCAACCTCCAACCTTATACTCCCAAGGACAAGAAAGCTAGGCTTAAACCAAATTTGATCCTAAATCTTAAATAACCTAGAGGGGATGATAGGGATTAAGGACCGATTACATGTTCTCAAGCCCGAAGGCTCTCTTAGGTGGTCCGCCGAGCTATCTGAGGTGATTTAAGCATTGAGATGCAGTACTTGTCCCAATTTGATCTGCCGAGCTACTTTGCTCTCCATACTATTTAAGATGTTGCTAAGGTGATCAAACAGCATGCCAAGCTGAGCCCTCTACTAAATCATAGTCTTAGCGCCAAATCAAAATGCAACAATAGCAATCTCCACTGTGCCAAGGCCAAGCATAACTGTTAGGAGCCGACCATTCGAGGCTAACCCCAATGTAAGCTGTCCCTAAACTAACCCAGTCTAACCCCTTCTGACGCTGAGCAGGCCTGAACAGAGGTCTACCCCTGCTTGAACCACAATACTGTCAGAATCACAGTAAAAATGCGTACATACTGTCCATTATTGACTTTTGTACTATCCTTTCTAACAAAGGATGTTTGCATTCCTTCTTTTTCACAATTTCATATTTTCCTTGTAAATTATTCTCTTTTGTTTTTAGCAAATAAGGACCATTCTTTTTATAATTTCTATAACTTAGTTATTACTCTTATGGGATGATATAAATACTGTCATACTCTAAAAGTTAAGATCAGATATATAGAGAATACACTGAACTTTTTCACTCTCAAGCTAAGTGTCCCTCTTACTCTTGAGCTAATCTTATCTGGCCCATTCAAGCGTGAACTAGTGGTGGGTGATCTCTAGCCATACTTATGCATTATATCAAGTGTGACCTGAACTTGTGTGAGGCGTTGGTGCATCATATCCTTCATCGATACATGGGAACCCCCTACTCAACCTTTGGCTGTCATTTTTTTTTAAGTCATCTTGCGGCTTAGACCCACCCCTTTAGTTTTGCGTGATATTAGGTTCGTGTATTTGTCACGAATTGAGGATGATCTAGTCGTGGTAGACGCTGTATATTGTATGAAGAACCCTTGATTAGTTACCCTTCTAATCATGAACTCTTTACACAATAAACAAGGCTCTACAACTACTAGTTTCCCAAGAACATACAGATCCACATGATATCATCAATTAAATTTATTTATATAAAATTTAAACTACAAAGTTTACAATAAGCAGTAGTTTAGTACATCTAGGTTTATATAACTAACAAAACAACAGTACATAAGTAAAATTCTGTATAGTTAGTTCTCTCATCAATGAATGGCCCGCTCTTACCTAGGTCCCCAAACTAACCTATAGCATCCTCTAGCCAGCTTTAACAAATAAGCCATCTTGTAGCAAAAGTCTAAAGGAGCGTAAATTTAAGTTTAGTGAGCAAAACCCTCAGCCATACCACAAGTAAGTTATCAATAAATTATATTTACGCATATGAATGAATGTTCAAATAGAATTCCAAACAATATGTATAGTTAACACACGTAACTTAGATTTAACACCCTCCAAAGTCAATGTTGGAGTATACACGGCACCAATTAGATCCAGATATTATACTAAAACTTACTTTACTAAGGAATTCCACATTTTATACTTAAATCAAATAAGTCATTTATTTTCATAAAAACCAAGTTCTAGTATAATCATAAGTGGGCCCCTACAGTCCACACTCACCCCTAAACGAAGGCCCCTAAACAAAGGCCTCTAAACTTGACCCTTAGCCAGGCGGTTAGTACCTCCAATGCTTAGTATTCCCGTGGGCTAGGGTAAGGTCATTTTGTATGAGTGCACCATATAGAACCAATAAATTTATAATAACAACCCCCAAATGGCCTTTCTCTACCTCTGTATGATGTGACTGCCAGAATTATGTCTATGCAATGCATGTTAATGTATGTACCAGTTTCTACTTATAAGCTGAGTATAGTTAAGTCTAATTATGATGTGACTATCCAATAATATATACAATTATTATCTATACTACTATGCAACAAATAAAGTATTATTCATACTTAAGGTAAATTCACAACTTATCATAGTATAACATAAATAAGCATTTCCCGACCCCATACACAATCAATTAACAATATCATTTAAGTCCATTATCTGCAATCACATTCAAGTATAGAATCATAGGGTAAGTACTTATTCGGCCATGACGACTCGCTCTAGTTGTAGTAATTAATCGGGAGATCTTCGCCTACATCAGGATTACCTGATCATTACAATATAATAACGATAGTAAGCAATTGAATTAATTAGTAATTCTAGATATCTATTTACCTAATTCTATTTGGATTACTATCAATTTTTATCCGATTAGACTTTATCATTAATCGTATATAACTTTTTCATTCTATTTCTAATATTTATGAATTTATAGTCGTTTTTCATCGTTCTCGAATGTACATTCACACGATGATGTTCGTTTTGGACATTAAAACCTGTGTTTTACTATATAGACTAAATTTATTAAAGTTCTCACTATTGAAGCTTAATTATTCTTATTGGCTAGTTTTATGTTCTATTTTAGTAGTTGATGATTTTATTAGCCGATGATTTTATTAGCCATTAATTCTTATACTTAGATGATCTTATGGTTTATTATCTTAGAAGCTTATGTCATCAATTGCTTAGATCATGGCTTATGTCGTGACTTATATCATCATTTGATTATGTCATTACTTACATCATTATTTAATTATGTTATTGCTTACATTATCATCCATTACATATGTACTCTTATCCTTATGTATTCATACATTTTGTACATATGTTATATATATACTTATACTCTAAAATATTAGTATATATACTTATGTACTTATATGTATACTAGTACATATACCTTTATATACATACGGTGACATACGTATTTTTATACATATTTTCATATGCCTAATGTTCCCTCTTAAGAAAGCTTCACAAATTTCATATTTTTGCATTTTAAGGGCATATTAGGCAAGGTATATGTATGTATAATTAGTATATATCTCTTTTTTTAGTTATGTACATAATATATACTTATGTAATTATGTACAAGGGTCTTCTTACATGTATTTACCAAGTGTACTCTTATGTACACATACTTAAGCATATGTACACATGTTCTTCTTCCATTTACTAAGGCTATCTTACACTTCTAAGCATAAAAATTGGAACATTATTTTTTTAACAACATATATGTACATAACACATAAACTTCCTATACTAACCTAACCTATACATCTAACTATTAAATAAGATAAGAAATTACATGATATCATACCTTTCTCTTACTTGTAATATGAAAAGGAAAGCTAGTATATATGTGTTATTGGTTTATATTGGTAGTTAGAGCTGTAAAAGTGAAATTGGAAAAGTTGAAGGGGATAAAGGAAAAGGAAAGCTTATGGTTTGGAAATGGGGACAAAGAGTTGTGTTTGTGTTGTTTTGTGTTTTAAAAGAATGAAGACAAGTGGGGCCTATGGTAGAACAAGAGTGGACAGTAACAAAGGAAGGAAAAGGGAAAAAAAAAATCTAAAAGAAAAGAAAAGAAATTAATAGAAAGAAAGAGAAGATTCTAGTGTGATAATGACACGTATGTTGACTTTTCAAATGTGTTAACCTATTGACTTTGGTCAACATGTGTTAACTTAGTCAACTTATCAAATTTACATGTAATCTAAGTGTCCATAATAAAATAATTAGAGGAAACTAGGAAGAAAATTAAGGAAATGAGAGGAAACATGGGGTTTAGTGAAATGATTAGTAAAAATAGCTAATGAGATCTTCCTTTAGGTATTTATATTCTATATATATTATTTGGTAAGCCACTTACTAAACTTTTAACTCTATATAATACTAACTTATTTATATACTTAGAAGATGAATGTGACCTATAATGCAATATCTTAATTTCTAAGTGATTACTTAAGTATTATATGTATTTACGAATGATTGAAAGTTATTTTTAATTTTTTACTAATAATTTGGTATAATAATAAAGTTATATTATAAATTAGGGTTTTAGGGTACATTATAGTGAATTAGTGCTTTTATATCCTTAAAGTTATAGTTTTAGGGTTTTTATCACTTCAAATGAAATCTTTAGTGTTTATATATGTTTAGGGTAAAAAAAATTTATATGCTATTGATTAATTATTTTAGGGTTTTTACTTTCACTAACCTTGTTAACTCTTATGAATATCTAACACACTCGAGTCTACTTTAGATGTTAGGTTGAAAAATTTAAGAATTTACAGTATTCATATACGAATCAGTATCAGGTTTTGTGTAAGTCTAAAAATTTAAGCCCCAAATATCCATTAAAGATATAAGCTAGCTAGAAAAAGAAAGCAAACTAAAAGGGCAAAAAGGTTAATGTCAAAGGATCGCAGAAAACATAACTGATATAAAATGTTTCACCTTTTAAGAAGTAACCTACGCTCATGAATTTCGATGTTGTTCATTTTTATCTTCTCAATTTTCATAAAAGAAAAATAATTAATGCTCGGAAGAATTTGTCCAAGCCTTTATTCCGATTGATGTGATAATGCTCTAGCTCATTCATAGTGAAAAATCGGAACTTTTATCTTTAGCCTTTCTAATGGATATCTTTCGTCTATTTACTCTATTTAAATACCGTAATATGTAACTAATTATTGAAATTATTGAAGCAGATGTGATAAGACAATCTCATTCTTTAACTTATTGATTGATGTGAAGATGGAAATAGAAAGAATGTATTTCCCACCATCTGGCTTGTAGATGCGTAAACATACAAAGATCGTTTACTTATGCAACATACTCAATGCTCTGTTAGATTCGACTACTCGCTGGAGAATAAGACAATTATATCATTCTCGTCAATCACGAACTATTTGATGATCAGCTCGGCCGTTTCAGCAGCATGTGGTATCTGAAAATGGTCAGTGAAACCATAGTGAACCAAGAGAAGCCAGATATGAGTCAGTAGCTCTCCTCCGCGCGTCAGTTGCTGCGCGTGATAACTTGTCTTGCATTTCAAGGCCGCCAATATCAGCATTGCGATCCATGTCTCGCTAATGATTGACCATCTGACTACTCGATCGATCTCCTCGAGCTGGGATGCAAGCTGACGGCCATAGAACAGCACGAACTTGCTCTTTTCCCTTGAGGACACTGTTGAATTGAGTTGTGTGTCCACTTGCTCAAGCAGCAGACCACACGCATCAGTTATGCTTAATCTCGGATTATTGCGGCAGCAATTCTGTTTTGGATTTTTTTCTGGGCCGGTGGGCGTTCTATTTCCACTAAACTGGTGCCGTTCCAAGAAGGTGGTTGTCATGGCATACATGTCATGGAACTTGATACGTCCGATACCAGCTGGCATCATGAAAGGGTACATGACCAAAAGATACAGCATATACCGAGACAGATCTAAGCTCATCCTTTCCCAGTTACCTCTGTCTACTTCTATGGTGCCCGTTTCATCGCCCCGCTTGCAAATGTGAGTAGCAATATGCCATATGAGGACGCACGTATCGAATTCCAGGTTGGTCGACCATTTCAAGCTCTTGAGTTGTTCCATCCGTTGAGTATCCCTCCCCCACTTCTCTTCCCAAAAGGATTGGAGATCCTTATACATTGTCGGCATCCAGTTTAAATGCTCAACTACATAATATTTTAAGTCTAAGCTCACGTCTCGACTGTGTGTGTAGAACAATTTCTCCACTTTGTCATCAATGCCCAGGTACCCTAGGATCTTGTGACAACGAAGGTGCTTCTCTTTAAGCGAATAGCTCAGCAGGTTGAATTGGCCCATCTTGTTGGACCATCTTCGCCGCTTATCAAGTGGCTGTAACAGATTGATGATATCCAAGATGAGCAAGTGTTTATTCTTAATTAGCCAACCGGTGACTTTATCGGAGAAGAGATGGACCAGCAATGCGTACATCTCCAGGAAGAATGCTACTCCCAACAAGGCGAAAGTTATGTATTGGTCAATCTTATTGTAAGAATCCTTCTTGTTGAAGACAACAAAAACAACGAAGGCAATGCCGGTGAGAGATAAGCTGGCGATCCGACTTGCAATTCCCCACGTGGTTTGCAGCACCATCGCCTTGGTGAACAGTAATTCGTAAATGAATCCCAGTTCTATAGCAGTGACATCGAAACTCGAAAGACAATACATGACTTCGAGAGTCGACTTGCCAGAATCACGATCATTCAAGTTGAGCAGAAGATCATTAAACGCTGGTCGGGAAATTTCAATCATGCCACTCGCAACGAGTATTTGTGCCTGCCTGCGCTTGTAGAGCTCCTCGTGAGAGAGATCCGCGTCCCTGTTTCCCCAATCCGCGTCCACCTCATGATCCCACACTTCGTGTGGTTCGATCACTTGATGTGGTACCACGACATATCCTTCAGCTTCCTTCAGTTTTTGCTTCTCCACTATTTTAGATATCTTCTGGTGGCGCTCAGGTGTGGAGTCTCGGAATTGTTGGCTGCTCGCAGCCCGAAGGACCCAAACCCGCTCGCCATACTTAATTAGGCCACAGATCAGGATGACTATATAGAGCCAAGAAAGATAGGAACCAGTCCACGACAGGAACAAGATATAAAGGGTCGCCACTGTCTGGCTAACCAGAGCAAGGCAGTGTCTGAGCCAGAGCTCATTATCTTCCAGGGAATTTGCTGTGATGGTATCCGGACCGCCTAAGTGCATCAGCAGAAACGGAGCCCAAAAGGCCTTCAGCTCGGCCGTCGGGTTAATTGTGCCCCCGTTGACTCCCGTCAGCCGGAGTTGTCCTGGAGTAATGCCAAGGGCATATATAGCTACAGCGTCGGCTGACAAGTAAGCTAACCAAACCACGACCCTGATCCAATAATGATGTACCTTTTTCCGGCGATTACCCAGAATGATGAGTATCACTTGAATGGAGAAGCTCAACGAGACAAGGATCCTTAGCTCCCAACTATCCAATAGGTCTTTCAACCTTGGGGAAAGGATCTCCCACAATCTCCTCTTCTTCGCGAGTGCCAAACTCGTAATAACTGCAGTGTCCATATCCATTGCAAATAGTGAGAAGTCTCCCCCAAAAGAGACCAGATCATTTTCAAATTATCACCAGAAGAGAAATTCGTGTTCAAATCTTGTAAGAAACAATGGCAATTGGCGATGACATTTATTTGGCTACTGTGTACTTACCACAGCAAAGAAGGGAAAAAGACAAGATGACTGTCTATGTCCTGGTCTATCAGTGGAATTATAAACTGTAAACTTGGGAGGCAAAACAAAGAAAATGCAGTAGCAGAATGTACTTACCTAGAGGCAACATAGCTGGGTACCGAAATTGCCGTTGCTCCTTGAGGTGGCTTTTCCTTCGACGTACGCGTGCGTTTACTGAGATGAGAGGGAAGTAAATGAGTTTTTAATGATCTGTTTGCTCACAAAAATATTGTTGCTCCTTGTTCGTCCAATCCGATAAAAGAATGACAAGTTCAATTATAAGGTCTTTTTAAGTTATGCTCGACTAAGGTCATATAACATTTTCCAATGTTTGTTTCCTTTTTTAGTTAAATCAACAATTCCTTTTTCTTTTATTTAAGCTCTCACCATTTCTAAACTTTTGGTCCACATTCATTTATAAACACAATAATTTTAAGCATATTTAACCACATAATATAATAAAATATTGTTAAATATATTTACTTACATAAAAAAAAAAGTACAATTAAAAAAAAAAATCTGCACAAAAATTGTTCAACTGTAGCACTTATGGCCAATTAGAAGCTGACATATGTTAAGATGGGTAGAAAATTTAGCAGAATTGATGGGAATCTTAGTGTTGTAAAGTCTACAAAAACTTGCGAATCAAATAGAATGAAATGAAAAATAAAAACAAAACCAACAAAAGGAAGGTCATGAGACTTAATTAAAAATTAGGTAAATGTTGAAAACTAATTGTTTAGCTCCATATGAAATTCTGATTTACGTCATACAAGAAAATAGGGGAGTATCATTTCTCTCTCTATTGTATTAATATATTATAAACTTATATTAAGATGCCATATATGCGTCTCTTTTATTGGCAGGTACCACATTTTATTCCATATGTATCTAATTCTTCACGCGAATTATCCGTTCACGCGCACACTAAAGCCTAAACCCTGCTCGCCTTTTGGCCAGCAAAATGCCAGCATCTTCTTGTGTGGAAAGAGAGTAAAAATGTGTTCGCTACGTCTCCCTTGTGTTTTGATAAACTTTGTCCGTTTCACGTACATGAAACAAACCATCGTTAGCTAGAAATGAGCATTACATCATGTCAATAATACATTATAAGACGCTAACTAAAATAGGCCTAAATGGGGAAGTCTAACTGTTTATTCTTCGTTTTCTTGGAGCATTCTTTTGTTTTTCCCCTAAGACCATGTGCATCGGCCGGAGTTTCTCCCGTATTCCAACGCCTTAAGGAACGTCCGGCGTCTCTTTACGGATGGAGTCTGTTACCTTACAAGCAGACATTGCCTGTTAGAGCAACGTTTCATCCCTTTTTTTCTTTTTTTTTTTTTTTAACTCTGATAAGTTGAAGTTAAATTCAATAATAAGGGATCCAAAAAAAATTAAAAAAAAAAAAAATGAAATGAGACTTATAGATAAAATATAGAAGCTGTTAAGAAAAAAAGCTTTTTAAAAAGTTTACGTGACAATATAAGAAACTTCAACTTCTTTAGAATCTACATAATTCAAATCAATTTATAAGCATGGTAGATTCCCATTTTATCATTAGTTTTACCGATTAGTTGCCCTTTGGCAACCTTTTGTTGCTTGTTTATCCTATGACAATTGTTAATGTGTTGTGAAAATAGATTTTTATGAATAACTGGATGCGGCTGCTGGCGAAATGATTTTATTATAATTTATTGTTTGTTATATATAGATTCTTGTATTTACTTTTTTTCATGACTAGCATATGTACATTCGTGTTGTATATGCCACAAATAGACAACGATTTTTTTTATCACATGTGGTGTTTCTGTTTATCTTTTCGTTGAATTGTAAACTATTTAAAATAAATAATAAAACTAAAGAGCAATGGACCTATTAAAGATAAAAATATATGATTAGAAGAAATTTGAAATAATTTAGGACAAGTATAAACACATTGAGATGCATGTGCCTGAAAGGTCCTTTATTTCTATAATTGTCCAAATCAATTATAAAATTTTACAAGTTTGTAATATTAATTAAACTATCGTTGAAAATCAATTTTCTTATCCCAATATCCATAAATATTATCTTGTTTCTTTCACACTGTATTGACGAATAACTATGTAAAGGAAAGAACTCCTGGTAAAAGATATTGAACAGAAAATTAGTAATAATAAAAAATCTTAGTAAAATGCACAAATGCAAGGTGTCCCATATAGATAAATATATAGGGATGTCATCGACCTAGGTTTAGGACGAGTTTTGTAAATTCCAAAACGAAACTTGTCAAACTCATAATTTTACTTAAAATTATTAGAGGATTTATAAAATCGAAACATATAAAGGGAAGTTTTTATAATTTATGTAAATAATTTTCAAAAACTGTAGGTGTACTTATAATGTTATAGAAAATGAAGAAATTAAGTGCTTTTCCTATAAAAAAATTCTTAATTTATAATCTAATGAGTACGTAAAAAGGACAAGCAAGTCAAAACTAATCTTTTTTTATTTTTTTGTTTCAAAAAAGCAATAAATGAAAGAAAATTAAATGTTTTAGCTCATTTTAAGTAATTTATAATATAAACATAAATATATAGTTTTCTTTATACACCTTGCTATTGGAGTGAAGACATGGACATTAAATAAGAGATTAGGAGAGAGGAAGAGGCAAAAAAAAAAAATTGCAGCATAATAGAAAAGATGATTAATGTCCAAATAATTGATGGGCTAAAAGAAGATTAGTTATAATCTTTTTTTTAAACTCATTTAGCTTAGATATGTGGAATGGTAAACTTGGGTTAAAACACAAGTTTTGACCAATTTTAACATGTTAACTTGGTAAAAAATGAAAGATTATATACAAAAATAATTCTATACCCAATGATTTAACTTAAAAGAATATTATAAAATCATAAACTTATAAAATCACAATTTCAATAACTATATTTTTACATTTCAGCATAGCATAGGATGTACCATTGTTACCCCTCAAAGTCGTACAGTCGTAACAATCATGTCATGTAAATTATCCTATGATAGTAACTAACTTCTCAGTTCCTATCATAGATACAATTTATACAAAGCGTTCATAACTCCTCGCTTTAAAGTAAAATAACTCATTCAGAACTATAGGCAAAATTTATAAATAACTAAAAACTTTAGTTCATAATTACATAAAGATGCATAAACTACCTTACATTCCCGAGAAATTCTACATGCTTATGTAGTCTAATAAGTATCATTTTATATATTATATAATCAATCCACAAACTTAAAAGTTAATAACAAAACTCTAAAAGACTCAATTACATTAACCAGATTGATTGTTACTCCTGCATAGCTTAGAACTTCAAAGAAGATATTGACCTCATGATAATTATAGCATGGCATCTCAATTAATATCTATAAGTAAATCTATAAGGGTATGAACAACTAACAGCTTAATAAGTCAAGATGGAGACCTAAGAATGCATAACAAATATAAGCAAGGTTTTCAAACAATTAATTATATATAATGCAACATGCAAGTGCCATCACATAACATAATCTAGTTTGTTATGAAATCGGAGTAATTTACCCGTTGTAATCCGAGTTGAGGAGTTTTCAACAGTTTACAACCAAACCCATATTTGTGCAATGGATACATCGCTCCCTCTATAACTATCCTTTAAACCATTTTCCTCATACTTATCATAACCTTCTCTCTTATCACTTAATTTGGCTAAGGATGAAAAAAAGACTGTTATGTTATCCAATACTAATTTTTTTAAGGTATCGATATTTGATTAAAGAATCTTAATAATTTCTTAAAGAGTTGTAATGTATGTCTAATTAAGGTATTTAGGTTAGTTATAGTTAAGTTCGGCTCAAGGTGATCAACCAATTTCACACTATTCAAATCACAACATCACTATTCAACAAAAAATCAGAGACACATAAGCACAAGCACGTATAGTTACTTACAAGCACAAGTACGTATAGCTACTTACAAGCACAATCATACACAATTCTAAGTCTCCAAGTACTTGAATATAGTACTCTAATATACAACAAAATATTGAACCCCACTTACCTAATGTCTTAAGTTAACTCACTTGATTTATTGTAGGTTACTCGTTTCCACGTATCTTAAAATATAAATACCCTTTGGTATTTATATCCTTATGATATATGTAAACTGTAGGTTATGATTTGTCACGATATTTTCCATATATATATATATATATGTATTATTTGTTGTTGATTCATTCTAGGCTAGTCTAAGGAATGATTTCCGAATCCGATTTCGATTTAGGTTCTAATTCAGTTTCGACTACAAATGTGTTATATATATATATATATATATATATATATATCCTTAGAATGCATTCCAAATCAAAATGTAAAATTAATCACATTATACTTGGGTATCTAAAACATCACTTTTAATCGCTAACCAATATTTTAGTTTGTACGGTATACTTTAGTTCTTATTTATGTATTGAATTTACATCCAATGTGAGAAAATTTTATTTTTTTTACATAATTGCCTAAATTTAAGTTTTCGACCAGATTTATCATTTATTACTATAATTATTATATTATCCATTTTAACTTAATATTTTATATTTATTATGATTCTAATTTTACATATTAATTTTCACATATTCACTACATATTACACCTAATTATATCTAACNCATTCCAAATCAAAATGTAAAATTAATCACATTATACTTGGGTATCTAAAACACCACTTTTAATCTCTAACCAATATTTTAGTTTGTACGGTATACTTTAGTTCTTACTTATGTATTGAATTTACATCCAATGTGAGAAAATTTTATTTTTTTTACATAATTGCCTAAATTTAAGTTTTCGACCAGATTTATCATTTATTACTATAATTATTATATTATCCATTTTAACTTAATATTTTATATTTATTATGATTCTAATTTTACATATTAATTTTCACATATTCACTACATATTACACCTAATTATATCTAACAATCTAAATGCTATAATTACCATACCACATCAAAAATTAACGTCCTAAAACACCTAATTATATACTAAATCAATAATTATTAAATTAGCCATTAATTAACCTTAAAATCACTAATTATTTGTATAATTTAAAGGACTAAAAATTACTTAAAATTTTTTAAAATTTATTTCTAAAAAAGGGTTTCATAGCACTATTCTATATCATCTAAGTAATCTATAGAAAATTTTGAGATTCAAACTATATTCCTAAGATCATTTATTTCTAAATAAAATAAAACTTGAGTTTACGAGATCTTAAGAACAATATATTGCCCAACATAAATTCATCAAAATAAAAATTTTCCCTAAATCTACATACATAAAACCTTATAATACTAAATTTCATAATTTTCCAAATAAATTTGATAATCTAAATAAATTAGACAAAATTTGGGTTGAAATTGGACTCACCTTGCCGATGGACTTTCGACCACTAATGGTGGTCTTAGGGTTGTTGGTAGGGCCAGGCAGTGGTGGTAGGGTGTTGTGGTGGTGCTAGTTCACTTCTAAGTAGTCGTTGGTTTTTTCTATAAGCTTTAATTGCATAAATTTTTTCTAATTTTTTTTTTTAAAGTACTCTAACTCTCTCTTTTTATTTTCTCTCAATTTTTCTTTGGTCCCTAAGTAACTAAGTGAGCTTCAATTAAAATTTAGGGTATTTATAAAGCTACTTGGAAAATTTTCTTTAATTTTTAGGTTGACATTTTGCCCTTATATCATTCTTTTTGGCTTTCTTATTGCCTTAATTTGATTGAGTAATTTTTCTTCTTAATCCCTAGCTCGCCATGACTTGATTTTAGACAAATCCACACTTTTCCTCTATTTTTCCTTGATTTTTTTGTAATTTATTTTAATTAATTTAGTATTTTTCTAGCATTTTAAGTAATTTCGTATATTTTTACTTACACATAAATACATATGGAGTGTAAATAAATACTTCTAAATATTATTTATATTATTCTATGATTTTTAGTGTGCATATAATTTATTTTTAGCAGTTCGTCAATTATCAAAATTTGTTTTTATGCATTTCCAATAAATAACGGATAATATGCTTATAATTTAACATTATTTTATTACTTATTTTTCTAAATTCAAACTTACAATATCACTTTTACTAATACTTCTAGATTTGCCATATAATTTAGGCTTAATCGAATACTTTATCCAATTGCCCAAATTTTTATATATTGAACCTGAACTTCCAATTATAGGGCTTATATTTCCACCCCCTTTTAAAAAAGTTTTGCCTTCAAAACTTCTATATATGTAGATTGCAATCAAATACTTAAAAATGATAACCACATACTTTTACTAACTTGGAAGTTAGAAAAGCCATGGGTACTACTTCATTATTGCTGCTTTTGACTCCCAAGTAATCTCCAAGCCTAGACCTTCATTCCATTGGACTTTCATATATTCCATATCTCAGTTTCTTAACTTCTAAATCCAATTATCGAGTATTTTTATGAGCTGCTTCACCACTTGAAAATTTTTCTTTAACTCAACCAATTTTATTTCTATGATTGAATTCAGGTTCTTAACAAACTTTCTTAGCATGGAAACATGGAATACATCATGATAACTTGACAAACTTGGAGGTAAGGCTATTCTATAGGATACATTACTAACCTTCTCCAATACTTCAAATGGACCAATATATCATGAGCTTACTTTTCTTTTGAGCCAAATCATTTAAGTCCTTTAAATTGGCTTATCCTGACATAAACATAATCATCAACTTTAAACTCCAATGGCTTTCTTTTCAAATCTACTTGATGTACTGCCGGTCAGTGGTCCCATTACTCGTATTTTCCTCCAAGGCCTCTAATCCTTCTCTCGAAGAATTCTCTCTTGGTAACTTGCTGATGATGAGAGACTACACATCAAAGAAAGGTGGTTAAACTCTTTGAGCTCCCCACATTGTCATACATTGATCTATACATTCAGTAGTGATGATGCCGATCATTCTCTTGCCAAGGACCCTATGCCGAGTACTCCGACCAACTGCTACCGAGAATCTCTTGCTAAGTGATAAGAGACTTACTTAAATGATCGAATAGTTTTCTCTTGGCATACCACCATCTCTCTCATCCTAGTTCCTTTAGTGCCATAACATTTTGACCCTTCCCGCCTACTGTATTCAAAGAATATTCATACGAGACTAACGCTACACTACCAGCTGTCTACCTTGTCTTACATTCAACTAGTTTTCCATTTTTGGTTTATTGTCCTTTTTACCCTTTTCGTATATACTAGGAATTCCTTTTTTGTAAATACTTTCTTGTAATTTCTTTATTTGTAATGTTGTCCTAGAGACTTACTATAAATAGTCATTTTCTCTTGTAAGCTGGAGATAGCTTACATCTTACTATTGAATTCTCTATTCTTGTGAGACAATTCTCTTTAAGTCCATACCCCTTACACTCTACTCTAATCTTACCGAGTAGCTTAGGATTAGTAGCGGGTGGACCTTAATATCAACTTGTACGTCATATTAAGTGAGGTGTCAAGTCGTGTTGTGTTCATTGGTGAGTTACATCCTCCAAGTAGCTTTACATTTGTTACTCTTGTTCGATTATGGACCGTTTCCTTCTAATTTTCTTCGATATCTCAAAAGACCCATTTCAGTTCAATTCCACCCCAATAAGTCCTAGTGATAACTGAGCTCCTATGTATACCATATATTCCTAGTATTAGAGCTTGAGGTTGAGATCGAGAGCTGTATAGTGTTAGTTTGCTATAGCTGTTGTTTGAGATATTTGTATGTAAAAAGCATTTAAGTGAAGTGTCCTTGCTAAAGCTTGTATTGAGAATATCAAACCATAGTGTACAAAGAGAGATTCATGATGTCAAGATTGATGCTTATGGTCGTGGTTGAGTTAGCTAATAAACACCACGTACTACTGATGAACAGATACAAGATCTTACTACTATTATGACCAAATTAGCTATCTCAGTAAATAGTGTCTTAAAGGCTGGACCGCATGAAAGAGTTGCAGAGCAGGGTTAAGAAACAAGAGATAGGCTGAGGAGGCAAATGAACGAATAAGCTCTGGAAGGTTTTCTTATGAACCAAGCACCACCATAACATGCCGATAGAGTTGCAAGAAGAAGGTTAGAGTTAGACAAAATGGAAAAGCATGAAGAGAAAGAAGACCAGTATGATGGGATGGATGAGCATGAGTTCAGGGCACCAAAAGGTGCCAAGCATCTTAAAGTACAGATTCCAAGTTTCAACGGGTTTAGTAGTGCTAATGACTACCTCAATTGGGAAGAGGAGATCAAAAAGATATTCAACTTCTACGATTATGAAGATGTTGTCCACATTAAGGTGGCCACATTAGAATTTTTTAGGTATGCGGTAATGTAGTGGAAGAAGCTACAGAATGTTCATCTGAGGGCTCAATGCGAAGTCCATACATAGAACGAGATGAAGAGAGTTCTAAGAAGTAGGTTCGTTCCCGAACACTATGAGCAAGACACTTTTTGACAACTCCAAGACTTAAGGCAAGTTAACAGATATGTAGACGACTATGTCTGAGAGTTTCAGTTGCTCATGATACAATGTGATGTTAATGAGCTTGAGACTCGAACTATAGTATGGTTCATCTTAGGACTCTGAGTTGAGATTGGATGCGTCATGGAACTATAGAGCCTCATAACTCTAAATGAAACCATCCGTGTAGCCTAGAAAGTTGAAAGGCAACGGTGGAACTAGGCTAGCTGAATGCTAAGTAATAGAACAATGATGTCGAGTAGAGCAGGGAGTGACAGGGCATCAAACAAATCCGAGGTTGAATGTTGAGGTCACATGCCGAGCCGACCAGACGAGGGTCGAGGTAAGAGCAAGATCGAGGAACTCGAGATCTAAAGAGACCAAGGTTAGAGCTTAGGATAGAAAACCTGAGAAATCAAATGTTTTAACTGTCTTGGCTATGGATACGTGGCTAGTCAATGTCCAAACTGCCGAGTCATGACCATCAAGGGAGATAAGCCCCATTTTGAAGTAAAAAGTGCAAGTGAAGGAGAGGAAGAAGTGGCAACCGATCAATAAAAGAATTTGAAGAAAATCTGGGAGTCGAGATACCCCCTAAGGGCGATGCCAAGTATTGCTTTGTTGTTTGGCGATATCTCAGAACTTTTGTAGCTAATGAGAACGAGCAAAGAGAGAACCTATTTCATACAAATTGCTGGGTGAATGGCAAGTTATGTGTTGTGATCATTGACGGAGGGAGCTATACCAACGTAATCGTGTAAGGGGTAGTTAAGGCCATGAAATTGCTAACTCTTCCATACCCCAAGCCATACAAGATTCACTAGCTAAACAAGAGAGGAGGATTACACATTTCTAAGCAAGTTAAAGTGCCGATTACTATTGGTGATAGGTACAAGGACGAGGTGTTGTGTAACATCCTGCCTATGTGTGCATCCCACATATTACTCGACCGACTGTAGCTATTTAGCTTAAGGGTTTTCTACAATGAGTATAGAAACACCTATATGTTTCACAAGGACGGGAAGAAAGTTATATTGACGCCGGTGAGTCCTAGGGAAGTGTAAGAAGCCTAGGAAAAGGTTGTGAGATCTCTACAGCGGAAGTCCTTAGTGATTTCCCGAGCTTAGTTTACACAAGTAGTCAAACCCAAAGACTATGTACTCCTCTTGGTCAAGAGACTCCTAAAGGTTAGAGAGACCGAAAACTTATCTACTGAAGTACTGCAACTACTTCAGGAATTTGCTGACCTATTTCCATCCGAGATGTAGAAAGGATTACCTCCCTTAAGAGAAATTGACCATTGCATCAATCTTCAACCTGGAGCAGCCCTACCAAATCGACTAGCCTATAGACTCAATCCTAAATAGGTAACCGAGTTGAAAAAGCAAGTTGATGAGTTGGTGGATCACGGATATATCTGTGAGAACATAAGCCCATGTGCCATCCTAACTGTACTAATACGAAAGAAAGATAGACCATGGAAGATGTACATCAATAGCCATGCCATCAACAAGATTACTGTTAAGCACCAATACCCAATCCCGTAGTTAGATGACATGTTCGATGAGTTGCATGGTGCACGCAACTTTTCGAAAATAGATCTAAAGAGTAGCTATCATCAAATACGAATAAGACCAAGAGATGAATGGAAAACAGCTTTAAGACTCAAGATGGTCTATTTGAGTGGATGGTTATGCCATGTGGTTTAACTAACACGCCGAGTACATTCATGCGACTCATGAATCATGTGCTTCAAGTATTGATAGGCAAATGTGTTGTGATTTATTTTGACGATATTCTGGTCTATAGTGCCGACCTTTTTGTTCATATTGAACATTTGAGAGTGGTGTTTAACATATTCCATGTCAAGAAATTATTCGGCAACTTGAAGAAATACGTGTTTTGTTAAAGCGAGATTATATTCCTTAGATATGTTGTTTCAAGGAGTGGAGTTCACGTTGATGAGGAAAAGGTTAAGGCTATTAATGAGTGGCCTACACCGACAAGTATAACTAAAGTAAGGAGCTTCCATGGCTTAGCCTCGTTCTATCGAAGATTTATCTGAAACTTCAACTCCATAACTACGCCATTGACTGAATTGACCAAGAAGAACATTGAGTTTAAATGGATAGAAAAGGCTTAGAGTTGTTTTGAAGATGTGAAGTGTAAGCTAAAGTCTACTTTAGTACTTACCTTACTAAATTTCAAGAAGGTTTTTGAGGTTGAATATGATGTGTCTGGTGTCGACATTGGTGCTATACTTATGCAGGAGTGCCGACCCATTGCCTACATTAACAAAAAAGCTTCAAAGTGCTACCCTAAGTTACTTAGCCTACGATAAGGAGTTCTATGCCTCTGTCCGTACACTCCAGAACTAGCAACATTACCTATTACCGAGAGAATTCATCATCTATTCTAATCATGAATCTCTTAAGTATATTTGGGGGCAATAGAAGCTTTCTTAGCATCATGCCAAGTAGGTCGAGTTCCTAGAGACCTTTTACTATGTCATCAAGTATAAGAAGGGAAGCACTAATATAGTAGTTGATGCACTTTCTCGTCGTCATACCCTCATCACGACATTGCAAGCTAAAGTATTTAGATTTGGCACTTTACCTGATCGATATGAGCATGACCTACATTTTGGGCCTTTAGTAGCCAAGTGTAGTGATAGAGGAGTTGTGAACGGATTCTACTTGAGTGAGGGGTTCTTGATGAAGGGCAAGTAGATGTGCGTGCTAAGTGGTTTTGCAAGGGAGCTACTGGTTCGAGAAGCTCATGCCAAGGGTCTGGTTAGCTATTTTGGGGAAAAGAGAATGATTGAGATATTGAAGGAGCATTTTTACTGACTTGAGATGATGAGGGATGTGCACCGAATACTTGAAGGCTGCAAGGTGTATAAGTATGCTGAAGGGAGAAGAGAGCCTTATGGAGAATATACGCCCCTGCCAATTCCTAAGCGGCTATGGATCGATATAAGCATGGATTTCATGCTCGGCCTTCCCTATACGTCGAGAAGATACAATTTGATCATGGTAGTGGTTGATTGATTCAGTAAGATGGGCCACTTCATTCCCTACCATAGGATTGATGACGCTTTATTCATCGCTAACCTCTTTTTATAGGAAATTGTATAACTACATTGAGTGTTAAGAAGTATTGTATCTGACCATGATTCAAAATTCACGAGCTTCTTTTAGAAAACCCTATGGAAGAAACTTGGCACTAAGCTCCTGTTCATTACCTCTTGCCACCCTCAAACAGACAAGCAAACTAAAGTAGTTAACAGAACTGTCGGTAGTCTCCTGAGCACTATTGTTGGAAAGAACTCTGGTGATGGGGATTTATGCCTACCCATCATTGAATTTGCTTACAATTGCTTAACTTACAACTCCACTAGAGCATCACCATTTAAGGTTGTTTATGGACTTAACCCAAACCTACCCTTAGACTTAGTTAACAATCCGTCTATATTAGGGGAGTGTAAACCCTACAAATCTAGCCTTCTAAGTATAGAATCAAACCCTTAAACTATAGATGATTTCCTGAAGTCAATAGAACTAGTGAGATTTAAAACCTATTAAAATCTCAATTCAAAACCTAAAGCGAATATGAAAAACCTTAAATTAGCAATTGAACCTCTAATCGCATACAAAGACCTTAAAACCTTAAGTATATGTAACTACAAAAGTTGATCTCGAACCTCATCAAAACCCTAAGATAACAATTGAAGATTTAATTGTGTAAAAAACTTTTATACCCTAAATATATATAAACACTAGAGATTTCGCTCAAAAATGATAAAACCTTAAAACTATAACTTTGAAAATATAAAAGTACTAATTCACCATAATTTACTCTAAAACCCTAATTGACAATATATCCTTAATATTATACTAAATCATTAGTAAAAGATCAAAGATAACTTTCAATTATTTATAAATATATATAATACTAAAGTAATCTATTATAAACTAGTATATTGCATTATAGATCATATCCATCTTCTAATTATATAACTAGGTTAGTATTATAAGGAGTTAAGTGTTTAGTTGATGCTTATATTACATATAGTAGGTATTAATATCCTAAATGACATTCTTCATGATAGTTACATTAAGTATCCTACCAAATCATGTATATAGGATATAAATACTTAGAGGAAGATTTCATTAACCATTCTTATTAATCATTTCAATAAACTCTACATTTCCCTTCAATTCCTTAATTTTTCTCCTAAATTTTCTTTATTTACCCTATTATGTATACACAAATTTCACTTAATTTCAAAGAGTTAACTAAGTTAACATTTGACCAAGTCAAAGGTTGACTAAGTCAACATGTTGACAAAGTTAACAAATATGTCATTGTCATCTAGAGTCATCTTCCTTTCTTTTCAACTTTCTACACATTTTTTTGTTTAATTTTGCCTCCTTTGTTGTTGTCCACTTTATCCCTATCTAGACCTTACTTGTTTTTATTTTCACACACAAAGGATTATACAAAACAAAGCTCTTTTCCCCCATCTTCAAACTATCACCCCCTTTTCCTTTTACCCCTTTCCAAATTTCAAAACTTACTTCCATATTTTAAGGACAAAATGTATGTTTTATGTGATTCTTCGATCTCATGTAATAGAAAGTTGTATATGTTAGGTTAGCTTGAAGTTTACACGTAATATGTACATGTATGTTGACTTATATACATGTATCTAAGTGTAGGAATACTTAGGTATAAGGGTAGAATACATGAGTACATATACTATGATGATACATGTGAGAACTTTATGTGTGTATTTTGGTAGAAAACACAATATAAGTGTAGTTATGCATATGGATAAGGGTAGGAATTCATGTACACATATAGTATGTATATTTATATGGACTAACTAGGTATGTATAATTAGAATACATAGTATAGATGTACATATACATAAGTAAGAATAAGAAAAACTAATTGTACATAAACTTAGTAAGCCATGTACATGAATACCTTTTATGTATATAACCAA
This sequence comes from Lumnitzera littorea, assembly GCA_024138015.1. Lineage (NCBI taxonomy): Eukaryota > Viridiplantae > Streptophyta > Magnoliopsida > Myrtales > Combretaceae > Lumnitzera > Lumnitzera littorea. The sequence goes on from JAMXBB010000001.1 coordinate 82,736,364, forward strand.
AAAGGAAGAGTATACTAACTATACATACATATACCTTGCTAAATAAGTCCTTAAAGTGCAATAATATGAAATTTATGAAGCTTTCTTAAGAGGGAACATCAAGCATACGAAAAATACGTATGTAACCGTATGTATATATGGCTATATATACAAGTATAAATATGGTATATGTATAAGTATACTAGCATACATACAAGTATAGTAAAAGTATAAGTATATACTTAGCATATGTATAAATGTACATAAGACACTTAAGCATGAAGTAAGGACTTATGTAAGCAAATGATGACCTAAGTAATAACCTAAGTATATAAAGTAATAAATTATAAGATGACATAATATATATATGCATACATATAAATATGGACCGAAATTTCTTTAAACTCCTAATACACATCTTAAATTGAATTGGTCTTAATTAAACACATAAATTAGTAACAATAATGTAAAATCATCTAAGTATAAGAATCTAATAGCTAATTAAATCATTAAGTACTAAAATAAGATATAAACATAAGTAATAAGAATATTTAAGTCTCAATAGTTAAAATTCTAATAAAATTAGTCTATATCGTAAAACATGGATCTTAACGTCCAAAACGGACATCTTCGTGTGAGCGTCCATCTAAAAACGATGAAAAATGACTATAAGTTCGTAAATATCGGAAATAGAATGAAAAAGTTACATACGATTAGCAACTAGGTTTAATCGAATAAAAACTGATAGTAATCTAAGTATAATTAGGTGGATAGATATCTAAAATCATTAGTTAATTCAATTACTTATTATCTCTGTTATCTTGTAATAATCAGGTGATCTCGATGAGGGCGAGGATCTTTCGATCGATTATTATGACTAAAGCGAGTAGTCATAGTCAAATGAGTACTCCTGATGACTCTATACTTGTTTGTGCTTGTAGTTAGTGCACTTAAATTGAATATTAATAACTTAATATATGGGGTTTCGAGATATGCATGTTCTTGATATTGATTAATTATTGTGAGAAATATTATAAATATGATAATTGATGATTTGATTGTTACGTGATTTGGATGGTTTGCTAATATTGATTGATTGCCTCATAATTTGACTTAATTATATTTAGCTTATCTTAAATTAAAAGGGTCATGCATTATCCATGCATTGCATTATTTATTTTAGCCATCACTTCATGCAGAGGTAAAGAGAGGCTTTACGAGGGTTGTTTATATATATTAAAGTGTTTATATGTAATGCACTCATACAACATGACCTTACCCGAACCTAAGGGCTTATTAGGCGATGGAGATGCCAACCGTATAGTTGAGGGTTAAGTTTAGAGACCTTCGCTGTAAGGTGTGAGTGTAAACTGTAAAGGCCACCTCATCGCTAGACTTGCTATTTTGGTGTACTATTAGATTTCTTAAAAATGGAAATGCATTTTACGAAATACGAACTCTAAATTTTTGGTTAAAAACCTAGGTGCTAGGACTTAGTTGTGATTGGTGCTAATGTATCTCCAACCTTTATTCTGGAGGACATTAAAATCCAATATTATATGTAGCACCGATCAACTACATATATTGTTTGGCATACAACATGTGCATACATTCATATGATTGTAATAATTCGTTTGATAACTTGTTTGCAAGTATAGTATGAGGGATAACTCACTAAGTTCTTGTAGTTTACTCCCTAATAGTTTTTCTTTTATAGGATGATAGATAATCGGACACGGGTTAAGAGCCAAGCATTGAGTGTAAGTACTAAGACATTTTAGAGGTTGGAATTAGAGAGAAGTTGTTTAGTTCATGTGAAACTTTAAATGTAAATAAATACCACTTACGTACTTAGATTTTCAACCTTATTAAGTTTGAACTTTTAAGTCTATATTACTTGTTTTTATCATTCGGTAGGAGATACCGATTCTCTACGATTCTAAGAAACTATGGGATATTAGACATTCATAGTTATTTATATGTTATAATAAATTAATTACTTAAAAAATCAATAATCTTAGTGATTTGTCATTTAGAGTCTTGTAATCTCTGACTTGCAAGGCAGTTTCCATATCATGGGTGCACATGTGATATGGAAATTTTTAGGCAATCTTACTAGGCCCCCTTTAGGGTCCTGATAGGGAGAGTCAATCCAACTTGTAGCATACCGAGGAATTTCACAAGTTACACTAAAGAATTGCTGAGTAATTGACCAAAACTATGGCTCGATAGAAGGAAATGGGAAACCGTGGAAGGAAACGAATCATTTATGCTCCCGGAGACGTTGTTTGGATCCATCTTAGCAAAGAATGCTTCCCTAGCAAGAGGATGAACAAACTATCACCCAGAGAAGATGGACCTTATAGGATCCTGAGGTGCCTTAATGATAATGCCTACGAGATTGAGCTACCTGAATGTTTTGGCATATCTACCACATTAAACATCGCTGACTTAAATCCATATATGTCCGATGATGACGAAGGCTAAGATTTGAGGGCAAATCTTCAATAACCTCAGGAAACTGATGCACTGCTGGTCAGTGATCTCATTACTTGTGTACACCTTTGAGGCCTCTAATCCCTCTCCTAAAGAATTCTCTCTCGGCAATATACTAATGACGAGAGACTGTACATCGAAGAAAGGTGGTTGAACTCCCTGAGCTCCCCACATTGTCATACGTTGATCTATACACTCGGTAGTGATAATGCTGACCATTCCCTTACCGAAGACCCTATGCTGAGTACTCCGACCAACTGCTGCTAAGAATCTCTTGTCGAGTAATGAGAGACTCACTTAAACGGCTGAGTAGTTTTCTCTCGGTATACCACCATCTCTCTCGTCCCAACCCCTTTAGTGCCGCAACATTTTGACCCTTCCTACCTACTGTGCTTAGAGTATATTCGTACTGGACTAATGCTGCACTACCAGCTTTCTACCTCGTCTGATATTCAACTACTTTTCCATTTTTGGTTTATTGTCCTTTTTACCCTTTTCGTATATACTAGGAATTCCCTTTTTGTAAATACTTTCTTGTAATTTCTTTATTTATAATGTTGTCCTAGAGACTTACTATAAATAGTCTTTTTCTCTTATAAGCCGGGGACAACTTACATCTTAATACTAAATACTCTATTCTTACGAGACAATCCTCTCTAAGTCCATATCCCTTACACTCTTATCTAATCTTATCAAGTAGCTTAGAATTAGTGGTAGGTGGACCTTAATATCAACTTGTACGTCATATCAAGTAAGGTGTCAAGTCATGTTGTGTTCATTGGTAAGTCACATCCTCCGAGCAGCTTTACATCAACTACTCTTGTTCAATTATGGACTGTTTTCCTCTAATTTTTTTCGATATCTCGAAAGACCCATTTTGGTTCAATTCTACCCTAGTAAGTCCTAGTAATAACTGAACTCTTAAGCATACCACTGCCCAACTCTTATAATGGTCTTAGGCTTCCTTTATTCGTTGCTGTACAATCTTAATCTTTTCACTCGTTTGATTGACCATGTCAAGTCTAATCATTGCATATTATTCATGATCCTAATATAGTGGTGATTTACACTTTCTTCCATATAATGATTCATAAGGTGTCATTTGTATAGTTACGTAGTAACTATTATTGTAAGCAAATTCTATCAATGGTAATATCTATCCCAGTCACCTCCACAATCTAATAGATAAGCCTGCAACATATCTTCTAGGGTTTAAATCGTTTGCTCAGATTGTCCATTTGTTTGTAGGTGATAAGCTATACTAAATTGCAACTTTGTACCTAAAGCTCTATGTAAACTTTTACAGAATTCGGATTCAAATCAACTATCCCAATTAGAAACAATACTTTTAAGCACACCATGTAATCTTACTATCTCTCGAATATATAGCTTAGTCACCTTTTCCATTAAATTACCTATTTGATAAGGTAATAAGTATGTACTCTTTGTTAATCTATCTACAACTACCTAGATTTAATCATAACTAGCATGAGTCTTAAGTAGTGCTACTACAAAATCTACTGTGATATGATCCCGTTTTCATCTTGATACTTCTGAAGATTGTAATGGTCCACCTAGTCTTTGATGTTCTACTTTGACTTGTTGGCATGTAATGCATTCTGCCACATACCGTGCCACATCTCTTTTCATTCCATTCCACCACATCAATTTTAAGTCTTAGTACATCTTGTTTCCCTCCTAAGTGTACTATATAACTCATAATGTGTGCTTCATCCAAAATTTCTTTCCTTATGTCGGGATCTTGCAGTACACATATCCTTTCTCTAAACTTCAATATGCCTCTTCCATCCACTTTAAAGTCAAAATCATTTCCTTTGCTTAGTTTCTCTTTTATTTCCATCAAATCTTTATCTTCTTCTTGTTTCTATTTAATCCTTTCCAATAAAGTAGGTTATAACTCTAAATTCATTATCTAACTATTAGATTCACACCATTCAAACCTAATTTTCAACTTTTCAAATTCATGCATCAATTCACATTGGAAAGTTAACAATAATACAACCTATTCATAATTATTTTGACTGAAAGCATCTACCACCAATTTGGCTTTTCTAGGGTGATAATTTATATTCAAATCATAATCCTTAATTGGCTCCAACCATCGCCTCTATCTCAAATTCAACTCCTTCTAAGTAAAGAAACATTTCAAACTCTTATAATCAGTATATATTTTACACTATTGTCCACATAAATAATGTCTCTAAATTTTCAAGGCAAACACTATAGTTGTTAACTCCAAATCATGGGTTAGATAATTCCTTTCGTGTGGCCTCAATTGTCTTGATGCATATGCAACAACTTTTCTATCTTACATTTGTATACAACGTAATCCATTTTGAAAAAGCGTTACTATATATGCTATAAGGCTTATTTGGATTAGGTAATGTTAATACTAGTGCTATAACTAGTTGTTTCTTTAACTCCTAAAAACTCAACTCATAATCCTCATCCCACTCAAAGTTTACATCCTTTTAGGTCAATTAAGTCAATGGTCTAACAGTTTTAGAAAAATCCTTGATAAATTGTCGATAGTATCCAACCATACTTAGAAAACTCCTCATCTCTGAAACAATGATTAGTTACTTTCAATCTATTACTGCTTTCACCTTATCAGGGTTTATAGAGATTCCTTCACCAGATACAATGTGACCTAAAAAAGAAATTTTATCTAACAAAAAATCACGTTTGCTCAACTTAGCATACAACTTATTCTCCCTCAACTTCTATAATACTAATTGTAAATGCTCTACATGCTCCTCCTTTGTGTTTGAATAAATAAAAATATTATCAATAAATATCACAACAAATTTATCCAAATATGGTTGATATATGCGATCATCAAATCCATGAACACAATTAGAGCATTCGTTAAATTGAAAGGCATCATAAAAAATTCATAATGACCATATTGTGTTTTAAATGTAGTTTTATGCATATCCTTCAGCTTAACTTGTAATTGATGATATCCTAATTTTAGATCAATTCTAGAAAACACAGTTGCACCCTGTAGCTGATCAAACAAATCATCAATTCGTGATAACCAATATCTATTCTTAATAGTGACCTTATTTATTTCCCAATAATCTATATATAATCTCATAGTTCCATTATTCTTTTTGACATACAATACTGATGCTCCCCATAGTGAAACATTCAGATGAATGAATCCTTTATCCAATAGCTCTTGAAGTTTCTTCTTTAGTTCCTGAAGTTCCATGGGTGACATCTGATATAGAGCTTTTGAAATAGGTTTAGTTTTAGGAGCCAACTCAATAGTAAAGTCCAACTCTTGATGTAGAGCTAACCTTGGTAAATCTTCTAGAAATACATCCGAAAATTCATACACTATTGGTATGCTCACTAATTTGGGTGTCTCTTTCTTTACTTTAATAGCAAATATCCAACAAAATTTCCAATCCTCATCTTCTTTTGTTTTGTACAATTCATCACATATCTCTACTATAGCTAAATTCAATTTGCTTCCACCAGCTTTTCCTTGAAATACCATTTCTCCATCATTTAAAGTAATAGGTTTACTTCTACATTCTATAATTGCTTTATTCTTAGACATCTAATCTATTCTCACTATTACATCATAACTCTATAAAGGTAATATTATAACACTTATAGGGCACTTCTTCTCCTGAATCATAATTCTACCATCGTCCACCACTTCTCAAGTCGTTACCTTCTCCTCAATAGGAGTTTTAACTCTATAAGTTGTATTAATCTTAACCACACTAATCTCTTATTCATTTACGAATATCTAGCTTGCAAAGGAATGAGATGCACCGGTATCAAATAATGCAAAAGTAAGTTGTCCATTTATAAGCACATTTCCTAGAATGTACTAATATTATGATTACTAACTAAATGTACATTCATAAATCTCAAAATGTAAACACTTCAATTTAACTTACACTTAAATTATCATAAAAATAAATAATTTGAGCACATACCTATCATAAGTCCATCATTTTCTTCTTCAACTCCCATAATTTCCTTAACGTCATTATGATAGTATTCCTCCATCCAATTTACAAAATCTTCTTCCTCCTTATTTTCCATATCCTCCATGGTAATGATAGGAGCAGGTGTGGTTGTGTTATCAGAACGTCCAGCCCTCTTAGCTCCTTATCTAAATTATGGACAATATCTGGAAAAATGCCCATTTCTACCACATCTGTTACATTTCATAAGTTTCATTTTGGGGCATACTCATAGCATATGGTTTTGATCTCCACTTATAAAACACTTTCCTTTAAGTTGAGCATAGTTTCATGGAAAATGATTTTACGTCACACTTTCAGCACTTAACATTACCATCCTTATCATAAAAACTCAAACAGGGTACCAACTATGCTGGGTTACTAGCCAAAGTTGTTGGTTTCCTCCTCTTCTATCCAAAACTACTAGTTGTGCCAAGATAAGATCTTGGTACACCATGTATCCACATAATCTTCTATAAGAAAAGAGAAGCAATAGTCGAAGCTTCATTAGTTTTGGTGCAAAGCATGAAGTGTGCCATTTTACTCAACTAATCTACAACAACCATTACAAAATCTTTGCCTCGGGCAGTTCGCGACAATTCGAGAACAAAGTCCATGCTCAATTCAGTTTACTGTCTCGTCAGAATAGGTAAGGGCATTGCTTTCCCTTACTTAGCTTGGCACTTGGCCTTCTTGCACATGGCATAACTTTTGATAACTTAATGCACATCTTTCCTCATTCTCGGCCAAAAGAATTGGCCATTTATCAATTCATAAGTCCTCCTTTCCTCAAAATGTTCAAAGAGACCTCTATTATAGGCTTCCCTAACTAATAGCTCCCTTTGTGAACAAGTCGATACATATAATTTTCCGCATTAGAATAAGTAGCCATCCTCCACATGATACTCATTTATTGTCCATCCATCGACGCATCGTGAAATTATGGGTCTAAAGTATGAATCCTCGGAGAACTGTTCTTTGATATTTGTAAACCTAAATAGCCTGGTCTGCAGTTTTGATAAAAGTGCATGTCTCTTCAAAAGAGCATCTGCAACTATGTTGCTCTTTCCCTGCTTGTAGTTTATTACAAAATTAAATCCCTTAAGGAATTCAACCCATCTCGCCTGCCACTTCAACAACTTGGTTTGACTTTTGAGGTACCTTAGCGATTCATGGTCAATATATGACAAATTCTCTCGATAGTAAATAATGTTGCCATACTTGCATTACTCGAATAAATGCCAAAAGTTCCTTATCTTACACGGAGTAGTTTAACTATGGTCCTTGGAGCTTCTCACTATGGAAGGCAAGTGCTCAACCTTCCTACACTAGGATAGTGCCCATTTCAATGCTCGATGTGTCATATTCTAGCTCAAAAATTTTGTCGAAGTCAAGTAGTACTAACATCGGGGTGGAGGTCAACCTTTATTTTATCTCTACAAAACTTCTCTCCTCCCTTTCTCTCCATTGGAAGTCAGTGTTCATCTTTGTTAACTTGGTAAATGGCGTAGTGGTGGTGCTAAAATTTCTGATAAACCACCTATAGAATGAAGCCAGTCCGTAGAAGCTTCTTACGTCAACACAAGTAGTGGGAGTCGGCCACTCGACAATTGCTTGGATCTTCTCATCACCAACTTACAAGCCTCTTCTATTGACTACATAGCCCAAGAATACCACTTCCTCTTGGCAAAAGTAACATTTCTTTAAACTGCCGAGTAGTCTCTTGGTACGGAGGATATCTATGACTGCTCTGGTGTTTTTATAGTGACTCGGCATGTCGGCATTGTAGATCAAGCTATCATTAAAGTATATTATGATACACTTCCCTATGAGATATCTCAGCACATGGTTCATTAGTCTCATGAAAGTGCTCGGGGCATTCGACAAGCTGAAATGCATCACCATCCACTCATAAAGTCCTTGTCGAGTCTTGAATGTAGTCCTCCATTCATCGCTTGGTCTCATGCAAATTTGATGGTAGCTAGATTTAAGATCAATTTGGATGAAAATCTTGGCTTCACTCAATTCATCCAAAATGTCTTCTAGCCTAAGGATCAGATACCTATATTTGATCATGATTTTGTTTACGGCTTGGCTGTCAACACACATCCACCAAGTTCCATCCTTCTTCAACACTAAAAGAGAAAGCACAGAACAAGGATTGAGACTTTCTCTTACATAGTCTCTCTCTAGCAACTCATTAACTTAACGTTAGAGTTTAAAAGCCTACTCAAGATTCATTCGATAAGCTAGCTTATTCGGTGGTGCAGTGCCGGTAACTAAGTCAATGTAGTGCTCTGTGCCTCAAGTTAGGGACACCCTCTCAGGTAATTGTTCTGATAACAGGTTGGCATATTCATCTAGCAACTCCTTGATTTCATAAGACAACTCACCCTACTCCTTCATTTCCAGCAGTTACCTGACCAACAAGAGGGTTGGCTCATTAGCAATGATGGCCTCTCGAAGCTCGGCTCTACTCATTACCAGAGCTTTCTTCAATCCACGAGCAACTTTTGTTTATAACTTGTGAACTTCTCTTAGTAACATCAAGTTTAGTGTGATCTTTTGGTCATCCTTCTTGAACATATAAGTGATCTTATAGCCGTCATGCATAACTCTCTTGTCAAACAACCACTATCACGAATTAAGGGTGGTCTAGTCATGGCAGACGTCGTATACTATATGAAGAACCCTTAATTGGTTATCCTTCCAATCAAGAACTCTTCAAATGATATATAAGGCTTTATAACATACTAGCTTCCTAGAAACACATAGATTCAAAGGATATCATTACATAACATATTTATATAACATTTAAACTACAAAGTTTATAGTAAGTAGTAATTTAGTACATTTAGGTCCATATTACCAACAAAACAAAAGTACATAAGTAAAGGTCTACATAATCAGTTCTCTCAACATACTGGACGGCCCGCTCTTGCCCAAGTCCCCAAGCTAACCTGTGGCATCCCTCAGCTAGCCTTAACGAATAAGCCATCTTGTAGCAAAAGTTTAAGGGGGTGTAAGCTTAAGCTTAATGAGCAAAACCTTCAGCCACACCACAAGCAAGTTATCAATACATTATATTCACTTATATGAATGAATGATCAAATAAAATGCCAAACAATACGTATAGTTAACTAGTTCATATACGCAACATAGATTTAATGCCTTTCGAAGTCAAGGTTGGAGTATACACAGCACCAATCAAATCTGGGTATTATACTAAGGCTTACTTTACTACGAAACTCCATGTTCTGTACTTAAATCAAATAAGTCCTTTATTTTCATAAAACCAAGTTTTAGTATAATCATGAGTAGAACCCCACTATCTACACTCACCTCTAAATGGAGGCCTCTAGATTTGACCCTTAGTCAGGCGGTTGATGCCTCCAATACCTAATATTCCCGCAAGTCAGGGTAAGTTTATTTTGTATGAGTGCATCATACATAACTAATAAATTTATAATAACAACCCCTGAATGGCCTCTCTCTACCTTTGTGTGATGTGACGAATGGAATTATGTCTATGCAATGCATATTAATGTATGTACCGGTTTCTTCTTATGAATTAAGTATAGCTAAGTCCAATTATAATGTAACCATCCAATATTACACACAATCATTATCTATACTATTATGCAACAAACAAAGTATTATTCATACTTAAGGTAAATTCATAACTCAGCACATAATAACATATACAAATATTTCCCGACCCCACACAATAATCAATCAACAATATCATTTAAGTTCACTATCTGCAATCACATATAAGCATGGAATCATAAGGTAAATACTTACTTAGCCATGACGACTTGTTCTAATTGTAGTAATCGATCGGAAGATACTCACCCGCGTCAGGATCACCTGATCACTACAATATAATAACGATAGTAAGCAATTGAATTAACTAATGATTCTAGATATCTATTTACCTAATTCTACCTAAATTACTATCAATTTTAACTCAATTAGACTTTATCACTAATCATATGTAACTTTTTCATTCTATTTTTGATATTTATGAATTTATAATCGTTTTTCATCATTTTCAGACGTATGTTTACACAGTGATGTTTGTTTTGGATGTTAAAACCCGTGTTTTATAATATAGACTAAATTTATTGAAATTCTAACTATTGAAGCTTAATTATTCTTATTGGCTAGTTTTATGCTCTATTTTAGTAGTTAATGATTTCATTAGCCATTAATTCTTATACTTAAATAATCTTATGGTTTATTATCTTAGAGGCTTATGTCATGGCTTATATCATCAATTGCTTATGTCGTCATTTGATTATGTCATTACTTATATGATCCATTACATATGTACTCTTAACCTTAAGTATTCATACACTTTATACATATGTTATATATATACTTATACTTCTAACATACTAGTATGTACACTTGTGTACTTATACATATACTAATATACATACCCATATACACATATGGTGATATACGTATTTTCGCATGCCTAGAGTACTTTTTTAAGAAAGCTTTACAAATTTCATATTTTTGCACTTTAAGGGTGTATTTAGTAACGTATATGTATGTATAATTAGTATATACCTCTTTTTAGAGTATGTACACAATAAGTACTTATGTACAAAGGTCTTCCTACATGTATTTACTAAGTGTACTCTTATATATACATACTTACACATGTTCTTCTTCCATTTACTAAGGATTCTATACTTCTAAGCATAAAAAAAATTGAACTTTCACTCTCAACAACACATATGCACATATGACATAAGCTTCCTACCCTAACCTAACTTATTCATCTAACTACTAAATAAGATAGAAAAATACATAACAACATACCTTTTGCTCCTCGTAATATGTAAGAGAGGTATTAATTTATCTAGTATATAAATTTTTTTTGAAATATAGAAGTACATTTGAAAAGTTTAAGAGAAAGGGGGATAAGAGAGTGACGGTTTGAAATGGAAAAAAGAAAAGGGTTTTTGTGTTGTGTATTTTGTATTTTATATTGAAGACAAGTGGCGTTTAGGAGGGGGACAAGAGTGGACAGAAAGGATAAGGGAAAGGAAGAAAAAGGATACGTGTTAATTTAATGAAAAAACAAGAAAATGGAAGAAAACTCTAGATGAAAATGACATTTTGTTGACTTAGTCAACATTTGACTTGATTTGACTTGATCAAATGTTGACTTAGTCAACTCTTTGAAATTAAGTGGAATCTGTGTGTACATAATGGGGTAATTAAGGAAAATTAGGAAGAAAATTAAGAAAATGAAAGGAAATATGGAGTGTAGTGAAATGATTAGTAAGGATAGGTAATGATATCTTCCTTTAGGTATTTATTTCCTATATAAATCATTTGGTAGACTACTTAATGTAATTATCATGGAAAGTATCATTTAGGGTATTAATATTTACTATATGTATTATAATCATCAACTAAGCTCTTAACTCTATATAATACTAACCTATTTATATACTTAGAAGATGAATGTGATATATGATATAATATCTTAGTTTCTAAGGGATTACTTTAGTATTATATGTATTTATGAATGATTGAAAATTATCTTTAATCTTTTAACAATGATTTAGTATAAAACTAAGGTTATATTATCAATTAGGGTTTTAGGGTAAATTGTAGTGCATTAGTGCTTTTATATCCTTAAAGTTATAGTTTTAGGGTTTTTATCACTTTCGGATGAAATATTTAGTGTTTATATATGTTTAAGGTAGAAAAATTTTATACGCGATTGATTAGTTATTTTAGGGTTTTCACTTTCACTAGCCTTATCAATTCTCAGAAATATCTAACATACTTGAGTTTGCTTCAAATGTTAGGTCGAAAAATTTAGGGGTTTACAATCATGGTCTACTAAGCAACATGTAGAAAGCGTACATGAATAATATATCACAAAGAATCTGGTTGGAGTAATTCTCTATAGTGATTGGTAGTAGTACTTGTTGAGTGACATGTAATGCTCCTTTTTCACTCAACTAGTGCAACTTGTATGGCCTTAAATGTACAATAGTCAGTAACTTCAATTTTGAAATAAGATCGGCTAATGCTACATTGGTGTAGCTTCCACTATCTACGATGAGGGCACACATCTGATCATTCACCGTATAAGTGGTATGGAACAAATTCTCTCTTTACTTCTCCTTTTGCAAGGGTTCTACATTCATAGTACGTCGGACAACCATGAGTAACTAATCTAAATCCTCAGGAAACATGTCCTCCTTAATTAGCTCTTTCTCGGCATTTTCTTTCTTAGTAAGAACCTCCTCCTCCTCAAGTTCCTTATCCATACTCTCTACTTCAAGCTTTGGGATGCCTCCTTTGTTGACCATCGTTCGTTGGTTCAGGAATTAAGCAGCCATGTATTTGAAGCCTTAATACTTGAAGCACTTAATCTAACCGGTCTTCCTATTAGACCCTTGCCCCTTCTCATAAGTTCAGGTTGACACTTGATCATCATGTCAGCCTTTATTCTAAGCTCTTACATCAACCTTCCTTCTCGGCTTGGTATTCAATAGAGTTCAATGACTTGCTTGCTTGAGTCGTTGGGCAATCCTGACAGCCTCATCTATGGTATCAAATCATTGGAGCTCCACAACGTCTCGAATGTCTCCTCTCAACCTAGTAATAAACCTTCAGACTGTTTAAGCTGGTGGTTCCTCCACTTCACAATGGATCATAAGCATTTGAAACTCTTAAACATATTCGTTAATAGTTCGGCCTCCTTATCTTAGCTCTTGAAGTTGAGTGAAAGTATCTTGGAGATAAGTTTTCAGTACGAACCTGTTTTAAAGCACTCTCTTCATCTCAAGACAAGTGTTAAACTCTCGATATTCCTCTCGTCTTCTCATGACTTGAAAATTCTTCCACTACATGGTGGTATAACCAGAAAATTTAACAATAGTAGTTCTTACTTTCTCATAATCCTCATATTGATAGTAATCAAATGTACGCTCCACCTATTTCTCCTAATCTAAGTACTCATTAGCATTCCTAGATCCATTGAAACTTGGAATCCGAAGTTTCACATGGTCGGATGCTCTAGGGATTCATGCATACTCCTCTTCAAAATACTCTTCTTCCTCTTCATCAAACTCTCTTAAGTCTATCCTTCACCCCATTCGCTCGTCAACTCCTCCACTTCGAACGGGTCAAGCTCAGTTCTAACCCCTAATAGGTTAAGCAGCTTGTGGAGTATTTTACACAGCCTCAATAAGTCAACAAGATAATGTATGAATAGTACAAGTCAGATCTACTAAGAGGTTAGCTACCTTATCAAGTCTCTCATCGGTGCTTCTAGGAGTTCCCTGAAACTGTCGCCATGGTAGACAACTCTACTGTCATCACCAGTACTAACATTCATATTTTGGTCTATCATTTTTTCCTCACAAATTCAAAATTTAAACAAACACTTAAGAAAGTGAATAGTTAACAACACAGTAGTCAAATGAATACAGTAATTTACTCTATTTCATATACGCAAAACAAAGTATAATAGAAGTTCAAGAGGAACTAACTACAGTTCACATAAAACCTCTGCTTTGTTACTAAGATGTTGCACACCGTGACCAAGAATAGATAAGGCCAGTCGTTGGATGAGTCCAAGCTTGCAAAAAGCTTAAAAAAGGATTAATGAGGAAAGTGAGAAAAGGGAAAAAATGAAGAATGAAACAGTAAGCAAAACCTACAAATAGCTCTAGAGGATATGAGGCACCAATGGAACTTACGAGGACTTATGGTACAATTCGATATGACGCATGAATCAGTCCGATGAGGTTACTTGCCACCTAACCTTACTTAAGGGAAAGGATAAGAGTGATGCCAAGAGTAAATAAACAATGTTTACGCAAGGAACAAAAAGCACTCAAAGAGTGTATTAAGAATCGATCTATTCTCCATTACAAGTACATGGGTATTTATACCCATAAGTTAGGGCAACTTTCCTAGAAAGGAAAAGACAAAAAGGGTATTTCCTAAGAAAATAATGTACAAGATACAAGAGTAAAAATGAATATATAAGAAAAATAATCATTGGTGTAATAAATTCTACACATGATACTGTACATGTAGTGATGTTACATTAGCGAGGTCATTAGAAGATGTAGATAAAAAGGTATGGGTAAATGGGCTTCTTTGAATAAGGATGGCTTAGTTAGTCCAAACTCTCTCTTTTGGCTTCTCGGCAAGGAAGATATTGAGTAATTAGTCGGCTTGGTGCTAGAGAGTAATCACCAAATCAGCTTACTACAAAAAAATGGGTTGTCATAAGGTTCGGCATGAAAGGTAACTCGGTAAGGAAGTACTTGGCCTTGGTAAGGGTTAGTTGGAATAGAAAGATTCGTCATGCCAACCTATCTAGTCCTCGAGCTCGGCTCCGAGTTAGAGGTCTGATAACCTGATTCCCATGAAACTACCTCTACTCAAAGGCTGCTATGGTAGTATACTTATTATATTGGGGCCTTAAACTCATCTCCATCCATGCCTACTGCTCCTGCTAACTATAATACATTTTATCATGAAATTTATCAATAATCTCACTAACCGTCTTGAATATATTCTAGTTAGCTAACTCTAAAAGCAACTGTTGCATCTTAACCCTATAGTAGATAGGGGACTCCTCTCCATTCCAACTAAATTGCACCTAGCTAAGTATTAACTCTTACCTTCGATGTTGTAATTAAACTTAGGATCAATTAACATTCAATATATTAAATATTATACTTATTTCTATTTTAGTATATGTAATATAATCTTTTATCGTCCACTTTATACTACCTACTCTCATTATGCTCCTATGAAATCTATTTCTTTTAAATTATGACACTTCAAAGTGAGTTTATTAGAACTATGCTTTGATACTAACTAAGAATTACTACGCCTCGAAGTCATAGAGTCACAACAGTCCCGTCACGTAAATCATCCTATAATAGTAACTAACCTCTTAGTTCCTATCATAGATATGATTTACACAAGGCGTCGACGACTCCTTGTTTTGAAGTAAAATAGCTCATTCATAACTATAGGAAAAATTTATAAATAACTAAAATCTTTAGTTCATAATTACATAAAGATGCTTATACTACCCTACATTCCTAGGAAATTCTACATGCTTAGGTAGTCTAATAAGTATCATTTTACATATTACATAATCAGTCCATAAACATAAGAGTTAATAACAAAAGTATAAAATACTCAATTACATTAACCAGCTTGATTCTCACTACCCCATAGCTTAGCACTTTGAAGAAAATACTGATCTCAAGGTAATTATAGTGTGGCATTTTAGTCAGTACCTACAAGTAAATCTATAAGGGTATAAATAACTAATAACTCAATAAGTTAGGATGGAGACTTAAAAATGCATAACAAACACAAGTAAGGTTTTCAAACAATTAATTATATGCAATGTAATATGCAAGTGCCATCATACAATGTGGTCTAGTCCATTGTAAAATCCAAATAATTTCACACACTTTAATCCAAGTTAAAGAGTTTTCATGTTTATGCAACAGCTTACAACCA
Organism: Lumnitzera littorea; assembly: GCA_024138015.1. NCBI lineage: Eukaryota > Viridiplantae > Streptophyta > Magnoliopsida > Myrtales > Combretaceae > Lumnitzera > Lumnitzera littorea. The sequence goes on from JAMXBB010000001.1 coordinate 82,752,383, forward strand.
AACCCAAGTTTGTGCAATGGAAACACCGTTCCCCCTGTAACTATCCTTCAAACCATTGCCCTCATCCTTACTATGACCTTTTCTCCTGTCACTTAGTTTGGCTAAGGATGAAGAAAAGACCACTATGCTATCCAGCGTTATCTTTTTCGAAGTTGTCGGTATTTGGTTGGAGAATCCTAACAATCCCCTAAAGGGTTGCAATGTATGCCTAATTAGGATATTTAGGTTAGTTATAGTTAAGTTTGGTTCAAGGTGATCAACTAATCTCACACCACTCAAATTACAACATCACTATTCAGCAAATAATTAGAGATACAAGCACATGCGCATATAGTTACTTACAAGCATAATCATACACAATTCTAAGTCCTCGAGTACTTTAATATGGTACTCCAATATAAAATGAAATATTGAACCCAACTTACTTGATGTCCTGAGTTGGGTCACTGGATTTACTACGGGTCTTTCGTTTCTACGTATCTTATAATATAAATACCCTTTTAGTATTTATATGCTTATGATATATATAAACTTTAGGTTATGATTTGATTCAATTTTTCCGATATATATATTATTTATTACCAATTCATTTTAGGTTAGTCTTGGGATTGATTTTTGAATCCGGTTCTGATTTTGGTTCTAATTTAGTTTTGACTACAGGTATGTTATATATATCCTAAGGATGCATTCCAAACCAAAATATGAAATTAATCACATTATACTTAGGTATCCTAAATATTATTTCTAACCGCTAACCAGTATTCTAGCATATACAGTACACTTTAGTCCCATTTATTTATTGAATTCACTTTCAATGTGAGAAAATTTTACATTTTTTATATAATTACCTATATTTAAGTTTCTTACCAAATTTATTATATATTACTATTATTATTTTATTATCCATTTTAACCTAATCTTTTATATTTATTATAATTCCAATTTCATATATTATTAATTTTCACATATTCACTATACATTACACCTAAGAATTACATCTAACAGTCCAACTACTACAATTACCATACTACATCAAAAATTAACATCCTAAAGTAGCTAATTATACATTAAATCAGTAATTATTTAATTAACAATTAATTAACCTCAAAATCACTAATTATATCTATAATTTAAAGGCTTAAAAGTTACTTAAAATTTTTGAAAATTCATTTTTGAAAAAAGGATTTCATAACACTATTCTACATCCTCTAAGTAGTCTGCACAAAAGTTTTAAACTTAAAACTACACTCCTAAGGTCATTTATTTTTAAATCAAACAAAACTCGAGTTTGTAGGATTTCTTAAGAACAGTATATTTCTAGACATAAATTCATCAAAATAAAAATTTTCCCTAAATCTACATACATATGAACCTCTAAATACTAAATTTTATAATTTTCCATGTAAATTTGATAATTTAAATAAATTAGACAAGATTCAAGTTAAAATTGGACTCACCTAGCCGATAGACTTCTAGCCATCAGTGGTGGTCCTAAGGTTATCGGCAGGGCTAGGAGGTGGTCGTAAGGTGTGGTAATGGCGATGGTTCACTTCCAAGTGGCCATGGGTTATGGGCTTATTCTATAAGCCTTAATTACATAAATTTTTTCTAATTTTTTGTAAAATACGCTAACTCTCTCTTTTTGTTTTCTCTCAATTTTTCTTTGGTCCCTAACTGACTAAATGAGTTTCAATTAAAATTTAGGATATTTATAGAGTTGCTTGGAAATTTTAGATTGACATTTGACCCTTATCCCTTCCTTTTTGGCTTTTTAGTTTCTTTAATTTGATTAGGTAATTTTTCTTCTTAACCCCTAGCTTGCCATGACTTGATTTTGGACAAATCTACACTTTTCCTTTTTCCTTGATTTTTTTTTTGTAATTTTCTTTAATCATTTAGCATTAATTTAGTATTTTATGGAAATTTTAAGTAATTTCGTATATTTTTACCTATACGTAAATACATATAGAGTATAAGTAAATACTCTTAAATATTATTTATATTATTTTATGATTTTTAGTATGCATATAATTTATCTTTAATAACTCATTGGTTATCAGAATTTGTTTTTATGTATTTTTAATAAATAATAGGTAATATGCTTATAATTTAATGTTATAATTTAATATTATTTTATTACTTATTTTCCTAAATTCAAACTTACAGGGTAACTTTTATTAATACTTTTAGCTTCATTATATAATTTAGACTTAATAGAACACTTTATTCGATTGCCCTAAATTTTATATATATAACTCGAACTTCCAATTGTAAGGCTTATAACCATCATGCAAGAGTACCTATTACGAATTAACATATCTTGCATATTCAAAAAAAGATAACTTCATTTATGTAACAAAAAGATACTACATTGGATTTTAGCTCAGACTTGATTTATAACTTATATGTACACTTTTCTATTTACACATGCAAAACATGAATTTTTTTTTTTCCAACTTCAAAATAGTCAACTTCAAACTTATGGTAGGTTCCTTCCAAAAGATGTTGACTTCGACTAATGCTCTCAAAATGCATCCCCTTGGTGTTAGGCCTTTCAAGTTCTTGCTAGGCTAAGTATAAAACACTTTATCCCTTCTACTTTTGAAGTTGTATGAGAGTAGATTGCAAACAACACAAAATAGGTAGGAGCAAGAAAACATACAGCACATGCATGGCAACACACTCAATTCTTGTTCATATAATAACCAAGTCGAGAATCTTACATTAGTAATGCAATATGCCATGCTCATATATGTGCATGTATTGATACCAATATCTTAAGCTTACTCAACTTACACTCATAGTTAGTCAACATAACTAGACATTTAGATGCAATGTCCAGGAACCTAGAGACTATAAGGAGTAGTTTGGGAGTAGGACTTCCAACCTTAGTTTTCCTAATTAAACTATAAGGAGAAGTTAGGTTGCTTGAGCAATGCAAGTCTATGTGCTTTCAAAACCAAGTTTATAAAACCTACATTTTCTTTGAAAACTTCTTATTTTGAAAATCCTAACTAGTAGATCTCTTTTTATGTCATGCCATTCCATGCCATGTATGCAACAATAACTAAGCATACTTTTCACCACATCCAATTTTATGTTTTATTTAGTTTAGATATCCAAGTTTATTTTTCGTTCTCTCCTTAGTAAAATCTATTATCTTACTTAAGGTTCACTTAGGTGAACACCCATAAGATAGTGTTAGTCCTTACTTTCCTCTCCCAGTTAACATAACATAACATTCAATGAGCACGACATCAACAATAAACAATTCATCACAGTAGTCCAAAATAAGATTCATGGTCATATTCAATTAGTACATACATCAACCAACACATAATGTTATAAGTAAACATGAATCTACTCTAAGTATGGGTTAGATCCACTTACCTAATATCAACAATGATCTTGAATCTACGCATTGAGATTGCATTCCTCTTCAACTATATTACCTAAGAGATGTACAAAGGACCATGATCAACTATATATCATATATGAGCTTATTTACATCTAATGTTTACGATTTAAAGTGTACGTTTAAGATAGTATTGGTCTGGGCCATCTTTTGATCTAGCCTTTGATTTATCCTCTAAACTATTGTCCAGCATTTGAATTGAGCTAATTCTAAAACTCTTAAATGCATGCTATTTACATATATCCTAAGTCTTTATTGCTCTAAAAACTTAATTATACCTTCTAATTCAATGTTAAACCCTATTTATATAAGTAATACTCATCACGCCCTCTAATATCGCCTTTGATTTATTCTTTGATTATACCAAACTATCATATTACTTATAGAATCGTTGCTTTTTATTACTCATGTTAAATTAAGACCACAAGAGGTTTATACTAAAGTAAGGCTATCTAATGTTACTTTTACTACAGTATTTGTATCACAAATACCTAAATATACTTTATTATTTATGGTATAGGTAAATATGAGGAAGTAGATACAGCGAATTAATCTTACACAAAAGAGCTTAGACTTGCAAAATTATATACTTTAAGTTTTGATCACAAAAAACATCAAATTATTATATTATATAATTTTTTTTAAAAATACAATTTTTGGCTCAATTTCACCAAAAATCATCATAAAATAAGTAAATATCCAGTTTTAACTTTAGAAACAAAATATAATACTTAATTAACACTATGATTAACTAGAAATCACTTCTTGTGAGTTTTATTGCAAAATTTGTTTTAAAACCCTCGATTTCCTTTAATTAGAAAAGCTACCAATTAAATTATTATAAATAGAAAATATAGAGAATTTTGAAAAATCTCGATGTGACAATTTAATACATAATATAATTATGTTAGAAAAAAAATTTTACCTTGAAACAACATTATTTAATATTTTCAAAAAATTAATTAAAAAATCGTAGTAATAGGGTAGTTTCTTAAGCAAGTATCATAAATCATTAATATTTCAATAAAATAAAATTACTATGTTAAAAAGCATGCAAAATAATACCACGAAACGATTCTCATAATTTTCTAGTTTAATATGATATTTTTAATAAATAATTAAAATTCTAATGCAAAACTAAGACTCACTAGTGATAACTTCCCCACTACCCTCCAACTGCCTGCCCTTGTTGATCCACCTTCTCTCTCCTCCAATTTCTCAAGTCTAAAGCTGCTTCTTGTTAGGTTGTCCATAGCCTTAAGAACCTTATTTCTCTCTATTTTTCCTATTGTTTTGTTAAAATATCACACTATAATTTTTAGAGGATTTCCTTAATTTCTATCTACTAAAGTAACTCAAGAATGATCTTACAATTCTTTATATAAGTCCCTAAGTAGTAGTGAGGTGAAAAACAATTTCCAAGTGTCCGTAAGTTAAAATATTAGGTGTAATGCAACTATTTAAATAATATATTTTGTAGGTAACTCATCTAACATACTTTTCCATAGGTTTAAATGTGTGCGACACCACTTACTAGATTATTCTAAGTGATTTTATCATTTTTTTACATATCAGTAGATATGTAACTGGATGGGTAGTTAAGGAGTACTCGGCCTACTGAACTCGATATAAACCCTATAGGGTATTATCCTATAGCGTTTAGGGTTGTGTTTTAGAATACGCTTCAAAATCTTATAGAGTTTAGGCTCAGGTTTAGGGATTACAAAAAAAAAAAAAAAACCCAATGGAAAACCCGACTCGATTAAAATAGGTATATATTAATAAAAATATTTACTCTTAACTTATACAACGTACATATCTTATACAAGTCTTATATTGTACAACATATCTATTTCTCAATTTTTATTATTGTGTAAATTAATAAATATAATCTTAATCTTACTTATCCTTTTCACTTCTAATCTCTATTTAATCCCACATAAACCCTATAAAAACTTACCCCTATAAGGTCTTTTGAATCCTAGAAAATCCCACCCTTATAGGGTTAAGAACTCCATAGGGTTAAATTTTGAAAATAGAGAGTAAAACCTTATAAGACTTTAGGAAATGATAAAACCTATAGGAGTAGGTTTGAGTTTCATAAAACCCATTTTAAACTTACCTCAGTTGCATCCCTACATAACAAGTACTCATAACACATATTACATTACATGCTATTTGAATCTAAATATTATTTTTATAAGTTAAAAAATTTATCTCTAAGGTCCCATCGTCTTTTAGGAGTTAAATTTTTAGTTTCTAATAACTATAAAGCGATCTCGATAGAAATGTGTTTTATTGAAATCAAATATTTTGTATTATTATGACCTCATATTAAAATTTTACTCAATTCATATAACTTTTCTCATAAACCTAAATTATATCAGATGCCCTAACTAGTATCGATATCAAGTAATTACGGTCTCACATATGCTTGAATCTAACTTGTCACACTATAGGGTTTTCCAAAACATGCTTAAAACTTATAAGGTTTTTACCTTGTTTCTAGAACCTACCCCTATGAGGTTTCTTTAAACTTGTAAGAATGTAACCTAACTTACTAATTATAATAAAGAAGAAACTAAATTTCATCATCATAACTCAACCCGTTCAAATAGCAGCCTATGTTTAATTGAAGCAACAACTTAAAATGCAATATGATGTACTAGTGAAATTGTACTAAGAATTGATCATCTCATTATTTTTTCCATCACTTAAACTGATTAGGTAGCTACTAAATCAATTGATTAAACTAGGTATCCTAATTTATGCATGTACTCTGAAGTTATAGGTCTACAAATCACTTTTCTTGTTCCCTTTTTCTTTTCTTTCAAGTCAAAGATGTAACTTAAAGTCATAAGCCTTGAAGCATACTCTTATCTTTCTTTCTTGAAAAAACCAAGTGGGGCTTGACATTGTGATGACTGAGGCAAGAGAGAAAGTAAGACAAGAGAGAGAAGAGAATGGACAAGAGAGACCGAGAGAATGGATGAGTGAAAGAGAGAGTTGTAAGATAAGAAAGCTAGGTTTCTTTCTTTTTCAAAATTTACTTTTATTATTTTACAACACACAACATAGTATGGTATATTATATTAAATATATATTATATATATTATTTTATTTCTTATCAAGTTTAGGTTTTCTTTCATTTTATGTTTAGATCCCAAAACTTAACCTAAAACCTTATAGGGTTTTAAAATCCTTCCCAAAACATATCCTAAACCCTATAGGGTTTTTATTAAGTTGGATAGATCAAGTACTCTATGATGACTCATCTAATAGTATCCTTATAAATATATTTAAATGGTAAGATAACTTAAAGCCATAAAAATGAAATGTGGATTTAAATATTATTTGTTTTCACTTAATAATATTGATATAAATATATATATAGTTTAGAATAGATTTTTTTTTTTTTTAGATGTAGATGATAGTATCTATATCAATATGTTAATGGCTAATTTTGGATGTCGACCCTAAGGCCTAACATGATCGAGCCCAGCAACTTAGTAAGGCTAAGCCTAATGGTCTATAGGTGAATGCCTCATCTATGATGGATAGAAATCTAGTAGTAGATCAACACACCCAAACATCTCTTCTCATTGATTTGTAAGGTGCTTTACACCTAAGCACAACTCATTTTTAGAAGATCGTGTGTCGAGAGATTCATGAGGTCATAAAGCACCTAACAAAAAGGGGCAAGTACAAGTAGGGGGTGATATAATCATCATTTACCCGTCAAATAACAAGCAATGTCTTACATTGTAATCTATTGATCAATCGAGATTCAAATGTTAGGAGTACATAAACTTAGGTCTCATCTCCACTAGGGGACTTTAGATCCTTACATTTACTAATCTCTTCTAAACTCACAACCTATAATGATCTTCTACTACCTGTGATTGACTTAAGAATTAGAGTAGCCAAACAGAAGCAAACTGCAGTACTTCGACTACCATTCTAGTCATATATTCTTTTTATAAGTTATTTGGAGCCCATTATCTAGCTAAATAAAAATGTATACTCTAGAAATGGATCCTAAGTTGTAAACTTAAATAAGATAGAATATTTTCAATATATTATAATAAAATCAAACTTAATTAAATTTTAAATCAATTTACATTACTTTACTAATTGATTATTTCCCTTTCACCATGTAAAGACTAACTATACAAAGCTATTGAGTAGAGTAAAATAATATGGTGATGTAAGCTCTTCCTTTTTTTACATATTTTAATACTTGAAAATTACAATTCTAACTTTAAACTCCTCAATTTTTTAGCCACCTTCTCCTTGAATGATATAAAATATTAAAAAATTTTAATTCTTAGTCTAAAAAAAGTGCACTTTTACTAACATTCCTTAAGAAATGCAAGTAAAGATGTTCCATTTTCCTTTCGTGTCCTTTACACCGGTACAAATTGAATAGCTAAACTTACTTTGAAGATCAAGCCATATTTCTAATATCTCTTTAATCTTAGTTAAACACTACCCTTAAGTCTCTTGCAACTGAAATCCTAATCTTCTTCCTCATCTAAAACCTTCCTTTGATTATAAACAAATACATTAAAAGACTAAAGTTGAGACACTAGCATTATAACTAAGGAAAAGGGAGTGCAAGTAGCAATCAGAGTAGAGAATCTACGTCCAACTTTGTACAGGAAGAGGAGTGGAAATCTTGAACATCATTCTAGTGTAGTTGGTGCTATTTTAGTTGGTAAAACCCTTCTAGCCTAATTGAGATTATATTGATTGAAGAGAATATGAGAAATTGATGTTATAAATGAACTTATCTAACTATTAATGTGTAAAGTGAAATAGTCTGCAATGGAATGATGTAAAGATATATAAAGGCCATTTTGGTAGTAAGTTAGAGGAAAGTAAGGGTGATGATCATTTTATTTTATCTTAATTAATATTGGTAAAAGTTGATTTAGAAATATGTTAAAGTATGTTAATGGGGTTCATGGAAGTTAAAATGCATTAAGTGTGAAAACCACACCTAGCAACGAGTTTAAAGTAGATAATATGATGATTTATTTGATTTTTATATGTAATGTTGGTCGACATTACTTTGATAACACAACTAAGCCTATATATTGGAACTTAAAATAATTTGCTAAGTGGCTATGTATAATCCCTAAGCTTGCTATGGACATGGTTGGAAATACGCAATGATCACCTTGATTTATTTATATAAACTTGATATATATTACTCTAAGGATTTGATTAAGTGTGGTAATTTTAGAAATATTTGGTGTATACTTAATTGATACCCACCAAAATCGTAACTCTCATAAGCTTTACTCTAATAATTGTGATTACAATTAACTTAGTATAGTGATTGATCAACGAAATGGTAGGTGTTGAAATTTATTTAGTAGATTATTTAGCATAGTAGACACAAAGAAAGTAAATTAAGATGTGAAGAGTAATTCTAAGAAAATCGTGAGCCTTGAGTTTAATTACCTATGTTGTTTGATGATTTTGTATCTAATCTAAAGTTAAATAAGGCATTATTGGAAATTGAAACCAATATGTGATAATCATGTGATGACCAAAGAATTTTTAGACTAAAAAAATTTCAGTTAACCTAACTTTAGAGATTCATTTGAAACTTTTCCCTCAAATGCAGCTAAAGGGATAAAATCTTGCAAACTTAATCATTCCATATGAAAATAAGAGTCATTGGCTTTGCGACAACTATAAGAGCGTAACAACCTACTTAAAACAAAGAAATTATGCTTAAATTATAAAAAATAGGGCATAACTAAGGAATTTGCCCAGTTATGGTTATATATATTAGTATTTCTAACTTTTATATAATCTAAAATCCTTGCATGTCTTTCCCATCATTGTTTAGATTATATTGATAATGTGTCGAATTCTCTAAGGATTTGTCTAACTAATGAGACAACATGACTAAGTGAATACTCTCAATAATTATCATACTATTTGTATGTGTAATTTTAGTTATATTTTGGCTTATTTACTTTTTAGTATAAAATAAATATGAAATAGAAAAGTTATGTTTTCAGAATGATTATTACAATGATTAGGCTAGACATATTCTACTATTTATTTCACATGATTTTTTATTGCAAGGAATACTTATTTTAATGTCAACTTCACCTCGTTAATTACAGTATTAAATTGGGGATGTAACCAATTGTACCAATATGCAACTATTTGGTCATTTTGAAATATAACCAAAAGTCATTTAGTCTTTCATGTTAATCAATGGCATGATTGTCCAATATACAAACATTTTATTCCTTGTAAAAAAGAAATAAAAAATTCCATTTTATAAAAGGTAATAACTAATCCTTATAGAGAGGAAATTAAAAAGTTACTAGAAAGAAAAATTCCTGAACCAATCTCCATATAAACTAGGTAATAAGAATCATTTTAGGAAAAATTATCCATTCCTTCTCTATTATCTCTAAGTAAAGAGGCTATATGGGAATTGAATATTGTAGGGTTATTTTGGGTAATGTATGTGATTGCACTTACATTGTGTTGTAGGTAGACATTATAAAATGTAGAAACTAAAAGAGTAGTATTATGTTACTATTCATTATTTCTGTTGTAGAGTTTTTGAATTATAATTGGTTGATCACATCATATAATACTTAATAAATATAAAAACCTGTAAAGTAAATTGGACATACATAACACCATTGCATGAAGAAGGCTATTAGTGTCATGTGGTGGTATGGAGAGACCATATGAGGGTCATGATTTGTCCATAACCTTGTTATGATTGCTAGAAACAATTAAGTACTAAGGATTTTTATCGGGCTTTGTTAGGTGATGGATTGCTTAAGTTATGCTACACTATAAGGCATATACTTACTATAAGATCATGTGTTTTAGTTTGTATAAATATTAGCTTAACCTAAATTCATGGTACTTTACATATATTATACTTTGTGATAATTAAATCTTTTAGGTTATATACATTCACTTTGAGTGATAAAACATAGAGCTAATGAGTTGGTACTTATTTCCTAACCTTAGGTAATGAAAGGTGTTAAATATATACTTCACACATTATACTAATGACCATTTATATTAACAATATTCATATGAATGGTTATGCATTGCACGTTAATGGGTGATGATTTGTTTGTATTTACTTGTGTGCGATGTGAGGAATGTCTCATTGTGCTAGTTGTTACTTTTATATCGTTAGATTTCCTTTCATATAGAAACCCTATTAGCTAGTGCTCTATAAGGCTTATCCTTAGGCGAGAGATTGTGGAGATGCCATAAGTGCAGAAAAGTCGAGGCAACTAAAAATTCATTCTATTTCATTTTTACTTTATTCTTGTCACATCATATGTAATTTATATCTAGATTGTGAAATGTAAGATACTATGAGTTGTTGTAGAACTTATGAAGTTTAGGCTTTTACTATTCATTGTGTATGATGTACTTAAATGCTATTAATAGTATTATGTTGTGGTTCTTTTTATCTTACTTATATTTATATATGTTTTCATGATGCATAGCCATCGATGTAACCTATAGTAGTGATGCCTTGTGTGCTGTATTGAAGTACTTAAACAATAGCACTATTATTTTCAAGCTTCTATGTAGTATATGGTAGGCTATTATATTGATAGTATCCTTTGGAGCATGACAATGTTTTACAGTACATGCCTTTTACTTTTTTTTTTTTTCTTGTGTAAATGTTATTTGACTAAGGTTATAGATGTCAATTATGTTATTATCTCATAATGTACCTTCAATTGTTTAAAATTTTCATGCGCAAAAACATGCCTTAGATATAATTTAGGAGTACTTAATATCATTCTAACCTCCTTTAGTAGATTTTGTAAATTTTCTAATTCCACTGTTTTAAAATCATTTTCTATTTGAAATATCTCATTTTGTTTTAGAATATATCACACATTTTCTTTATTTATATTTGTATCATTATAATTTCGATATATATCTTTTTTGGTTATTTTTATTTTTTTATTTATTTTGCATTTGTGTAGAAAATGAATCTTCATGTACATGAACCTAGGATCATAAGTATCTTTACACCCTAGAAGAATGAACTTTAGAATGTAATTGACTTTTAATATTTTATGTTGGAGTTATGTTGTCAAAGAGAAAAAATTTGAAGGATGGTAGTGTTGTTTTTCAAGGGAACTTTTACGGTCCTATCTCTATTTTGATGAGACCAGTCCAGCCTTCCATTATACTATTGGTTTAATATCTATTATTAAATCTGAACGGTTAAAAATTCAAAGGTGAGATGGAGGAGTTTTAGTTTAAGTTGTAGTATGTAGACTATGTGTTTTTACTTTTTAGTTTGGTGGTTTAGTGGATTTGAGATTTCACACATTCATAAAGAGGGGGATTAACTGTAATTCATGGGTGTTTAATATCTTTCTAACTCCTTTTTATTGATTTTTTATATTTTTCATTTACCAACCATGTAATTTTTTTAAAAAAATATTTTTTAAGTATCTCATAATGTACATCTTTTTCTAGAATATATGGCATTTTTTTATTGTCTATATATGTATTATTGTCATTTTCAATTACATAAAATAGAGAAAATAAAGAATTTAATATCACAATTTTTTAAAATCCATATCTTTCTTGTTATAATTTCTAATTACATTAAAATGACATAAAGGTAAAGAATTTAAAATAATTCAACATACGGTGCCGATTATATGAAAAAATTGATAATGGAAAACGATCCACTAACACTATAACTCCCTATGTCTCCTTAATTTTGGTTGAATGTGTCATGAAAATTCAATTTTAGGATATGTATACATGACAAAAAAAATAACTAATGAAATTGACATTTCTTTTCTTTTTTTTTAGTTATTCATATGTATGTTGTTTTTTTTTTTTTTGAAAAGGTAGCAGCAAAATCATAAAATAGGAAATCTTTTGTTTGGTGATCATAATACGGGAGGAGCGTTTCAAACTTGGTCCACTAGAAGAGTTTTAACACACAATAAGAATTAAAAGCATCTCATTAGTAAAAAACAAAATAATATATTAAATCTCAACTTCTTTCTTTCAGCCAACCCTTGCTCTCTTAAGGCCTTCCCTTCACCCTGCGGAGCTTCCTATAACTCTTTTTCTTTCGTCGGACTCTTTGAGACTCTATGGAAGCCTTCCCTTGTGGGTAAAAAGGAGTGGTTTGAACTGTCAATTTGATTTGGAATTCAAGAACAAGTGGGCTTTCTAGAGTGTTATTCTGTGCCTTCAGTTACGTATATTGGTGATAATCAATTAATGAAAGAAAAAGCTAGTGAAACTATGCATCATAAAAGTAAATTACTAAGAGAAAAGATTGGAACTTTTATGATTTCTCATTTTATAGAAAGTTTAATTTATGAAAATTGATCAATACATTCTTTACAAAGAGATAATCAATGGATAAAGAAATCAACATTTCATTATTATTGAAATTTAAAAATTTAAATATTTATATACCTTCAAGGGAATTTAAAGGAGTAATAATTTCTCCTTTAAAAATATGAATTAAGATAAGTGTGACGATTAATGGGTTATTGCGGAAATTTAAAATTGAAAATATTTATGTCTTTTAAGGGAATTTAATTGAGAAATGATTTCTCAAAGTCAAAACAAAGAATAAAAAGTAAAGAACAAGAAGCCCTAACCCTAATTTTGATGATCAGAACTCCTTCCCGAAGACGAGAGTCTAGGGTTTGGTTATTTGGAGATAGAAAGGGAGAAAGTAATCAATTATGCTTTTAGTCATTCGCCCTAATTTCTTAAAATCATTTAGCCAATTAAATAAACAAAGCAATTTTATTCCATCGTCTGTGAAGTTCATTATACCCTTATTCCATTACTATTCCATTTCATAAAATGAAGTGTGATAATGTGGCTTAACCAATTTTCAAAAGCGGACATAGGGTTTTGGCACCTAATAGGCAATTTATAAAAATTGTAAAACATCATTGAACCCTCCAATAATTTGTGCTTATCTATCTTCATCTTCATGCTTTATTATCAGCCTGAACTTGCCATCACAAGCTAGTGCACCATTGGGTTCCAACAAGAATTTCGAACTGCGAGGTTCGATTTTTATTATGCTCCATTGAACTCAAAACACTAGTTCAACATTTTTCCTTTCAAACAATTAAGCGCTTGGAATTCGAAAGCACAAAAACAAACAATGGAAATCTGAGAACCCGCAGTAATTGGATTCAATATCTGACCCATAAGGGGGATTAATTTAGCCCTGTAGCTGTGGCGGAGGCAATTAACTCTCTGGCTATGATGATGGACGTCCCGAGACTGGCTTCGAGACTCAGTGCCAGTTCCTCCTTGACCTTTGCTAGACCGACTTCTTTTAATTTCTTTCTGTCCCTTAAACCTTGAATCTCTCCGAGTTTCTGGCAGTCTCTAATGTCCAATTCTTCTAGGCAGGTCATTGCCTTTTCCTCTACAGTCAAAGATTCCAGATTGTCTAGCTTCCACAGCTTTAGGACCCGCAGATGAGGAAATGTCCCTCTGGCACATCTCAGGGTTGCGCCATTGTAGGAAAAAGCATGTAGCCTGAGATCGGTCAAGCATTCCATCGTCGCCAGGACGTCCATAGCATCGACAGCAAGAAAAGTCATTGACAAGGTGAGGCTCTTCAGGTTCTTAGGGAGGAACGACAAGTTGTTGCCTCCTAAATCGCCAAACAAATACAAGTTAGAGAGAGATATGAGATTATTCATATCCACCAGATGGACTTTTGAAGGCTGGCCAAGCAGATCTTTGGAACTCAGTTTGAGGGACTGAAGTGTGGTCAGGCCCTTTATGCGCTCGATTACTTCTTTAACCACTGTGGAAGGGCATGTCAGAGACAACTTTGTGAGGCCTGTCAATTCGCTTAGTATATCTAACATGGGGCTGTTGTCTTCAATATGTAAGCCGCATAATGTTTGAAGCTTGTTTGGCAGCTTGCTAGAAAATGGTGACAGCCACCATCGATGGGGAATGGACTTGTTGAATATCACCTCGTTTAAGTACAGATGATGAAGACTCTTCTTTGTCCAAATTGAAATAGGTAGCTTGCTGATATTGGTGTGCTTCACGTCTAAAGTCTCCAAACAGGGCAGATCACCAACGGATTTGGGGAGTTCCTCGAGGATCGTCCATCTCAATCCCAGATATTTAAGGTTCAAAAGAACTTTCCCTAGATCTTTTGGAAGGACTGGCTTGTAAACACCCTCCAGGTCAAGTACTTCAAGCCAGCTTATCTCTTCCCCAGGGTTAAGAAATATATCTAGCCCTCTCTTTTGCGTTCTATTCTTCTTGGTATTGAATGATATATATGGGCGAAGCTGTTTGATGCTGTAGTGTCTTTGGAAGGATTGCTCATGGGCTTCTGATGATCCTCCTAGTCTGTCATTGATGCTAGGTTTATCCACCACAAGCCACCGGGCAACAAACTTTGGCTGTCCGTTGGTTGTATTGGTAGAGTTATCATTGCTACAAGTCTCAGAAATCCCTGTCTCTAAGACCTTCTGAACAAGAGAATCATACATAAATCCAGGCATACGACAGGTCTTTGCAAACTCGTGTCCTTTACAGTGTGAGACCACATGGATCATGTTCCTACACACCAATTCTTGAAAGCATTTCTCCGCACCTTGAATACCTCTTTGTGATGCTGGCACAAGACTCTCGGCAAGCCATAGCCTTAGGAGCCTCCTTGTAGGGATCTCGTATTCCCTAGGAAACTGACAGAAATACATTACGCAGAGCTGCAGCGACTGATTGAGTTCCTCATAGCACAAAGATACTATGTCATTGAGCGAGGGATTCTCTGCTAGGCGACCTATCACTGCCTCGAACTGCCCTCTCTCCCGAGTCACGGAGAGGAGCCCACCTAATAGCTGAATCCCTGCAGGAGAAAGGCCGCAACGACTTAAAATCCTCTGCAGGATGTGCACGCGAGCAGAAGAAACTTGTCCATCCGGCTCGTTCTCATTGGAGCACAGCAACAGTAGTTTCATTCGGTCTTCTTCGGTCAAAGGATGAATCGTAACAGGGCCAACCCAAGGATCAACTAGATTAGGTAGATTGTTCTTGCGCGTCGTGATGATCACTCTGCTGCCGTTACTGGAGTCCATAAGATATGCCAGGAGCTTCAGTGACATGTCGACTTTATTCAAGTTGTCAAGCACGACAAGGTACCTCTGCTCGAAGAAATACTCGTGTAGGCGCAAGGACAACCCGTCCTCATCGGTTAGGTCGATGTTTTTCAATTCATGCGTAGCGATCTGTCTCAGTATATTGACCAGGACATCCTCAACAGAAAAGTTGTCCTGAACATGAACCCAAGCTCTGTAGGCAAACCATCGCCTCACTTCAAGAGTACCATAGACACTCCTCGTCAGAGCAGTCTTGCCGGTGGCTTCGCCGCCGACGACGGAAATTACCCGTAGGGCATCATCATTTCCATGACGATGAATCAGCTTAAGTAGGAGGTCGTTCACGCACTCTTCACGGCCCACGGTCTCCGACACGGCCACCTTGTGAAATCGCTCCACGCTTCTTCCATCTCCATTTTCCAGTCCCGGCGAACTTCCGCGGTCTACCGTCGCCTCTTTCTCAACAGGATTGCCTCCCACATCAGTCAAAGTCGACATTTTCTCCTTGACTTTTGCGATCAAGTCCTTGACCATTTTGTGCAATGACATGGCCACGAAGATGTAATCCTCCGTTCAGAGAACAAGTTATGCAACGTCGTTAATACGAGGGAAATGGGAGGCCGTTTGCGTCAACAATGGTGTGAGAGTGAAGAGGAGAGGAAGAACAATTGACAATATTTCGACAGGACACCACTGCAATCATGTTTGCCCTTGTGAACATGTGAACAAGTGTGTAGCAGTGAATTAAAAAAACCATAAAACTATTTTTTTTTTTTTCCAAATACAATTACATCATAATCAAATTTAATCCATTCCATTAAAAAGCCAACGTTTATATTACTTAATTATAAACGTTTCAATCTAAAATTTATATATGACAACATATAAAGATATGCATTTGATTTATAATAGATGACTTTGAATAATTTGTGAAAGATATAAAAATAGAAGGAAAATTTGACCTATTATATAATACTAGCAAATGGGCATGTCTAAAATTTATGTATAGTATTATAATGAAATTCAATACATAAAAGAACTATTAAATTAATCTATTCATGCTATTATTAAGAGTGAAAAAATTATATATGAACAATTTCTAATGCATACCAATAACAAGTAATGAAAAACTAATACATTACAAATATATTTGTTAAAATAGTCCAAAAATTTATTAATCAAAGTAATTTGTTTTATCAAAACGGTAATTGTGCCTATAAAAATAATAAAGGAGATATCAATTGGGAAATTTAGTACATAGTTGAGAAAAAGTAAAATCAAGTTATAAGAGTGTTCTAAGAAAGAAGTTATAGGATAAAAGATATACTTTTTTTTTTTGGTTGAATTAATAAACTAAATATATGAATAAAACTAAGTTAATACTCTCATAAAAAATTGAAGAGATCAAAAAAGAGAAAAAAAATAGTAGAAAAAAGGTTGTATATCCATGAAATATATATAACTGTAATTTCATAAGAAGAAAAGAAAAAAATAAATAAAGGTTAGCTAAGAAAGAGAATAATAGATGAAATGAATGTGGAAAGAGAGACAATCCATTTTACTACTATTAATATATAATAACGAATATTAATTATGATCAGAAAAAGAAAAAAAAAACAAAGAATCTCATTAGTGGAAAATTAAAATGGCAATCAATATTTTATAAGTTTGGTTTTAGCCTAAAAAAGAGGAGATTTGAAGAATTAAAGGAGAGAAAAAAAAATGAAGAGAAAATTAGTTTATTTGCCCTTCATATTGATAAGTTAGATTTAAATAGTATATGTTTTAATGATTATTTCTAATATATTTTAAAAGCATTTTAAGGAATTGCAAAAAGATACCGAAAATCCTCCCTTTTGGTTTTAATGATATCAATACATAAGACCTATTTCAGTAATTTGAAAAAGTGGAAAAGTGGGGGATCTGGCATGCTGTATTCTTGAAATGATATTATCATTTACGATGAAAATAGCACTTGGAAGTGGGTGTACTTTGGGTTTGGCTAATTTAATGCTTAAGATTTCATTCTATTATAATTTATTAATACCTATCAAAGACATTTGGTTGGTGGATTTTGCAAAATATATACTTTAAATTGCAAAAGCATTAAACATAAGATATCAAATTCCCTAAATTCCAAAACTGAAGCACTTGACTTGCCTTTATCCTATCATTAATCCATACCTACTAGATTACAGGACATTAACTAATACATGTGTAATCAATCTAAAATACATGAAAGAGTTTTCCCTTTCTTCTCTTTAATAATCACTTTACCACTTCTCTTTGTATTTGACGAATTAAATTATTGGAGGTAGATTCTCGTGGCACTTGTTAAATGAATTAGAGACGAAATATTTCACTCCCTAATATCCCTTTTGAATGAGGAAGCTTAAAGAACAAACCTGTACTTGTTACATATATCAGCTTCTTATTTCACATAAAAACATTTGATCCATTTAGCAATTGCCGTTATTTTTTTATAGCAGAAGCAAAGATAGAGAACGAGCTTTGGTCCTAAAAACATATAGACAAATTAAAAATAATAGAAATGAAAGTGATGCGCTGGTTATAGCAATGAGAACATTTTCTTTTTAATATTCTTTTGTATATCAAAAAAGGACCTAGTTGGAGTTCCTTATTATTGTTCTTATTATTATTATCATTATTATATTCAGTATATAAACGTTCGAAAAGGTCATATCTATATATAATATATGTACATTACTTATATACATACGCATACAGATATGTTTATATAAGATTATCTATCAATCTAGAAAGGGACAAGTCTCATCTAAATATTATCATTAAAATATGGATATAGAAAGGGACATTTCTCATTAGCTGTAGCAATTTTGTCGGGTCAAAAGAAGTCACGGTATAGCCAAAGAACTTTGCCCGATAAATTAATAAAATAAAAGCAAATGCACACATCTCATCCCGAATTTAAGTAAGTCTGAATCAGGAAGCACCATAGAAAAATTATAAATGCCAGTGGCAAAATGCAGCGCACCATGTGGCCATCAAGAGATATATAATCTATCTATGTAGAAAGGAAACATATCCTCTCAATTCACTTTTCCTACAATTCTTTTAATTTATTCTTTTAAAATATTATTACATATATTCAATGATTAAGATCATAAAGGAAAAAATGACATTATGAAAACATTATAGGTTATTTAAAAATTTTAGACAATTCTAACTATTGATTTGCAAATTGAGAGAAATTTAGAAATAAAAATTTAAGACGATCTAAATCCATGTGGAAAAAGATATAATAGTATTATTTGTACTAACATAACACAAACTATTGTTATGTGCCACAATAATATAAAAATTCCTAGGTAAACTATCAATAGCGATATAGAAGAGGACAAAGCCATATCAGTTGAAGTAATAAAATACAAATAGCTATTAGTAAGAAATATGAAATAAAAAAAATGGGAAATGATGTTGTGTGAAGTGAATATTATAAATATTTCAAAGAAGAAAAATATCAACAAGTAATTTTGAAACTTATACATAAAGACTTATAAAAAACATAAAGTGATAATAACTAATAATATAATAATATTAAAAGATTTTCAGACTTGGTATGACTTATAATTGATTAATGTTTGTGAGGGCAATTTAGTCCATTATAAGTTAGAAACCCCTTGCCCCTCTTAACACATGGTGACTAACAAAAACCCTGGCTCTAATCCTTCTCTTTTTATTACTTTATCCCTAATAACAAAAAACTCTCATGCTTTTTCCAAAAACTAAATCCAAAATTCAGATTATTAACCATGGGTGCTAACGATTGAAAGAGATTGATAAAAACGCAAGAACATAAGGTTTCTTGGTAAATTTTCTATTTATTATGTTGGGAAATTTTTTTTTCTCCAAAAAGGATGAAAAATTTGAAGAAATTTAAGTTTTGCAACGATTTAAGGAACGGTGATTCATGCTTTGAGTACTACAATATTTGGAAAACAAGTAAGTGATCCTAGTCCTTTTAGTTTCAATCCAATTTTACGTAAAATTGTTAGAATTGGGATGAAGGTAGTGAAAAAGGACAGTGGATGATTGAGTTATAGTGTTTGAGGAGAGTTTGGAAGGTTACTAAATGTGGGTTGTTGTTGGAAAGGTGTTTAGAGGTGGTGTATCGCGGTTGTGACAGGACTTAGGGTTGAAGTTGCAAGGGATTGCAGAAGTTGTAGATTGCAGTTAGCGTTCAAATGCCTCTAATGATAGCTTCGAACATTAGCCCTTTATACTCACAAAACGTGACTCATCTAGATGCCATGTTTGCTAGTATGTGCAGTTTGTTCCCATCTCATTTCTTTTTTAGTTTCCATACCTTATTTTTACTTTCTAAATGTCTCTAATAGATTTTTCATTAACTTTTCACATTGAAATAGCTTCTAAAGCATCTTCTTTTTCTTGATGAATTCTTGTTCCTTGTAATGGTTTGTGCTATAAGTGAAGAGTTGGGTTGTCAAGAATATGTAAGAGTACTTGTGGTCTAGAGTAAAGACTAAGTTGATATTTGATCTTATTCATTGGATTGTGAAGAGATAATTTTAGTTTGTGATGAGTTACTTGAGACAAGTACAAACTATTGCTTGCTTGTTGTGCTTGTATAGATGTAATCGGAATCAATTCAAACTTTTACTTAATAATTAAATGTTTCTTGTGCTTAGCTTTGACCTCCCTTTGGTAGGGAACAGTTGGGTTGGTGAGACACTTAGTGCCGTACGCAGCTTGCCTTTGTGGAAGTTCCATATTGCGATGACCCAACTATAATCTAGAAAGGGTTAATAGGATGATGGGTAGAATCCACACTAATACTTATAGAGTATGTATATATATATTGCTTTTTTAGAGGTCATGAGTTACCTCAAATCTTAGGACATTGAGACTATATTGGTTGCTGGTTAATAACTAAAGGTAATAAATGGTGCTTACTATATTAGTTATTAATATGGATAAATGTGATGTATGATCACATGTATCATGCACATGTGTCTTTTGTGTTCCCTATTAAGCATTGCTCATGCTTTGGGGAAATCTTATTTTTCAATTGCAAGTATAGGTTCTATAGAGAATTCTGATTATAATAAGGAGACTGAGTATGATTATTATTATTATTATAATGAGAAGATTGGTTACTACTATTTGACAATGGGTCAAGATATGCTTAGGTGTTATATCAATTAATTTGATGTTGTAGAGGCTATCTTTAATTGAATTCAATTTTGACAATTTTATCCTATAAACTCATGTTGGGATTGCTTGTTGTTGATAGTGGATTTTCATCCCTACAATTAGGTGCTTGGCATGATGTCAACCAATCCTAAATTGGGAGTTACATCAAGTGTAGTTATTACAATCCTAACCGAGCCTTGCTTAAGCTCTCGTTTGTTCGACACCTTTATTGTTGACCTTTTGTTAGAGCTTCTACAGCTTACTACAATTCTTCCGACCAACACTTTCTAGGGTTGAATCACTAAGGTCTAGCCCATCAAGTTCAAATATTAAAATAAAGACATGAACAGTTCAGTTGTTATCTAAACAAAAACTACTCAACCACCTACTTCTCCCTATGATTTGTACATTGCTAAATCTAGGAGATATCGCATGTCACTAGCTATTACATTGCCCTCTAATATAGTTATTAAGTAGAAGTCTATAAATACGGGAGATCAACCTTTGTAAGATCTCTCTACGTACTTTGTCTAATTACTCTCTTACTTCTTTCTTTATACTTGAACACACTTTTAACTTAAGTATCGGAGTGGCTATACTAAAGTAGCCTGAGTACCCCCAAAGCCTTACTTTTGTTCCTTTTACAAATCATTAACACCAACCTAAGTTCAAAAAAGAATAAGTATAACTCCCTTATTTGTTTTACAAGTTGATTGGAGTTTTAAGACTCATTGAATAATTGTTGTTAGTTTGTTTTCATGATTGAACATGATTGGTTAATTCTTGTTTCTAAATAGGATGTAAATGATTGCTTTATAGTTAAAGATGAGTGGTTAATCTTACCACTCATTTAATATTTGAGGAGTTTATTATTTTGAGAATAGGAGTTATACAATTATTTGAGGATGATAGATAGGTGATAGGTTCTTAAATGCCTTAGCGTGTTAACTTTTAGTGTTGATACATGGTAGGCTAATGGCTTCTAAGTTCTAGAGTGTTATACATGGTAAGTAATTAATTTATAGGATGGTGAGATATGAGGAGAGTGGGTAGCATAAGCATTATGCTTGAATTTGGAAGTAGAATTGTTGATGTTTAATAATGTATCTTTATTGATACTTATGCTTATCAATTGATCTTGTTTAGTTACTTCTTCTTGCTTCCTTATAACCTATTCTATTTCTTGCCTTCATGTTTTGGTCTTCCCTTTTTATAATATGCCTAAAAGTGGTGATGTATCTTCCAGTATTTCTTTTCATCCTTAGGGGGAGTGGATTGAAAACCCTAATCTGATTCCTTTACTCATCTTCACTCAACATTAGTAGAATTTGAATGCCCTAGTAATAAGGCTAACATAAGCCCAATAGGATTAGGGACTACCTATTCTAAGTCTAGCATTGCCCTGGTTGAGTTAGAATCAAGGTATGGGACTTGACATTGTGATTGCTGCTTAATTGTTGAATACAATGAGTGCCATGATGGGAACGATGGCTTAGTAGCAATAGTAGATATAAAGAGACATGCAAATGTTGTAAGCTAATGTTAAAGCATGGCACTAGGAGAGACAAGCAGCTAAGGATGGATTGTTTCTTGAAAGTGGGTAAGGAACTTAATCCTAAGCTAGATAATGTAGTAGCTATAGAGGACTAAATTAGACAAAATGAAAAGGCATTCATCATTGTTAAAGTGCTAGATAGATTATGCAATTATATTGTTGAGGGGCGATGCCTCCAAATGGTGGGGCGGTAAGCTATGTACAATACCTAATTAAAGTCAAGCAAGTGCACTTAGATAAGTTACAATATAGTTTAAAAGGACGTAACTTCGAGTGTTGATGCCACAAGGAACTATGCATGTATTATTAGCAATTTACCCTAAATCACCAATTATCTAACTATAAATAATAAACTCCTCAAATATTAACAATGTGGGGATAATTTTCATTAAGTAGAGATGAATAAGGAGCAATAAATAAAATAAGAATATTAAAATAAATAAGAAAAAATAACTAAACAAGACTAAATAAAATAAATAGGCATGATTTCATTGAATTAAAAAGTGCATAATCCTTAGTAAATCGTTGTTAGTTACTACCTAGTTCTACAAAATTTTCAATCTCAATTACTCATTGGACTGTAGAGATATCTAATCTGAATCAACTACACTCACTTCTTTAGCTAATTCCTAACCGTAAGACCTTCTCTACTAGAATCGCTTTTATATAGAGTATTATAGGATCGCATGAAGAACTTAGATCCTACTATTAGGTTAGCCGCACTATGTTAGCCTTATCTGGATAAATTAGTACCTAATATCTTAGTATACCCAATTCCTTCTAATTTCATGGGTCTATTTGTTGAAGGACTCACATCTCAAATAGTAAACTTAAACATCAAATTAGTAACCTAAGAAAATATTAATTCAACAACAATAATAACAGTGTAGTTAGATCTTCAAGGAATAATGTCATATATTAAATAAAAAGGAATGGTTGCAATAAGAACTAAGGTTCAATAATAATTCACTGAGAATAAATTAAAGAACAACATAACGAATAGAAAAGAGGAAGAAATTTGATAAAACCCCGATATGATTCTAACCTACAACTTTTCCTAAGCAGGCTCTCTCTACAAACTTAGGCCTAAGCATCTATTTATAGGGGTAAGACCTAGATTTATAAAGAAAACATAACAAAAATAAAAGATTCATAAAATCATTGCAAGTCTACGAGCAACGTACATAATCATGGTGGTTGGACGTGTTCTTGCACTTTGTTCGAAATTTTCGAAAATTCAATGGAATTTAAGGATGTAGGGTACAAGGTCATGGATCACGGCCATGGTCTTTAACCATGTTCTTCATTGAACTTCATTTCTCACTTGAAGTTCTTTTGCTTCAATTCTTGATTAACACTTTTAGTCCTAAATACTCCAAAACTTGATAAAAATCCTTGAAAGTTTATCAATTGGCTCTTAAAGTGTTATTTTTTACTATTTTGGATAATAACTATAGAGTATGTATGCTAATTTCACATTATCAAATACCCCCATGCTTAAGCTTTTGCTTATCCTAAAATAAAACAATCAAAACCAAACAAAAATATCTTAAGGACAAGATAATTAAAATTTATCCTTAAAAAAAGTATACTGTCAAATCCAAATAGTTTCACACATATTTTTTTAGAGTTACCTTTTTCCTTAACTAAATAATGCCTTTAGAACACTTTAAAAAAATACCACCTTAAGAATGACTGAATTTTAATTATCAATATCAAGAATTCAAAGTAGTCATATCAGTTAAACAAAAAATAAACTAGAGATTAAAATAAGCATTAACAAGCTTAGAAAAACTTATAGAAATTTCATCACTCTAACTCAAGCTGAAGGAGGAGAATCTCCCCTTAAATAATTTTTAATTGAAAAACTAAACTAGATGCATGTTATATCGATTCATCCCTTAATCGTCTCTCTACTTCTATCAATTTTGATTAGAAGATTAATTTAATTTCTTTATTAAAGCTAATTAGCATTGGACAAGCACCTCACTTTTCTGAGGGACTGAGACTAACCTTAGTACTTTAGCCCTTTTAATTATTTAGCAATTGTTGATAGGAAAGAACCTTGCTCTTTTAAGGAATGAAGATCGATCCTTACATCTTCTACAACAATTCTTTCAATTGATTCAACTAATACCTCTAATTACATTGATTTTTCAAAAGACTTTCAAGGACATATCTTTTTTATTCATCTAATCCAAAAGTTTTGAAAAGAAGGTAAAGATAGCTATCATCTGAAATTAAGCTAAGAAATCAAAATAATTAGTCCTCAACTCATCTACATCTATCTTAATCCCGAGTCTAAGTCTAAACTTAAGTAATAGAGAACTCTAAATTATAAGAATTTAATGACTCAAATTCAGTAAAGTGTTTTAAATTCATAGAGAATTTAGGCAAATTCGAAAAAAATTCCATTTGCTTAATATATAGGGGGTATGTATTTCCAAGATTTCTAATTTAAGAAAAATTCAAAAACTTAAGTGTGTACCCAAATTATTAGCATGCATAATCTATCCTTCCCTCCATTCCCCCTCCCCCTAATCACTCTACACTTAAGTTGTACTTGGTCCCTAATGTACATTATAATAATGCAAATCAAAAGAAAAGTGAGAGAAAATTAAAAAAGAAAAAGTATTAAGATTTCATTGATTTTTGCATTAATCCTTGAAAGAAATTCTAAAGTCTTAAATCTGAATTCCATTGATCCTTTTAAGCTCACTGTTTACTTTACATCTAACAAAACAAACCAACTATAAAAAATGAAAAAGAGGAAGTTAATGAAATAAACTAAATAATACAATGACTAATTCAAGTATCAAATGTTAGTATCCTATAGAACTTACAAAATATCAAAAAATTAAACAGCAAAAGAAAAAAGAGTAATAGTAAATAAGTTAAAGAGTACAATAATCTAAGATAAAAAAAAAAAAATCAAACCAAGTCTTTAAAAAAAATAAAAAGTGTAATGAAAATCATTCTTCATCCGTATCTTCGTCATTGTCCTCCTCGATCTCAATCTCATCCTTATTTAGCTCTTCATCTAAGTCTAGGCTTGGCATTGGAGTTGATGGTGATGGTGGTTGAATCCCTTGGTGGACAAAAGTGAATCCATGTTGACCTCAACGTGATCTGCTTTATGTGACAAACTCACACTACGTAAATAATTGCTAATTCGATGATCTAGCAAGATATAGAAGTAATTGCTAGTGTATTGCTAATTTATGTAATCAAGCAAGATACAAAATATTGAATTAGTAATGGATTGTATAATGAAATCTTAACTTTTCTATAAAATCATGGATTAATGAAATTATTGGATTAGTTCACAATTAAATCCTGTTCATTTATAATTTCTATTGACATGAATATTAGCATTCAACATACAATTTCTTAAAACTTATTTTCTATGATCTATTACATGTGTAGTTACTTAAACAACAACTCCATATATCTTTTATGAATTTCCTAGCATGTTGAATTAAATTTTACATTAAAAATTTCGATCATCATTGCAAAATTCATGAATTGTAGGAATTACTTTAATTGCACAAAAATCCGATCACAACAAGTTTTTAGATTTCTAACATGAATTGTATACATCATATGGCAATAACAATATCAATATCATGGATTCAATCACTTTTCCTCGCTTTCCTTCAACATAGAAAATAACCCCATATTCTCAAGAATTCAATCCTTAACAAGCACATGTTTTTCAAGTGATTTTTAACAAATAATGCAAAGTAACATGTTTTATGGTATTATTTTTCCTAAATCACTCCTAGAAACTAAGATTTATACACATGTAGGCCATATTGTTCTTCATGGAACCCTTAGTAAAAATATAATTTTTATGCAAAATAACAACAAAACTAAGAAAATAAATGGATACAAGATGATGTACAAACCTTAAATTTGAAGTGTGTGGTGTTGGATTATAAAGATTTGTGAGATTTTAGTCCGAGTGCAGTGAAAAGATTGAGAGAAAAGTATGTTTTCAGAGAGAGAGAGAGAGAGAGAGAGAGAGTAAGTTTAGAATGAAGTGGAATGAACTTGCCCATGATATTTAATTTTGAAAAGGACTATAGTGAATGATTATGGCCATGGAGTATAGTCGTAGTCCTTTCTTTTTCGTTAGTATTGCAAACCTAATATCTCTACAGTTAAGGATCACAAATGTGGTCTTAATCGTAGACTTCATGTCCAACAATTTTCCTTTGATTTCCATTCAAAATAAATTTCAAAAAGATCACAGTCTAAGTCCACCGATGTAGACTATGGCCGTGTTCTTCTTCTGATTCTTGAAATTTCATTGCTTTGCTTCCCTTTAACTCATTTCGTAAAATTTCTTCGAAAAATTTAAAATTAGCATGAATTGAAACACAAATTAAATCAAATAACAACTAATTTAGATGATAGCTTCACTAATTACTATTGTGTAAACAACACTTAATAACTATTTTTGATGAGAATTGTTTAAAGGGAAAAACTAACCAATGCCCTAAAAACTTGATACCTAAACTAACTCATAATAAGATAACGAAATAAACAAAACAATTAATAACAACTAAAATTGAAAGAGATAAAAGTTGGTTGCCTCTTAAGGAGCCTTGTTGTTTAATGTTATTAACTCAAAGATTGAATCCATCTATTAATTTGATTCCCCATTTAATAATTGTAACACTCCACCAGTTAGAATTGTAGGGAGGATTTAGTATAAGAATGTTAAAATAATTGAGCATGTAAGGTTTTTGCATATATCCTAATTAGGTTACTCTTTTGGCTCTTTAGTAATGGCACCAAAAACTTGATCTAATTTAGGGAAGTTCACCAGGTTGAGTTATAGTATAGTTAAAACAGACCTGAGTTCGAATGTTGATCTAATGAGGAAGCATGCATGTGAGAACCATAGATTACTAGCAATTTACCCTAAATCATCAATCATTTGACTTAAAAATGTAGGGATAATTTTAATTAAGTAGTACAAATAAATAAAGAACAATAAATAAAATAAGAAAAAAATAACTAAACTAAACTAAATAAACAAGATTAAACAAAATAAATAGGCATGATTTCATTAAATTAAAGAGCACCTAATCATTAGTACATCGTTGTTATTTACTACCAAGTTCTATACAACTTTCAATCTCAATTACTCTTTAAGCCATGGAGATGCCTAATATGAATTAATCAGACTCATGTCTCTAGTTGATTCCTAATCCTAAGGCCTTTTCTACCTACATTGCTTCTATATAAAGTATTACAAGATCGCATGAAGAACTTAGATCTTGTAATTAGGTTAGCCACTCTAGGTTAGCCTAATTTAAAGAAATCGGTACCTAATTTCTTAGTATACTCAATTCCTTCTAATTACATGGGTTAGGTCACTAAAGCACTTGAGTCTCAAACAATAAACTTAAACATCAAACTAGCAACCTAGGAAAATACTAATTCAACAATAATAATAACAATGTAATTAGATCTTTAAGGAACAATATCATAGATTGAATAAAAAGGAATTGTTGCAATAAGAACTAAGGTTCAATAATAATTCACTAAGAATAAATTAAAAGAGCAACATAATGGCTAGAAAAGAAGAAGAAATTTGAGAGACCTCTAATATGATTCTAACCTATAACTCTTCCTAAAGGAGTTCTCTCTACAAACCTAGGCCTCGACATTTATTTGTAGGAGTAAGACCTCGATTTATAATGAAAACCTATTAAAAATAGGAGATTCATAAATTATTTTAAGTCCATAGGTAAGGTATAAGACTATGGTGGTTGGGTGAGTTCTTGCACTTTGTTCGAAATCTTCAAAAATTCAATTGAATTTGAGGACTTAGGGTACATAAGACATATTATGACCATGGTCTTTAATTGTGTTCTTCACTAAACTTCATTTCTCACTTAAGGTTCTTCCACTTCAATCCTTGATCAATGCTTTCATTCCAAAATACTCCAAAACTTGATAAAAATCTTTGAAAGTTCATCAAATGCCTCTTGAAGTCCCTAAAAAGAAACATAAATGAATTAATCTAAAAATACTGTAACATTAACAAGATTATTCTCAAAAATAATAAAAAATAACTATAAAATATGTATGCTAATTTCACATTATCAAAAACCAAATATGGACTAATTGAACTAGGGTAGATTCAAGCAGGGATTCTTTGATTGTTTTATTCCTATTAGCATTCGAGAGTAAATGCAGTTAGCTTATCAAACCCTTTAGCAAGGGATACGGTTAATAACTAAGTATGAGGTTGAATTGGATTGTTTGGTATGTTTCTTACTTGAGGCAACTAGAATAGATGAGTAGTCACAGATTAATCACTTCATCTATAGGCTAAAGCTTGACATACAAGAGCAAGTGGTAAGGTTTCAGCCTATTGTTTGTTTTGAATTAGCAGATAAGGTTATGTGTTTTGAATAGTTGTTGAAGAGGAAGCAAGATCAATTGAGTCGTAAGGTTAGGATGGTTTTAAGTAAGAAGCCACTATTAAGTTATGTTATGCTTGGGCTAAAGAGATTTGTTAAGAGACTTACTTCAAGGATTGTGATCGAGGACCACATAGAGAGGTTGATCATGATGCAGCCCAAACCCATGGCATTGCTACTAGCCCTTCAGGTTAGAGCACGAGCACCGATTATGACATGCTTACAATGTTTTCGACTACATGGAATGATAGCTTGTAAATGGACACTTGGGGCCTATTTCCTTTATAGTAAGATAGGTCATATGAGTAAGGACTACTAGAAGGTTACTATTCTTCACTGGGGGTTTTATTTTAAATGTAGTTAGATGGGTCATAAAATTGTTAACTGTAGGGACATGGAGACAGTGGGTCAAATTGCTTTAGGAGCACTAGTAATGAGACCCCTTCCAATTCTTTGAGCCATACATCTTCAACTTACAGGACTTTGTTAGAGAGCCCCAGCTTAAGTATTTGCTCTATAGCACTAGGAGGCTGTTTCAGACGTAGATACCATGGTAGGTATGCTCTTTATAATACCCTAAGATTTCAAACTTATACAATTACCTTAAGATCCAAGCCCTTAAATTTAGGGCACCAAGTTATGTTATTCATTTAATTTCAAATGTTACAATTGTTGTTAGTGAATTTTGGGGATTTCAAATGTCCTACAAAGACTAGAAAAAAGCTTGGTATTAGGGCCAGTCTGGTGCAGCTACTCCGATGCCTAACTTAGTAAGCAGAAGTAAGTCAAATAGAAATAAGTTAGAAAGTTATTATATGTCTTTTACAGAGTTTATTTTTGTATTTATAAGAGATTGTTACATCTAAAGAAGTAGTTATCAGGATAGCTTCTGAGATACATGGTGGATCCTTATTTAGGCACCTTTCCTGAGATGTAGGGTAAGTATGTAGTTATGTAATACAACTGTGCTTGAGATAACCGTTCACGCCATAAACTTGAATTCAAATCAAGAATAGATCTGTTACTTGGTAAAATGTTGAGTGAAAATCTCTCAGCGAATATGCCAAGAGGTTAAAATGGCAAGCTTGTTGGCAGTTGAATAAACAAGTAGGAGGAATGAAAATTGACTATCAACATTTGCCCCTTAACTCCCGTGTTCGAATAATCGATAAAGGGAGTAACACATAATGGGCTAGAAGCCAAATGAAGAGCAGCTCTTTTAGTACCGAGAGAGGTAGGAAGCTAAATGGATCGCATCCCAAATGAAAGGTTGCAATTTTCAAGTTCCTACCTGTTGAAGAGACCAAAAAGTGGGTCGGTTGATACCTATCACCTTGGTAACCATTGTACCGCAGACGTATTAATTGTCAGGGAGTTGTCAATGGTCAGATTTCAATCAAATAACACACATCATCAATCTACAGTTTGATCAAATCAGCGCATCATTATTGTCAGAGGCACATTTGCAGTTACGAGGGCAAATTGTCCATATTTAAAGGACTTTTTAAAATCAGGATTCACTTCTATTCAAATATCAATCTTCATAACCATATTTTCTTACATTCTTGTTTTCAATCTCAAGTTCAACTTTTGTGATACTAATCTTCATAAACATTCAAGTATGGTTTGCAATGTTGTCTATCAACTTGTCCTCTCTGATTCCAAAGCAACGGAAATTGAGGCCACTTTTCCCTCCCAAAGAAGGAGTGAGGCGATGTACTCTTTTGGCCGCTTTGACGAAAGCATTGAGGTAAGGTAGGATAAACTTAGTCAGATTAACAAGCTTGCTATAGATAATTATCCCGAGGATATGGAAAGGAGGTCTTTAGCTAAATATTTGTACAACACCATACCCTACTTTCACGACTCTCCAAATGGAACCACCAATTCCGCTAATAGAGTTCTTGTTAAGAAATATAATCAGTACTAGCAAGATCTTCCTGAAACGTAGAATCTGAGGCGGTCGAGAGAGGAGGAGAGGGTATGTTTCCCGAGGGAGCATGAATTCCACATATCCTTAAAGTATTTGGATTTTGGGTTACACTTCCCTTTCTCAAAGTTCGTGAAAGGCTTCTTCAATTATTTTAGAGTTGTGCCCAGTATGTTTTTACCCAACACATACTAGCTTCTAGCAACTTTTGAGATAATATGCTAAGAAGTCAAGGTTAGGGCTATGGCTCAACTCTTTCAATACTTCTTCACAATTAGAGGTAGCCTGACAAGTGGTATTTTGTTGCGACAAAGCATGGGCAAAAGTTCATGGATGGGCTAGAGTCTAAAATCCACAAGTGGCATGATAAGTTTGTATCAATAGTATTTGATGAAGAGCTGGACTTCTAGACTCAATGGACTGAACCCATCCATACGAAGGATATTGAATTGATGCCGAATGACATCACAGTAGCCAAGAAAATACAAGAAAGGAGGAGGAACAAGATGTTCTTCTAGGATACTGAGAGCATTATTCAGCGTTACGACAGCGGAGACCTAATCTTTTCTAAGAAAGAAGGTATGCCATTAAGTCACCATCGTATTGTGTATAGCCACAAAGAAAGCTGTTTTCGTGACTTAGGGGGAGAATAGTCATCCTTGAGCCTTGCTCGGCATGGAGAAAGTAAGTTCATCCTTCTCCCATGTTTACATTAACTTGCTTGCTCATGTTGCAGATATGGGTGTCAGTGAAGTAAATCCAGCTAAGCTTCTAGCCTAGATAAAGGCCAAGCAATTGAAGGTGGACAAGAAGGCAGCCATAGTATCCACTACTACTCATCTTACTATCATGAAGAAGACGACAAAGGAAGACATATCTAAGTAGGAAGCTACTAAAAAGAAGACCTCGTGACCATCTGAAAGGCGAAAGGAGGGCGAGAGGATAATGTTGACTAAAGTCTCTCGTTCTGAGGAGCCTTAAGTTGAGAAAGCTCAACCCTTAGAAGTGCTGAGAAATGTTTATTAAGAGAGCCAGCCCAGTAGTGATGTCGAGGACGTCACCATCATTGAGGGGCCGTCAGTGTTGGTGCTGGAGGATGTGCCTAGTGCTGATAAGAGGTCGAAAAGAGAACTCATTGATTAACTACTTGCGAAAAGGTTTGGGGGTTTAGAAGAGAGGACGAAGGAGGTAATGCAAGCTAAAACTCTTGGCATTAGTATTATTGAATTTATCCTAAACAAGGAGGTTGGTAAGTACTATGTCCCATGTTGGAGCTAGAATGTTTTAGATACCGACTCAGCCCTGAGAGATAGGACAAAATCTCTTGCCCTGATGGAAGGAATCATTTTTCCAAAGGATAGAGAAATTTCCAAAAAGGATGTCGATAAGGTTAGTGGTTGCAATAAGGCCCATATCGTAGCCAAGTTATACGAAGTGAGTGCTTACATCCATTTTCTTTTTTTAGCTATTGAATTTGCTCCATCACTGATATTCCTTTTATCTTTCAGATAAGTAGCCACATTCTGATGACCTTGGATGAGGTCGAGAATCAAGCTAAGAAGGTAAGATCCATAGTACTCTTCATGTACTCTGTTAAGTCATGTATAATACTAAATATATTAAATGGAATTATTGTAGAAAATTGAAGATGCGTACAATGCATCTAAGACCTAGACCACTGCTACCGAAAACGCAAGGATTAAGGTTGAGATGGAGGTGAAGAAGTTCCAAGATGAACTTGCTACCGAGAACGCAAGGATTAGGGTTGAGATGGAGGTGAAGAAGTTCCAAAACGAACTTGCTGCCGAGAAGTTGGCACATATACTTACTGTTAATGAAGTTTTAAGCTTAAAGGCCAAAGTAGAAGAGAAGTATAAGGAGTCTTAAGGCTTAAAGGAGGAGCTGCAAAAGAAAAAAAGAAGAGTACTAAGGCTTGGGCTGAACTCTCAATACGATGAGTGATGAAGAGGATAAGCTTAGAATGTAGATGAAAGAGTTAGAGACCAATAACTCCAACTTACAAAGTCATATAGCCGAATTAGAGGAAATTGTGAAGAGAAGACCATTAGTTGAAGAGGCTCTCAACATAGTTACTTTGAGTTGGCAATACGAGAGGCTCCTTAAGAACAAGTTGTTGGAGGGGGTCCAAGCAGCATGAAAGGAGATCGTGAAGCTTCATCCTGATTATGATCTCTCTTGCCTCAACTTTGTTGACATTGATGACAGCGTCAATAGTGCCAACTAAGATGAAGTCAATGAAGCAGGTACTAAGGTCATAGATCAGGTAGACAACGAAGCTCCTACTAAGGGAACCCCAATTGTTGAGGAAGTCCCAGCCTTCGATCAAAAAGTCACTTCTATTGAGTCCAAGAGTAGGCCATAGGATTTTCCTTGTACACTATGCTCATGTAATTGTTAAATGGGGTCTCTTTCATTCAATATATCGGACATTTGTTACCGTTATTGAATGAACTGAAATACCTTTCACTTATATCTAGTATGTTTCATTTCATGCACCGTATTTTCCTGGCATGAATAGCCTATGTGTTTTATTTCATACGCTTAAAATTTTCTCAGCATGTTTTATTTCATATGCCCAAACATTTCTTGACATGTTTTATTTCATATGCCCGAACATTTCTTAGTAGGTTTTATTTCACACGCCTAAATATTTCGTGGCATGTTTTATTTCACATGCCCAAACATTTCTCGGCATAATTTATTTCACATGCCTAAACATTTTTTGGCATGTTTTATTTCACATGCCCAACTTGTACATCTTCATAGACTATCCATTAGCCATTCAAGGTGAGGATAAGTACTGTAATCTTAAATTAGTTTGTTTGCCATGTTGTCTAGAACTCATTAACTCAGCAATCATAAAAAGATCTAAGAAACATGACATAATTCTCACAAAAAATTACTCTAATCTTACACGTAAGTTAGGTATTGCCAAATGAGTAGTGATGAAATCATCCAACATTAATTGAAATACAACTTCAAATTGTCAACATTCCATGCATGAGGGATGATTAATCCATTTAACCTTTCTAGTTAATAGGTCCCTTTGCTAATGATTTCTCGGATCCTAACAGGATCCTCCCAACTTACGCCGAGCTTCCTTTGACTCACTTGTGCACTTATAGCTTCTATCTTTCACAAACCAGATCTTCAGGTTGAAAAACCTTGTGCTTCACTTTCTGATTGTAATACCTTGCCACTTTATGTAGGTATGCCGTGACCCTAACTCTTCTAATATCTCGAATATCATCGATAGTGTCCAAATTCACTATCAATCCAACTTGATTGAGCATAACAATGAAATTATGCATCCATAAATTAGGTAAATCTAACTTAATTGGCAATACGGCTTTCGTACTATATGCTAGCTTGAAGGGTGTCTCTACCATCGTAGCTTTATAGGTGGTTTGATATCCCCATAGGACGTTTGGCAATTCATCGACCCATTTTTTCTTTAACTTGGTCTACTTTCCTTCTTAAGCTGTGCAAGATGATCTTATTGATGGCTTCAACCTATCCATTCGTTTGAGAGTGTGCTGCTGACGTGTAGTTGAGACGAATGCCATACCTTTTGCAAAATGCTTGGAACTTATTGTTCGCAAAATGTAGGCTATTATCCGTGATTATCATGTAAGGAACTCTAAATCTTGATATGATGGAATTGAAAACAAACGCTTCCACTTTTTGTTTAGTGATCTTTGCCATTGCCTCAACCTCAGCCTATTTGGTAAAGTAATCTACAACAAAAGTGACAAATTGTTATTAGGCAGTTGACTTTGGAAAGGGTTTGAGGATGTCTAGCCCCCACTAGGTGAATAACAAGGGCTGGTTAGGCTATATAACTCGATCACAGGCGTATTATTAGGTGACTTGTGCTTCTGGCATTGTGGATAGTACTGGACAACTTCCTTTGCATCTTCTCTCATAGTTGGTTAGTAATAGCTAAGTCACAATGCTCGAACATACGATGTCTACGCTTTTACGTAGTAACTACATATGCTACCATGCAGCTCGGATAAAACCCTCTCGGCATCTCTCGAAGGAAAGCGTTAAAGATATGGTTGTGATATGCCATGTTTATACAGCTGACCATTAATCAATGTGTTGTTTGTCGCTTAGTAAGCCAATCTTCTTGCTCCTTTCTTATTGTTAAGGAGAGTATCATCTCTTAGGTAATCTACAAGGGGATCCATCCATAATTCTTCTCTTGAGCAAGGAGCTAACTCACAGCTCTGTGAGAGAGTGGATAAAATTTTCTACTAAAGAAACTTAACAAAAATTTCTCACTTAATTCAGGGAATGCCATACTGGCCATCTTTGACAATTTTTCGACCATAATATTCTTGTTTCTTGAAATTTTATGGATGAAGAATGATTGAAATTCTTTTGTGAGTGTTTGTACTACCAATAGATAATTACTCATCTCTTCTTCTCTTGCCGCATAACTTTTCGTGACTTGATTCACCACTAATTGGGAATCAAAGAACACTTCGAGTTTCTTGACGCCAATTTCTTTTGCCAGTCTAAGTTTAACAATTAGAGCTTTGTACTTTGCTTCATTGTTATTCGTTGAGAATCTAAATTTCAGAGCGTAATGAACTTTGACATTATGTGGGCCTTAAGGAACTAAGCTTACACCACTTTCTTCTCGTGTCGATGAACTGTCTACATAAAGGAACCAGATAGGTTTCTCAACAACCTCCACATAATCTTTCTCACCAGTGAATTCAATCGCAAAATTTACCAGAACTTGAGCCTTTAGTGCCATTTTGGGTTTATATTATATACCATGGGCACTTAGCTTTAGGTTATACTTCATCATCCTCCTCGAGGAATTAGGCTGTTGTAATGCTTGCCATAATGGCTGATCGGTGAGAACAATGATTTGGTGAGCTTCAAAATATGGCTTTAACTTTCTTGCTGAGAAAACCATTGTCACTACAAATTTTTCAATCTTTGTATATTGAAGTTCTAGCCTTTGTAGAACATGACTCACGTAATAAATGGGTTGATGCTCTTTGCCGTCAATGCGGACTAGTATAGAGGAAAGAGCTCAACAATTGACTGATAAGTACAAATATAAATTCTCTCCAGGGATGGGTGTCAAGAGTACTAGAGGTGACACAAGAAATTCCTTAAGCTTATTGGAAGCTCTTTCGCAATCATTGGTTTAATTGAATTCTTTTAGATTCTTTAAGATTTTAAAGAATTCTGTGCACCTATCCGTACTTCTCAACACAAATCTATTAAGGGCAACTATTTGCCCGGTGAGTTCTTGTACCTCCTTGATCATGTGAGGTGATTTCATGTTCCTTATGACTTTAATCTTTCTCGAGTTGACCTTAATGCCACATTAAGTAAACATGTATCCTAAAAATTTTCCTAATGTTGCACCAAAGATGCATTTCTACAGGTTAAGTTTCATACTATATTTCCTCTATGTAATTAATGTCTCTTCTAAGTCGACAAGATGCCGATCTTCCTTTATACTCTTCACAATCATGTCATTGACATATACTTTAACATTTCTGTGGATTTAAGGCTTAAACATCTTGGTAACAAGTCTTTAGTATGTTGCACCAGTGTTCTTCAGCCTAAAGGGCATTACCGTGTAATAATGCCTTTCAAAATTGGAAACAAAAGACATGTGGACTTCATCTTCCTTGTTCATCTTAATTTGGTTGTAACCAGAGAAAGCATCCATAAAGGAAGGTAATGTGTGTCTAGCGGTTACATCTATCATTTGGTCAAATTTTGATAATGGGAAACAATCCTTAGAATAAGCCTTGTTGAGATTCGTGAAGTCTATGTACATTTACCACTTACCGTTAGACTTCTTATTTAGCACATAATTAGCTAGCTAAGTCGAATAAGGCTCTTCCCAAATGAATCCTGTCTTGAATAACTTCTGGACCTCTTCCTCTATTGTAGCTTGTCTCTATAGAGCAAAATGCCTCTTTTTTTATTGGACCACCTTTACATTCGGATCAATTTGGATCTTATGTACCATAACTTCTTTCGAGATACCCAGCATGTTTGAAGGAGACCATGTAAACACGTTAGCATTAGCCTGTAAGAAGTTGATTAAATTTTGTCGAGTATCTGTTGACAAGGGTTTTTCAATTCTTATTATTTTCCCTAGGTCATCCCCTAAAGGGATTTCCTCCATATCATACTTGACATTCTCATTGCCGACTGACTTGCCTTCTAGACAAGTTTTATCTTGAAATACTTCTTCTCATCTCGATGCCCTTATGTATAAGGACCATGCCAATTGCTAATCTCCTTTACACATGCCGACCCTCGTAGGAGTAAGGAATTTAGCTTTAAGATGTGTAGTTGAAGGGACAATGCCGAATGAATGTTGGTATGACTATCCCATTATCATATTATACGGGTACCAACATTTGACAACAAGAAATTCTACCTTATCTTCTGTATCATGCTTGTCATCATCGATTTATATTAGTAAAGAAATGACTCCAACTACTTGGAAAAGTTAATTGTTGAAGGCATAGAAATCGTACTTGTAAGACCATAGCTACACTTTAATCTTAGGCTTCATTTGGTCAAAAGCATGCTAAAGAATGATGTCGGCAGAACTCCCTATGTCAACAAGAATCTTCTTGACCATGAAGTTGGCAACTTTTGCACCAATGACGAGTGCTCATTGTGTAGCCTCTAGATGTCCTCAAAATCTTCCTTTCCGAAAGAAATTGTATTGTCAATCCTGACCTTTTTACCTTGAATATTGCAAATGCAATTCTTGGCATTCATCAAGCTCAAAGAGCTTAACTGGCCTATAATAGGTCCACAAATAATGGTGTTGATCATGCCATTAGGTTTTTTGCTGGAATTTACGTCCCTTGCATCTCTCATGGCTATTGTTAGCCATATGTCATTCTCATGTTCCTCATGTCTCCTCTTGGATGGTCTCTTCATACTTTTGACATCATGCGCTAAGAACTTGCATAAGTGCCCGCATTGAATTGCATCTTCAATTGCATTCTTGAGTTGAATGCTATCATTTGTATTGTAACCTTTGTCATGATAGAAATCATAGTAATCATTTGAGTTTCTCCTTTAGGGATTCCCTCTCATTCTTTTAAGCCATTGAAGGATGCCTCTTTACCCATGTACCTCCATCAGAATGTTCAAAATTGGACGATTGATAAACGTATGGGATGAGTATGTCGAAATCCTCTGTCTTTTCCTTTCGGCATTTGAACTATGGTCATTGTTCATGTCCAGTCTATCCTTTGTGCTTTTTTGCTTATCATTCTTTTTGTCTCCTTTACTCTTATCGGCTTCTCACCATACCTTTATGTTGTCTTCTTGACGGATGTATGAGGTAGCTTTAGCCTTAAACTCAGTGAAAGTTTTTGCCTTGTTCTTTGCGAGAGACTTGAAAAGGTCTCCGTAAGGCTTAACTCCATTGATTGCGACTTTAAGGGCTACACTTGTATCCAATTTTAAGATTTAGACCATCTTAATCATAAACCTCGCCAAGTAATCTCTGATTGACTCGTTTAACTTTTATTTGATAGTGTTAAGGATTGAAGAATTCTTAGTAGGAAGTTTGCTTGCAAGGAAGTGTTGAAGAAACACTTTTGCTAGTTCATCAAAATCGGAAATGGTATTTGGTTTCAAATGTTTGAACCATGTGCTGGCTGCATTCCTCATTATTGATAGAAAAGCTTGACAGGCCATTGCATCACTTAAACCATATAGCTTGACTAACATACAGTAGTACTCTAGGTAGCCTTGGGGTCCTTTGTTCTATCATAAGTTTCAAACTGTAGCAACTTGATGTGCCGAGGTATTACTTCCCCTTAAATCTCTGAAACAAAGGGACTCTTTTTAATTTGGAACTGCTTGTTTAGGGCAACAGGGGTACTGACATGTGAAGGACTTACACAGTACACTTGCTGGGGTTGCTTGCCTTTGTCGTTGCTTTTAAAAGTAGGAGCCGAAGGCCCCTCCATGTCTTCAGCTTGCTTTTTCTATAACTTAGTTGAGTAAATTGAATCATTGCTATTTTCGACATCGTGATTGCTATTGTTTTGAATCGGATTGGGGTAAAGGTTACTATGGAGGAGGTTAAAGATTTGCTCTTGTCTTTTGTTTAATTCTTAGTTTTCTTTTAATAAATTGAGGCAAAGTTGCTTAAGTGTAGCCAATCGCTACTCATCAGTATGCTGACTCCCCCCATCAAGGTGTTGGGAGGAAGTACCAACACCTGCTCTCTTGGACATTTTTGTTTTAGCCATGTAGGTATGTTTAGGAAAATAGATGGCACCAAATGTTATTGGTGAATTTTGGGGATTTGAGATGTCCTACAAAGATTAGAAAAAAAGCTTAGTACTGGGACTAGTTCAGTGTGGCCACTTCAATGCCTAAGTTAGTAAGTAGAAGTAGGTCAAATAGAAATAAGTTAGAGAGTTATCAGATATCTCTTATAGAGTTTCTTTCTATATTTATAGGAGATTATTATGTTTGAAGGGGTAGTTATTAGGATGGCTGTTAAGACACATAGTAGATCCTTGCTTAGATACATTTCCTGAGATGTAGGGTGAGCAGACAGTTATGTAATATAACCATACTTAAGATAACTATTCTTGCTATGAACTTGAATGAAAATCAGTAATAGATCTATTACTCGGTAAAATGCTAAGTGAAAATCTCTTGGCAAATATGTCGAGAGGTTAGAATGCTAAGCTTGTCGGTAGCCGAACAAATGAGTAGGAGGAACAAAAATTGGCTATCAACAACAGTAAGGTTAGAAAAGTTAGACGAAGTAATTTAAGTAAAGTCAATTTTTTAAAATAAGTTATATAAAAATATTAATTTAAAGATACATCAATTTATCCCTAAAGTTGATAAATATAAAAAACGTGAAATTCAAGCATTTAGATATATCGAGATATTAGAGATAAGTTATTTAACTTATAAAAATGATAAATGAAGTTGAATTATATGTAATATATGTGTATTAATATAGAATATGCATTATATGTATTAAATACATATAGATAATAATAAATTATTATTATTAAAATAAGGTAACTTAATATAAAATAATGGAAAATTAATAAAAGAAAATGAAAGGGTGAGTGATCTCATGATGTGGCAGGTTAAGATCAATTACAATTGATTGATGAGTCAAAAGGTAAAAAAATAAGAAAATGATACCTCATGCATTGAAAAATCAAGAAAATGACATGTGTATACCCAATGTCTAATTTTTATTAATCCTAATCTATTTAGAAATTATAAATAGGGCATGCACACTTTAGAAACAACATTTTGGAAGTTTGAAAATATAAGAAATCACTAAAAAAAATTTCAAAAGAAAAAGAAGAAAATAAAAAATTAGAGCAAAAACAGGGCATGGATCTAGTTTAAGGTAGTTTAATAGGTTGGTGTTTGGTTATGGTGGCCATTTAGGGTCAAAGAAAGTATCACTAGAGAAGGTGTTTTAATAAGGTTGAGTGGTCGAAGGTGATTGGTTCAAGCGAATCAAATTTTTGGTTGAAAATTTGTAAATTTTCCAAAAATAGCAAATGGTATTATTTAATTATGAAATTTGGTTTTCTAGAATTGTTTTATGTACAGTTTAATATAGTAGTTTTATTTTTGATAAATAATTATTGGAAATATAAGGTCATTAAGAAATGGCTCTGTTTGGATGAAAATTGAACTAAATTTTACAAATACTAAATAATGTTCTTTCATGCTAAAAATTTGCACGTAATGTACTTAATATATGTATTTAAATGTAGTAACAAGAATTTTTTTAAATAATCATGTTTACTATTTATTGTAATTATTTTGGATAAAACTTGCAATTTTGTTGTTTTATTGAATTAATTAGTTCTTTACAAAATCAAAGTATGAGCCTTAAAAATAGCAAATGATGTTACTTAATTATGAAACTTTGTAATTAATGAATTAAAACCATTAATTTCATAAAAATAGATCATAGCTAGTTTAGTATAATTCATAGCCAATAATTAAACTACATATTTTTGTGAGTCTATAGGATTTTTCATGAAATTAATTAGGCTCATACACTATTTATTATGTATCTTCATGATAACAACCTATATATTAGTTTAATATATGATACAATAATTAGTGCTAATGTGATATTTGTTAAATATGTAAAGGATTGATATTTTTAGGTATACAATAAATGTTGACCAGTTCGGGAAATAAGGAATTTTAGGATTTTTAATTTTGATTTAGGGTTTATTTGAGATAGTGACGAAGTTATATTAACGTATGGTCGAATCGTTAATATGAAAATGTATTTTTGGACTTTTGACAAAATTGATAAGTCTTAATTCTTAAGATATCTTAATAATACTCAAAATAGCAATTGTAACAATATAAATTTTATTAAAATCGGATAAGAAATAAATAAGACACGTTCAGAATAGGTTTGGTGAAAAAAAAAATAGAAAAAAAAAAGCTTATAAAAGATTGGTATCAAACTGTACATGACTTAAGATCTGTATGTACTATCCTAGGTGTAATAAGTGAGTAAGGACGACATTGTGAAGCTTAGGATTTTATGTTACTATCGAGCTCGGGTAAGTGAATATTTCTGTTTTTGTGCAAGTAGACCTATGTCTGCTTGACTTGGAGTCATTTGTGTCTTGAATTGTAATAATATGTTGGATTGATCGAATACATGATTCTATTGAATGTGTGTTGAGGAAAATGTGGTTTAATGTATGGCTAATTCATTGTTGCATATTTCTATTTGGAAAACCTAGAAACTGTTCACCTAAGTGAATCCTATGTGAAAGAATGTAATATAAAGTCAAGAAACAAAGTTGAAGTTGAGATAGTTGAATTGTTTATAATACAGAACTTGAGATTTGTACCTGATATTGGGTTATTATACTATCTACTACATTCATGGCATGACATGAAAGGACCTAAGGTTAAGTTTCTGAAAGCTTAAACACTGTTGAGTTAGCTTGTGAGCATATAGAACTACATTGTTCAACTTATTCTAGCCATAATGTGTGACCGGCTATGTATTGGATTTTCAAGCCAAAGTAGGTGGTTTTGTTGGGGGTTTTACTCTTAAGCAACTCCTTATTGCCTTAAGTTCCTAGACGTAATGTCCAGATGCCCGAGTATGTCAACTAACCGGATAAAGAATTGGAAAAGTATAGGATATTGGTACCGATGCATGTTACGTACATAAGCATGGCATGAATTTCCTACATAAATAGTTTGTATTGGTAACTTAGATTATGAAATCGAATATCTTATAGTATTGATATAGGTGAATATGTAATGTGCTTATTCTATGTTTTGTTTTATCCGCTCTCACTTAGCTCATAGAAAGCTGAAGGGATACTTATGTATCCTCAGGTTATGAAGAGAATTGACAGGGCAACATCAATTGGAGAAAAATTCTTTTAAGAGCACTTAAGACGGAGTCAGCCGCTTTTGAAGAAGTCTTGTAATATTTTGTTCTTAGTTCTAAAAAGGATCTATACATATGAAGAAAAGAAAAAGTACTGTATTTTAGATTTAGTTAAGTTTGACAGATGTAACCTTCTATATAAATAGGAGTAAAGATGAACTCTGTTGTAGTATTCTTTTGTTATAAATAAAACTTTTGTTAAGTATAAACATGTATTCCCATGTGATGGTACATCCTATGCTATGCCGAAATGTGATACTCTTTATCTATTCTCATAGTATTTATGTATTATTTGATGTTAGTGCTTCCCATTCTCATAGTAAGATGATTTCAGCTACAAGGAGAAGGGATTATTTATAATAAGTCCTTAGGGCAACATTACAAACGAAGAAAATACGAAAAGGTATACACAAAAAAGGGGATTCCTAGTTCATATGAAAAAGGGTAAAAAGGATAAAAGACAAAAAGGGAAAAGTAGTATAGTGTTAGAAGAAATGGATAGGTGGTAATGTAACATTGCTTTCATACAAAGAGTCTCTAAGTATAGTAGCTAAGTGGAATCAAGATGTGGCGGCATCATAGAATGCCGAGACAAGAAAGGGATGTAGCAAGTATTGGTCGGAGGCCAAAAGAAAAGTCCTCGACCTAAAGGAGAATGTCTTGTCATTTGGTAGGAAGCTCTCAAGAACTGGAGGTTTGATCATTCGGCACAAGGAGAAAACAAAGCCAGGTGTAACCTTCTAAAGCTTTCGAGTAATTTAGCCATCCTTCTTTTACATAGAGTTTCTCATCATCGGTAGGTTGATGAGAGAGATTTCTTCTGGTGAAGGATTGGAGGCTTCGGAGCTGTATGCGAGTAAGAGGACTAGTGGTCAACAACCCATCAGTTCCTTGGGGTTGTTTATGATTTTCTCTTAAATCTTAGCCTTCTTCTTAATCAGGTATATAAAGTGTCAGATTAGCTACATTAAAAGTAGTAGATATACCATATATGTCGGCCAACTCAAGTTCATAAGCATTGTTGTTGATGTGCTTAAGGATCTTAAAAGGTCCATCTGATTTGGGGGAAAGCTTGTTCATTCTCTTCCCAAGGAAATGCTCCTTATTGAGGTAGACCTAAACAAGGTCTCTAAGGGTGTAAACCACTTATTTCCTTCCTCGGCTTCCTTGCTTCTTCTATCCCTTTTGATGTAACTTTTGGAATTCCTTAGCGTCGCTGCAAGCCGGATTGACTTTTTTAATGTACAACCAGGCTAATAGCTATATCTAGGGACAAGTTTAGGTTATGTCCATAGACGACCTCAAAAGGTGACCTACCTATCGAGCTGTAAACTAATCAGTTGTAAGCGAACTTAATGACAGGTAGGCATAGGTCCCAATCGTATAAGTTCTTCCCCATAGTTGCTCGCAGAAGGTTGCCAACTATCTTGTTTACTATCTCGGTTTGGCCATCTATTTGAGGGTAGCAAAAATTATTGTACATTAGCTTAGTGCCAAGTTTCCTCCATAAGGTTTTTTAGAAGAAACTTGTGAACTTCGAGTCACCGTTAGACACAATACCTCGCAACAAGCTGTGTAGATGTACAATTTCCTACAAAAAGAGGTTAAGTCATGTCTTATCGGAATGAAGTGGTAAGGAATGAAGTGGCCCATCTTATTGAACTAATCAACTACAACCATCATTAAGTCATGTCTTATCGGAGTTCGAGGAAGGCTAAGCATGAAATCCATGCTTAGATCGGTCAATGGGTGCTCAGGTAAAGGTAGGGGTATGTATTCTCCATATGGCTCTCTCCTTCCTTGTGTATGTTTACATACCTTTCACCTCTTAAGAATTCGATACACATCCTTCATTATGCCAAGCCAGTAGAAGTGTTCTTTCAATATTTTAGTCATCCTCTTTTCTCAAAAATGGCCAGTTAAGCCCCCAGCATAAGC
The DNA here is from genome assembly GCA_024138015.1 of Lumnitzera littorea. NCBI lineage: Eukaryota > Viridiplantae > Streptophyta > Magnoliopsida > Myrtales > Combretaceae > Lumnitzera > Lumnitzera littorea. The sequence continues at coordinate 82,796,479 of JAMXBB010000001.1, forward strand.
TTCTCGAATGAGTATCTCTTTAATTGAACTACTTAGAACACAAACCTATTTGCCCCTCATTAGGAACTACTCGCTTAAGTAGACTTATCTACAGCTTTTCCAATATTGCACTTGGCTACTAGGGACCTAAAATGTAGATCATGCTCATACTAATCAAGTGATGTGCCAAATCCAAGTACCTTGGCTTGTAATGTTGTAATGAGGGTATAATGACGAGAAAGGGCATTTGCTATAGTATTGGTGCTCCTTCTCTTATATTTGATGACGTAGTAGAAAGATTCTAGCAACTCAACCCATTTAGCATGATACTGAGAAAGTTTCTGTTGCCTACAAAGATGCTTAAGAGACTCATGATCTGAGTAGATGATGAATTCTCTCAACAATAAATAATGTTACAAGTTCTATAATATTCGTTGGTACTCACTGAAATAGGCAATTGGTTGGTGCCCTTGCATAAAGACAGCACCAATGCCAACTCCAAACACGTTACATTCCATCTCATAAACTTTCTTGAAATCAGGGAGGGCGAGTATTAGGGCTGATGTCAATTTGTTTTTTATATCTTTGAAACTTTTCTAAGCTTTCCCCGACCATCTAAAATCATTGTGCTTCTTGGTTAAGTTGGTTAAAGGTATAGTTATAGAATTGAAGTTTCGAATGAATCTTTAATAGAACGAAACTAGACCATGGAAGCTCTTGACTTCAGTAACACTAGTTGGCATAAGCCACTTAAGAATAGCTTTGACTTTCTCGTCATTAACTCAATCTCCCTTCCTTAAAACAATATATTTGAGGAATACAACCTAACTTTGATAGAACACACATTTATTCAAGTTGCCGAATAATCTCTTGATATGAAGGATGTCAAATACCGATCTTAGATACTCAACATGGGTGATGAAGTTGGCACTGTACATGAGAATGTCATCAAAGTAAACCTCAACGCATTTGCCAATCAATGTTCTAAGTACATGATTCATTAGCTGCATAAATATACTCGGTACATTAGTTAGACCAAACGGCATCACCATCCATTCGAATTGACCATCCCTTAACTTAAAGGCCGTCTTCCATTCATCTCTAGGTCTCATTTGTATTTGGTGGTAACCACTCTTTAAGTCAATCTTCAAGAAGATGTAAGCACCATGCAACTCATGAGCATATCATCTAACCATGGGATCAGAAATTGGCACTTAATGATAATTTTATTGATGGCACGGCTATCAATATACATTCTCCACGGCCTATCTTTCTTAAGTACTAGTATGGTTGGTACAACACATGGGCTCATACTCTCTCGAACATATCTACGGTCTACCAACTAATCCACTTGTTTCTTCAGCTCAGCTACTTGCTCAAGATTAAGCCTGTAAGCAGGTTGGTTTAGTAAGATAGCTCCAAGTTGAAGGTTGATGCAATGCTCAATGCATCTTAAGAGAGGTAAACCTTTCAACATCTCGGTAAGAAATAGGTTGACATAGTCTTGAAGTAGCTACTGCACCTCAGCAGGTAAGCTCTCGGCTTCTCTTACCTCTAAGAGTCTCTTAGCTAAAAGGAGCATATAGTCCTCAACCTTAACTTCTCAAGCAAACTGAGCTCAGGAAATCATTAAGGACTTCCGTTGCATTGATCTAGTAACCTTCTCTTGGGCTTCTTGCACTTCCTTAGGACTTATGGGTATTAGTATAATTTTCTTCCCATCCTTCTAGAACACGTACGTGTCCCTATACCCATCATATAATACTCTTAAATCAAACAGCCATGGTCGAGCAAGTAAGATATGAGAAGCACACATAGGAAGGACATCACACAACATCTTGTCCTTATACCTATCACCAATGACAATTGGTACTTTAACCTACTTGGCAACATTTGAGCTTCATTTCTTGTTTAGCCACTAAATCCCATATGGCTTAAGGTACGGAAACGTTGGAAATTTCATAGCCTTAACCACCCCTTGTACTATGTCATTGGTACGACTCCCTCCATCATTGATCAAGGCACATAGCTTGCTATTCACTTGCCAATTTGTATGGAAGTGATTCTCCCTTTGTGTACTCTCATTGGCCATAAAAGTGTTGAGAGATTGACTAACAACAAAGCAGTACTTAACATCGCCCTCAAGTGGTGTTTCATCTTCAAGGTCTCCCTATAACACTTCTAGCATCTACTTAACTCCCATTTCTTTCTCCCCTTTGTTCGTACTCTCTACTTCGAACTAGGACTTGTCTCCCTTTATAGTCATGACTCATTGGTTCAGACATTGATTAGTCAAGTATCTATAATTGAGACATTTAAAGCACTTGATGTCTTAAGTCTTTCTTCTTGAGTTTTGACCTTCTCTAAGGACCTCAGGTTGCTTAACTTTGTGCTTACCTTGGCCTTCTTTTGGTTGACTTGGCACTTGCTTTCGACGTTCCACTTTGAAACCATTTGATGATTGATCATTCTTTGGTCGGCTCAGCATGCTGCTCTTGCTCAGCACCAATTTTCGGGTACTCGGCATTCGGCTAATCTGGTTCTACCTTTACCTTTCGACTCTCTACGCTACCCTGATAGCTTCATCCAAAGTCACAAAACTTTGTAGCTCTACTTTGTTACCAATCTCAAATCTTAGCCTAGAAATGAACTATGCTATAGTTCGTGTCTCAAGTTCATCGACATCACACTGGATCAAGAGTAATTGAAACTCTCCAACATAGTCATTTACTTATTAGATACCTTGCTTTAAGTCTTAAAGACATCAGAAAGTATCTTGTTCGTAGTGTTCAAGTACAAACCTACTTCTCAAGACTCTCTTCATTTCATTCCATGTTTGGACTTCTTGTCGGGCTCTTAGGTGGACATTCTACAACTTCTTCCATCACATTGCTGTATATCCAAAAAATTCTGATGCAGCTACGCATAGACGAATAACATCTTCATAATCATAAAAGTCAAATATCTTTTCAACCTTCTCCTCTCAATCTAAGTTGTCATTAGCACTACTAAACCCATTGAAGTTTGGAATCTGTATTTTAAGGTGATTGGCACCCCTATGATGCACAAGTTGATGTCAAGGTCCACCCATCACTGATCTTGAGCTACTTAACTAGATTAGATGAGAGTATATGTAAAATGGACTTAGAGAGGATTGTCTCACAAGAACAGGATATTCAATGTCTATGTGTAAAGTTTGATGATTTTAGTTTACAAGGAAAAGGAACTATTTATAGTAAGTCCTTAGGGTAACATTACAATTAAAGAAATTACAAGAAAGTATATACAAAAGAAAATTCCTAGTACATGTGAAAAAGGGTAAAAAGGACAAAAGATAAAAATAGAAAAAGTAGTGCAATGTCAAACAAGGTAGATAGGTGTTAGTGTAATATTGGTTTCGTACGAATATTCTTTAAGCACAGCAGGCGAGAGGGATCAAGATGTTGTAGCAATAAAGGGGTCGAGATGAGAGAGATAGTGGTATGCCAAGAGAAAACTACTCAGTCGTTAAGTGAGTCCCTCGTTACTTAGTAAGAACCTTGTAGTAGCAGTTGGTTAGATTACTCAGCACAAGATCCTCGACAAGGGAATGGTCGGCATCATTACTACCGAGTGTATAGATTAACGTATGACAATATGGAGAGCTTAAGGAGTTTAACCATCTGTCTTTAGTGTAAAGTTTCTTGTCATCGACAGGTTGCCAAGAGATAATTCTTTAGGTGAAGGATTGGAGGCCTTAGAGCTGTACGCAAGTAATGGGACTAGTGGTCGGCAGCTCATCAGTACTTATGTATTTTCATTTGGACATTTTACGTATTAGAGGATTTAGAGTGGAAATACAACCAACTTAAAAGAGATTTACGCAAATGAAGAAATCGAAGTGAGCTACAGCACGATTGGAATTAAGACAGCCAGCTTACACTGAACACCGGCAGCCTTGGATGACTACGCCACCAACCATGGAAGCTATACCGCTGGTCTTCATGAAAAAAATGCCTTTTCAAAAGCCAACCCTAGTTTTCTCTATAAATAGTTATGTGTTTTGGAATTTAGAGAACTTTTATGTCTTCTTTAGAATTAGAGAGTCTTAGAACAGTTAGTAGATAGTTTTGGAAGAATTCTTCTATAGAATTGCTTGGATCGTTGAGAAGATTTCACGTTTGCTGTGGAGATCAATTTTGAAGTTGCAATTGAAGTTTACTCTTTATAATTACAGAATTGGTGACATCTATTTTATTTACATTTATGCCATTCTATAATTTATTCATACATTCAATTATGAATATCTTTGCAATTTCAATTAGTAATTGTGCTTTCATTTCAAATTTTATAGCTGGCTAATTTTATTTGTAGGAATTGATGAAACCTTAAGTAACAAAGATGAGAATTGTATTTATGTTATAGGAATAATAGACATATTAACCATTCATAATTGTAAATTTTTATGATTTCAATTATAGTTGTTTAATTGATTATAATTGTTAGAATCCCTAGTTGTTGACATTTTTGTTCATCTGACACTCATCCTTTCATTGGCTGAGATGCTAAGTAATCAACTCTCTCGGCAATCATACTGGATAAATGACACACGGCATTTATGTCAAGTATAAGAAGTGTTCTTGATTTGAATTCAAGTCTATGGTATAAACCATTATTATAAGCATGGTTATATTGCATAACCACCTGCTATCCCTATATATTAGGGGACATGTCAAGTCAAGAAGCTTCCACATGTCTTGACAGTTATCCTAACAATTGCCTTAGATACTACAATCATCTATAAATATCAAAAAGAAACTTTGTACGAGCTCTCCGACACTTCTTATTCACATACTTACTATACTAAATCACCTTACCAACTTAGGTATCGAAATAGCCACACCAGACTACCCTTATAACTAAGCATTTCATTTTCTTTTGTAAGATTTTTCGTCATCCTAAAATTTACTAACAACACTAGTGATACAGGTACATCAGTAAATGTTGGAGAATTTCACATAAGGTAATGGGCACAAAGCTATCTTTCAGCACCGCTTTCCATCTCTAGACTAATGGACAATTAGAATGTACTATTTAAAATTTGGAAGACTTACTAAGGATATGTGCACTTGATTTTGGTGGCCGGTAGGATCAGTACCTACCATTAATAGAGTTCACTTACAAGGACAATTACCAAGCGACCATTCAAATGGCCTCATATGAAGTCCTATATGAGCGAAAGTACAGGTCGCTTATTCATTGGGACGATGTAGGTAAGGGACAGTTGATGGGACCAAATATGCTGTAGGAAGCGGTTGACAAAGTTAGATTGATTAGACGAAGAATGCAAATAGCCCAAGGTCACTAGAAGAGTTATATTGACAAACGGCGATGCATTTAGAATTTCAAGTGGGAGATGAAGTACTACTAAGCATGTCTCTAATAAAGGGTATTGTTTGATTCATTTTAAGAGGAAAGTTAAGTGCAAGATATGTTAGTCCCTTTAAAGCTATGAAGAGAATTGGGAAGGTGGCTTATAGATTAGAATTTCTTCCATGGCTAGAAGGAGTACCTGATGCATTCCATGGGTTGATGTTATGGAAATATAAAAAGCCTAACCCAAAGCAGGAAGAGGAGCCTCATGTGCAAATGGTAAACCTAGAATACCTACAGTTGCAACTCAACATTTTAGTAGAAGAGCAATTGGTCAAAATAATGGACACAAAGGTCTAGAAACTTATAAGAAGAAGTATATCATATGTTAAAGTACAATGGTCAAATCGATTTGAAATAGAAGTGACCTAGGAGATAGAATAATAAATCAGAAAGAAATGCCCACTTTAAAGTATGAAAATAATAAAAAGATATTAAATAAAAATATAATGATATTAAAAGAATCTAAGGCTTGGTATGACTTGTAATTGATTAATGTTTGTAAAGGCAATTTGGTATGCTAAAAGTTAAAAACCCCCTACCCCTCTTAACATGAGTTGATTAAAGAAAACCATACCTCTAATCCCTTTTTCTTTCACTACTTCAACCCTAATAACAACAAACTCTTAAACCTCTTTTGAAAACCAAATCCCAAACGTGAATGATTGACCACAGATGCTAGAAAATGTGTGAGAGTGATGGAAATGCAATAACACAAGATTTCTTGGGATGTTTTCTATCTATTATCTTGGGAAATTCATTTTTCTTGAAAGAAGAAAGAAAAACCTTAAGACATTCATGTCTTGTAGTAGTGAAGGGACGCTGATTTATGCTTTGGTTACTGCTCTATTGGGAAAATAAGTAAATGATCCTAAACCTTTTAGTTTCAATTCAGTTTTGTGTAGAATTGTTAGAATTGGGATGAAGGTAGTGAAAAAGGGTCGTGGATGATTGAGTTATGGTGTTTAGGAAAGTTTGGAGGGTTATTGAATGTAGGTTGCAGTTTGAAAGGTATTTAGAGGTAGTGTATTGTGTTTGGGATAGGCGTTAGGGTTAAAGTTGCAAGGGAATATGAACTGCAATCTATAGAAAAATCTAGACTATAGTTGGCATCCAAATGCCTCCATGGTTAATGTCCAAGTACTAACCTTCTATACTCACAAAACATGAATTGTCCAGATGCTAGTTGTGCTAGCCTCTAGATGCAATGTATGCTAGTGTGTAAGTTTTGTTCCTAACTCATTTTTCTTGAGTTTCCTTACCCAATTTTCATTTCCTAAACATCTCCAACACGTTTTTCATCAATTTTTCACATTGAAATAGTTTCTAAAACACCTCCTTTCTCTTGAGCAGTTCTTGCTCTTTGTAGTGGTCTACGCTATATGCAAAGAGTTGCGTTGTTAAGAATAGATAAGAGTATTTATAGTCAACAGTTAAGATTGAGTTGATATTATAATCTTATTCATTATGTTGTAAAGAGATAATTTTAGTTTGTTACGAGTCACTCAGGAAAAGTATGGACACTTGCTTATTGTGCTTGTATAAGTTGTAGTTATATAGGTGTAATCAGAATTAATTCAAAATTAGACTTAATAATTGGGTATTGGTTGTGCTTCGCTTTAACCTCCCTTTGGCAAGGTCTAATTAGGTTGGTGTGGCACTTAGTAATTGTATGTGACTTGCCTTTGTAGAAGTTTCGTACTAAGATGACCTAGTTAAAATCTAGAAAGGGTTATTAGGGTGATGGGTGGAACCCACATCAATACTTATATAGTATGTATATATATTGCTTGCGTAGGGGTCATGAGTTACCCCAAGTTTAGGGATGCTTAAAGGCAGTGGAATTTCTCCCAGATTATAGCTAGGCACATTGCCTATTAAGCTAACCTACTTTGCTAAGGTTAGCAATGCAACTTGATCTGATGACTAAGGGGACCTTAGGCTAGGCTAATCTAATGGTCCGAAAAGCCTAGCCTACCCCATTTAAGTACTATGGAGCATTGGGATAGATGAAGTGAAATATGTGTAATGAGGCCTCTCTAGGACTTTATAAGTATTGTCAAAAAATAACCCTCTTCTTGAAGAATGAAAGGAAGGATAATTAAGATTTGCGCCCCGAAGTCGCGAAGTCGCAACAGTCCCGCCGTGTAAACCATTTTATGATAATAACTGGCCTCACAGTGCCTACCATAGACATGATCTACACAAGGCGTCGACGACTCTTCGCTTTGAAGTAAACAGTCCGATTAACAGTTATACTATAATTATGATAAATATTACAAATTTCTAATAAACATAGATAATTATAAGCAAGTCCACAGAGCTTTCCGGGAAGTTTTACATAAACACAACAGTTCACTAGATTACATAATAACTATCAGTCTTTAATCCTTAACTATAAGGTCACTCTAGTTACACATTATACTAAGTAACTTGATCCTCACACCCCTAGCTTCAAAGGACTAATCTCTGGGTAATTATAGGGTGGCATAGTACTTGAAGTGTTCAAAAATCAGAACTTGCAAAAGGATCTATAAGGGTATGAGCAACTACAGCTCAGTAAGTTGAATTAGAGACTTATGAATGCATACAAGCACAAACAAGATTATCAATCAATTATTTTCATGCAATGCAACAATCAAGTGTCATCGTACAACGTAATCCGGTCCGTTGTGAAATTAGAGAAATTTCACCCGCTCTAATCATTCACTTGGTTAGATTAGAGTAACTCTATGTTGATTTAGCTAAGGAAAACCAAGAATTGACTAAAACGAATGATGAAATCTTGAATCTCATTTGGAAAAATAATTCACTTAATCAGAATCAATGCTATAGAGACAATAGTGCCGAATGCTCTGATAGTTCAGTCTATTCACCCAAATTGCTAAGAAAGTAGGTCAAAGTGACATATAGAACTTCGACCCTTGTGTTGTTAGTCGAAAGTGGTGTTGTAGATTGATTCTTGAAAGAAAGAAAAAAAGTTAGCCTAAGGGTTGTTGGGGCTGGTCCAGTATAGTCACTTTGATGCCTAAATCATTGTATAGAAGAGTTAAAGTAAAGAAAGAGAGTGAGTTCTTCAAAGAGTGTAGAGAGTTCTTACAGTATTGATGTCTCCATATTTATATGCATTTATCCAACAATTGTAGTGATAGGTAATTCATTTGTCATGGGCTATGTAGACAAGGAGAGTGGGTAGTTATGCAGTTAAGCTAGGTGAGTGATAAACTATTTGAGCCCTTATTCAAATTTGAAGTACTTGAATGGACTAAGCTAGGCTTTTCGACCCATGAAATTTTCTAAGCCTAAAGGCTCCTTAGTCTTCAAATCATGTTACATTACTAACCTTAGCAAAGTAGGTTAGCTCATAGGCAATGCACCAAACTATAATTAGGGGCAAAATTGCACTATCATCATTTTCCCCTTAACATTCATAGTTAAGAATTAAAGAAAGCAAGTAACCCATGCCTATGCTTTTGGATCATTGCATCGCTATTGAACAAGGCTATTAGGCTCTCAATTGGTGCTTTCATGTTTCATTCAATATTTACTATAATGTGTCATACGAATTCTCAACTCAAAGGTCATAGCTTTTTGTTTTTCCCACCTACTTGAATTCTACACATAAACATAGGACAACTGTCGATTCTATCATTATTGCACTACATATTTCTGTAACTGCCGATGATACCATATCAATTGGATTTCTGATGACTACACGAGTCTTCTATCGATGCCTGGCAATCAAATCATCTTTCCTTTCATTCTTCAAGAAGAAGGTCATTTAGGGTGTTGCTTATAAAATCTTTAAGTGGCTCTATTGCTTATTTTCTGCTTCGTTTATCTTAGTTCTCTATAGTCTTTAATCTCAAAACTATTTTGCATAAAACTTTGAAGTTCTTCCTTTACCTTTTGTCTCTTTTTCCATGTTCTCAACATGTTTTTATCAAATGTAGCTAGGAGCAAAATCCGTTCTACCACTCCAACTGACTTTAAGGATACTCTTTCTCCTTCTCCTCCCCATGAGGCAACTGAGTCGGCTTCTACTTCTAACAGCTTAGTGAATAGTTCAATTGAGAGGTAGGAGAAGCTTGCCTACATAGATGCACTTCCAGTGGATGTTTATCTTGTAGATGATGAGGATGAGCCACTTACTAGGTATTTATTCAATGACCCATAGTATAATATTGATTCACTAGATGGAGTGAAGAGCATGGCTATTAAGGCAGTTATCTTTAGATATAACAAGTATTTTGAAGATCTTCTAATTGAATGGTATCTTCATAGGCCTAGGGAGAATGAGATGGTGTGTTTTTCGATTGAGCACGAGTTTCACATTTACTTGAAATATTTTGAGTTTGAGTTACACCTTCCTTTTTCCCATTTTCAAAAACAATTCTTCAACTATGTCCATGTGTTGTCGAGTATGTTTTCTCCCAATACGTATAGGATCATTGTTGCTTTTGAAATAATTTGTGAGGAAGTCAATCTAAGGGCTACACCATAACTATTTAGAATCTTTTTTACAATCAAACACTACACCAATTAGTGGTTCTATGCAACAGCATAGCATGCTAGTAAGTTCATGGATGGCCTAGAGTTCAAGATTCATTGGTGGCCTGATAAGTATATCTTAGTTAAGTTAGATGTAGATCTTGATTTTTGGACCTTATGGATAGAATCCATCAAAACTAAAGAGATATAGTTATTGTTGAATGATGCTATTGTTGCTAAAAAGATCCAAGATAAGCAATGCAACGAAATATTTTTCTAGGATGCCAAGAGAATTATTGAGTGCTATAAGAAGAATGAGCCAATATTCACTGATAAGGAAGGTAAGGCTTAATCTACCTAACATATCAAGCTGAGCTGCGATAAGGAAGCCTATCCTTTGAATTCATATGGGGAGATCCTTTGCTTTTGAGCTTCACTTGGTACGAATTTGTAAGTTATATGTTTCTTCAGTTTTAAGTTGTAATACTCGTCTTCTTTTGCAAACATGGGTGTAAGTCATGCGAACCTAAGAAAGCTGTTTGCTCGGGCAAAGGCTAATAAACAAAAACTGGATCAAAGTACTGCCATGGTTGGCCTATGCCAAATTGAATTAAAGTAATAAATCATCAAAGAGTAGGTTGCTTTGAAGAAGAAGAAAGAGATAGCCTAACCAAAGGATGAATAGATAGCTTAGTAAGAGAATATTCCTAAACCTATTTGGATTGAGATGCTACCCCCAACAGAGAATACTATAAAGAGAGACCAACTAGTGAGTGCAGCTAAATTGCTACTCCCAACGTTGTTGTAGAGAATGTCCCATCAAAGGCAATAGATAACTCAGCTTTGGTAGAGTAAATGACTATGCTAAGCCCGAATAAGAAGAAAGGGAAAGAACATGTTAGAGAACCTCAATCCAAGAAAAGTAAAGAAATGGATGAAAATGCTAAGAAAACCCTTTGAAGGAAAGCCTTAAGCATTAGATTTGCCGAGTTTGTCCCTTAAACCAAGGAGAGTTTTTACTATGTTCCCTATTGGAGTCACACTATTCTAAATACTGATGCTTCTCTAGGAGATAGGACTGTAGCCTTATTGGAGGGAATTATTCTTCCCAAAGATGGGGAAATTGTGAAAAGTGATGTGGATAGGGTTGGTGGCAATAACAAAGGCCACATCGTTGCCAAATTATATGATATAAGCTATCTAATCACTATCACTTACTTTACTTGTATTATCTATCTAATTCTAACCTTTTGTACTTATCTATAGATTTGCAGTTATGTTTTGACGGTCATAGACAAGGTTGAGGAAGAAATACAAAAGGTGAATTTAGTTCTATTCGTATGAATATGTGCTCAAAAGCTGATCAACTTAATACTTTATCTTTCTGGTGTAGAAGGTGGAGGAGGCTTATAACTCCTTAAAAGCACATACCAATATAGTTGAGAGTGCAAGGATTAAGGCCAAGATGGAGGTTGAAAAGCTACAATGAGAGCTTGCTATTGAACAGTTGACATACGGATTCGTGACTAAAGAAGTGATGAGCTTGAAGGCTAAGAATGACGAGCTCTTTAAAGAGATTGAGGAGTTGAAGGATCAGCTATGGGATAGAAAGGAAAAGTGGTAGAGCCGGGGGAAGAAGATTGCCTTAATGAGTGAGGAAGAAGACAAGTAAAGGGCCCAAATAAAGGACTTAGAGATTAAAAACTCCAAACTTAGGGCTCGTATGGTCGTACTGGAGCAGGCTTCCAAGGCCAAGCCTTCTGTAGAAGAGGCATTACTAATTACCACTCCAAGTAAGCAGTATATAAAGTTGCTTTGTAAGAATTTATTGGAAGGGGTACAATTGGCTAGGGAATAGGATTTAAAGTTCATCCTGACTATGAACTCTCTTGCCTCAAATTCCTTGATGTAGATAATGATGATTCCAATAGTGATGAAGGTGAAGAGGTTGTTAGGAAGGAAGGATCGGAAGATTTAGGGCAAAACAATAACCAATCGGCTGATGTTGAAACTCCTGCACCTGTTGAAGAACCTATTATGAAAAAGATCCCTTGTGTTTGAAAAGAGGTCCCCAATGCTCCAATCAAGACAAGTTAAGGTAGTAAAGATCCCAAGTCCATCAATATGAAAGAAAGTTCAACCAAGCAAGTCCCTAGTTTCGTTAAACCTTTTGAATAAAATACCTTAAACCCATAATCTAATTAACTTTCTTTGAACTTACTTTTACATTTGAGTAGGTTAAGATGCTGACCTTTTGGTAGCTATAATGAGACTTTCGCTAATGTTTCAGAATCTTAATTTTGTTTCATGTTTCGCTTATCTATTTATTTGTAGATATGGGTAAGCAAAGTTCGTTAATCATGTGAAATTTGAAGTTATTTTGAATGTTAGAGTTAGTTAGTTGAACTAAGATAAGACCTATTGGAGGTAATTTGAGTTCATTAGCTGTATTAGGTCGGAACTCTTTTTAAAATAGTTGGGCTTATTGTCCGCTTACAATTAAGCTCGTTAACCATTGTAGGTCAAAACTTCATAAGTAATAGCTCATTTACCATGTTAGCTTAAACTATAACATCTGTTAATTATAGTTAGATCTGGAATTAATAAGATTGTAAATAGAAATCCACACAACATATTGGCAAACAAACCCTTCATATTAATAGAAACCAGGCTAGTACCTTACATAGTTTTAAGACAAACACTAAATGCAAATACAAAACATTCTTGAATAGCAAAGAACAACTACTCAAAGAATAGCTTAAGATTCTTAGCATTCCATGCTCAAGGGATAACCTATCCAATGAGCCTTTCTAGTTTGTAAGTCCCATTTCCTACAACTTCCCAAACCCTTACTAGATCTTCCCAATTCACGCTAAGTTTCCCTTGACTATCTCATGTGCCTTTTACTTCCATCTTCCTACAAACCAGGTCTCCTAGCTAAAATACATTGTGTTTAACCTTTTGATTATAATATCTCACCACCCTATGTTAGTAGGTGACAACCTTCGCTCTTGCAATATCCCACATCTCTTTTATAGTATCCTAATTAGTTGTTAGGCCAATCTGATTAGCCATAAAATTAACATCAAAATTTAATGTGCACAAATTAGGTAACTACAATTCAATCAGTAAGATAGCCTTTGATCCGAAATCTAACCTAAAAGGAGTTTCCCTTATCGAAGTTCCATAGGTAGTATTGTTTCCCCATAAAATGTTATGGAGCTCATCAACTCATTTCCTTTTTGCTTGATTGAATCTTAGCTTCAAGCTATATAAGATACTCTTATGGATAGCGTCTACTTATCCATTTATTTAGGGATGAGCCATCCAAGTGTACTTTAGTTAAATGCTTCCCATAAAAAGCTTAGAACTTATTAATGTCAACTTGTAGACCATTATCAGTAAATATCATAAAGGGAACCTTAAATCTTGATAGGATAAAGTTGGATACAAATGATTTGACCTTCTGTTTGAGAATTTTTGCTACTATCTCAACTTCTACCCACTCGATAAAATAATCAGCTACAACTATGCCATTGTGTAGAGGCCTTGGGAAAAGGCCCAAGCATAGCTAGTCCCCATTGGGCATTACTGTACTGCATTCTTAGCATCCTCTTTCGTTGTTAGCCAACAAAAGTTGAGCCTTAATGCCTGAACATATAAATTTTGAGCCTTCATATGGTTGCTATACACCCTTGCATCTAAATCAAAAAGAACTTATTGCACATCTTTTCATGTAAGGTAGTGAAGATGAGGTTAAGCAAAGCCATTTATATAGGTTATCCTCAATTAGAGCATAGTTTGTGGCCTAGTATATAAGCCTTCTAGCTTCTTTCTTCTCTTTTATACAAGGCTGCACCTCATAACATTGTCCAGTCACTTCCAAACTCTTGCTTAGTAGGTATGCATTGTAGAGTTTATCGTTTAAATCAAGAAGCAATGTATTAGCCAACTTCAAAAATTTGTCAATAGCGATATTCCAAACTTTGGGAATCTTTACAATTATGATGGATTGAAATCCCTCCATGAGCACTCAGACAGTAGACAACTACTTGCTCATTACCTCCTCTTTCATCGCATAGTCTCCTTTTACTTGATTCACAACCAATTAAGAGTCTAAAAATACCTTAACTTTCTTAGCTCCCACTTCCTTTGATAACTTTAGTTCAACAATCAAGGCATCATAGTCAACTTTGTTATTATTTACTAAGAATCCAAACTTCAGTGCATTCTGTATTTTTACATTATGCAGCCCTTGCAAGAAAAGGCTTGTTTGCTTCCTTCCCTCATGGAGAAGTCATCTACATATAGCTTCTAAATAGATTTCTTGGATATGTCAACATTATCCTCTTCTCTAGCAAATTCAACCATAAAATCTGTCAAAAGTTGGGCCTTTAGTGTCATTCTAAGTATGTATTGCATACTACAAGTACTTAATTCAAGAGCATACTTCATCATGCTTCCCAAGGTATCAGGTTGTTGCGAGGCTTGCCATAGTGGTTGGTTAATAAGTACTATGATATGGGGAGCTTCAAAGTACGTCTTTAACTTCCTCATTGAAATCATCACTATTAGGACAAACTTTTCGATCTTAGGGTATCTTTGCTCTAAGCCTTGCATGACATGTCTCACATAATAAATTGACTTGTGCTCTTTTTCTTCTATATGCACAAAGACAAAGGAAAGAGCTCGACTGCTAACAAATAAATACAAGAACTAATCTTCCTCAAGAATAGGATTTGACTATATTGGTGGTGATGATAAAACATCCTTCAATTCTTTATATGTGGCCTCGCATTCATTGCCCTAATGAAACTCCCTTAGGTCTTCAAAAATTGGAAAAACTCTGCATCTATCAACACTTTTTGAAATTAATCTATTCAGGGTGACAATCCGACCCATTAACTTTGAAACCTCCATTACTGTACGTAGGCACTTCATATTCCTTATTGCATCAATCTTTCTCAAGCTTGCTTCAATGCCATATTGGGTTACCATATACCTTAAGAATTTTCCTAAGGTAGCGCCAAAAACACATTTCTATGGATTTAACTTCATCTTGTACCTCCTCAATGTGTCAAATGTCTCATATAGGTCAGTGAGGTGCCAATCCTCTTTTTTGCTCTTGACTATCACATCATCGATATATACTTCAATATTGCAATGGATCTTAGGCTTCAACATTTTTGTTACTAGTCTCTAGTAAGTCACGTCAGTATTCTTTAGCCCAAAGGGCATGACCGTATAATAATACATTCCAAAGTTCGTAACAAATTATGTGTGTACCTCATCCTCTTCCCCTATTCTAATCTAGTTGTAGTTGGAAAACTCATCCTTAAATGAAAGTAAGGCATGTTAGGCTATTGAATCAACCACCTAAATGATCATTGGTAGGGGAAAGCAATCCTTAGGGCAAGCCTTACTTAAATCAGTGAAGCCTATGCATGTATGCCACTTGTTGTTTTACTTCTTGACTAGTATGTAATTGACCAGCCATGTTAGATAAGGCTCGTCCCTTATAAAGCCTGCCTTTAGTATCTTTTGACCTTCCTCTTTAATCATTACCTTTCGTTTTGGGGTGAAACGCCTCCGCTTTTATTAAATAACCTTCGTATTGGGATCTATCTATAACTTATGTGTCATCACATTTTAAGGATACTAGGCATATTATAAGGAATCCATCCAAAAACATCGACATTATCTTGAAGGAACTTAATCAGGTCTTCATGGATCTTCAGCGATGATGGCTTCCCTTTCTTAGTAGTTTTGTTTGGGTTATCCCTAAGTTGAATTCCCTTAACATCTTCTTCAGCACTTTTTGAATTATCGAACTTCCTCTCAAGTTTTGCTTCAATATGGAAAACTTCTTTGAGCTTAAGTTCCCTTAAACATAGCGACTTGGCTAATTACTAATCTACCCTATATGCTCCAACCATAGTAGAAGTAAGTAATTTCACCTTTAGATGTACTATTGATGGGATCATGCCAAGCAAGTGTTGACATGGTTGGCCTATGATCATATTGTAGGGGGACCAGCTTTTAACAACAAGGAAATCCACTTTATCCTCTACTATGTCCTCATCGTATCCAATCTATATAAGAAGATAAATTACTCTAACCACTCACATTGGTTGATTGTTAAAAGCATATAGATCATAGTCATAAGATCTTAATTACGCTTTAATCTTCGGCCTGATTTGGTCGAAGGCATGAAATATAATATTTGCCAAACTTCTAGTGTCAACTAAGATTTTCTTGACCTTAAAGTTGATAATCATCACATAAATTACCAATGCATCATTATGGGGCCTTTGTAAGCCTTCGAAATCTTTCTCAATGAAAGAGATTGAATTATTGAGCTTCACCTTCTTACCTTACACATTATAAACATATTATACAATATTAGTTGAGCTTAAGGAGCAAGATTGGCCTAAACTAGAGGGTTTGCCAACAATGTTGTTTATAATGCCATTTGGGGCCTCATTATGAAACCTCCTTCTCTCATTTCCCTTCTAGCTTAAGGAGGCTAATCATCATTAACATGCTCATCTCTTTATCTCTAGGTTGGTAGTTCAATACTATTAGCATCATAAGTTGAGAACTTGCTTAATTATCCTAGCTAGAATGTGTCCTTAATAACATTTTTGAGCTGTCTACATTCATTGGTGTTGTGGCCTCTATTGTAATGAAAATCACAATATTTAGTAGAATTTCTATGTGGTAGGTTCCCCTCATATGTGTAGGCCATTACAATATCCTTTGACTCCATACTTCCATTAGTATGTCTGATATTGGATGGTTAAGGGGAGTGTGAATAGAATAGGTTGGAATAAGCAGCCTCTTCCTTTCACCACTACCACCTTTTGATAACTTGTCATTAGGTCTACTAAGTTTATCCTTCACACTTTTCTTGTTCTTATCATTTTTTCATTCACCTCTGTTTTGATTAGCTTCATATTGAGCTTTGATATTATGCTCTTACGAATGTAGGAGGTAGCCTTAGCCTTAAACTTCGCAAATGTCTTCTTCTTGTTTTTAGCCAAGGATTTGAAGAAATCTCCATGTGGCTTTACTCCATCAATTATTGCATTTAAGGCAACACTCATTCTGATTCTAGAATCTGTGCCATCTTGGCCATAAGCTGAGCCAACTAATTTGTGATAGATTCATTAGATCTCTATTTGATAGTGTTAAGGATGGATGAGTCCATAACTCAGAATTTTCTTGCAAGGAAGTGTTGCAAGAATGCCTTTACCAAATCCCTAAAACATGTGATAGTATTTAGATTTAAGTGTTTAAACTATGTACTTGTAACATTTTGCAAAGTAGATGGAAATGCCTGACAAGCCATGACATCACTCAAGCCATGCAATTTAACAAGAGTGTAATAATATTTGAGATGATCCTCAAGGTCTTTTGTTCCAATACACATCTCAAACTATGGCAATTTGACATGCTGTAGTATGACTTCCTCCAAAATTTTTAGAGCAAAAGGACTTTTCTTAGTTGTAAACTAGCAACTGATCATAGCAAGGGCACTAACATATCATGGTTTAGCGTGGTGCGATTGCTATGGTTATTTTCCTTTATCCATTCTTTTGAGTTAAGGGTCAAAGCTCCATGCATCATTCTGACCTGCTTTTGTAGCAATTCAGGTTAATGAATTGAATTATCAAAGTCTTCGGCACTATTGTCTCTATACCCTTGATTCTAATTAGGTGAATTATTATTTTGAATGAGATTTAAGATTTCATCATTCTTCTTAAACAATTCTTAGTTTTCCTTAGCCAAATCAGCACAAAGTTGCTCTAATCTGGCAAAGTAGCCTTCATTAGGGTGCTTACTTCCCCATTCAAAATGCTGAAGAGAGTTGTCGGCAATTGTGCTTTTGGTTAATCTTGTCTTAGCCATAAGTAGAAAGGTTTTAAAATAGATTGCACCAAAATGTTGTTATTCGGAAGTGGTTTATACATTGATTTCTACAAGAAAGAAAAAGAGTTAAGCTAGGGGATGTTGGGGCTAGCCTGGTGAAGCCACTCCGATGCCTAAGTTAGTATAAGGAAGAGTGAAAGTAAAGAAAGTGAGTGAGTTCTTAAAGAGTGTGGAGAGTTCTTACAATATTGATGTCTCCATATTTATAGGTGTTTAATTAACAACCATAGTGATAGATAATTCATTTGTCATAGGCTATGTGGTGACTTCTTAATTTAGTCACATGTTGGAAGACAAGGGGAGTTGGTAGTTATGTGGTTAAGCTGGGTAAATGATAAACTATTCAAGCCCTTACTCAAATTTAAAGTACTTGAATGGAGTAGGTCAAACTTTTCAACCTATCAGATTAGCTAGGCCTAAAGGCTCTCAAGTCATCAAATCAAGTTGTATTACTAACCTTGGCAAAGTAGGTCAGCTTGGAAGGTAATGTGTTGAATTGTATTCTAGGGTGAAATTCCATTATCATCACCCTTCACTTAAAAGATTGGATAAAGGAAAACAACTGTCATAGGTACCCTATGTTAGACCATCGCATGTCAATGCCCCTGCTATGACTAGTCATTAATCAAGAAAGGTCCATTTGTTCCAAAAATTTTGGAGGAAGTCATGACATGTCAAATTGCCGTAGTTTAAGATGTATGATGGAACAAAAGACCTGGAGGATCATCTTAAATATTATCGCACTCTTGCTAAATTTACTACTAGAATGATGTTGTAGCCTATAAGGCATTTCCCTTAACTTTACAAAATGCTACAAGTATGTGGTTCAAACACTTAAAGTAGAATATTATCACATATTTTGAGGATTTGACAAAGGTATTCTTGTAACACTTCCTTATAAGCAAACTTCTAGTTAAGAATTCATTTATCCTTAACACCATTAAATAGAGATATGATGAATGCATCAAATATTACTTGGCTTGGTCTATGGCTAAGACGGTTCAAATCTTAGAATTAGATATGAGTGTTGCCTTGAATGCAACAATTGATGGAGTGAAGCCATAAGGTGATTTCTTCAAATCCCTAGCTAAAACTAAGCCAAAGATGTTTTTGGAATTCAAGGCCAAGGTTACTTCCTACATTCGACAAAAGGATAATATAAAAGCTCGAGAAGAGCCCAATCAAAGTAATGGTGATTGAAAAAATGACAAGAACAATAAATGTATGGCGAATAGTCTTGGTGGATGTGATAACCAATTCTTGGAAGGTGGCAGTAGTGAAAGGAAGAGACTACGTATTTCACTCTACTTTACTTACATTTCCCTTAACCATTTAATATTCAACATATTGATGGAAGTATGGAATCAGAGGGTATTACAATGGCTTGAGTATCTGAGGGGAAACCCATTGTATGGAAATTCAAACAAATATTGTGATTTTTATTGCAATAGAGGCCACAACACAAATAAATGCATACAGCTCAAAATGCTATTGAGGTTGTAATATAGCAAGGTTATTTGCGCAAATTTTAGCTAGCGATGCCTTGGATATTAAACGGCCAACCTACAGACGAAGAGATGAGCAAGACAATGATGATTGATCATTTTAAGCTAGAAGGGATGTGAGAGATGGAGGTAATAATAATAGGTCCCTAAATGCCATTATAAACACCATTGTTGGTAGACCACCCTGTTTAGGTCGGTCTTACTCCTTGAGCTTGAATAATGTCATACAAAATGTTTATAATGTATAAGGCAAGAAGGTGAAGGTCGACAATTCAATCTCTTTTACAGTATAGGATTTCGAAGGCGTATGAAGGCCCCATGATGATGCACTAGTAATCAATGCGAGGATTGCTAACTTTGAAGTCAGGAAAATCTTTGTTGACACCAAAAGTTCAATAGATATCATATTTCAACATGCCTTCAATCAAATGAAGCTAAAGATTAAGGCACAACCGAGATCTTATGATTATAATTTGTATGCACTTAACAACCAACCAATATGAGTGATTAGTGTAATCACTCTTCCAATCTAGATTGGAGATGACAAGAATGTGGTGGAAGACAAAGTGGACTTCCTTGCTATCAAATGCTAGTCACCCTACAATATGATAATAGGTTGACCATGCTAACACTTGTTTGACATGGTCCCTTTAACAGCACATCTAAAGGTAAAATTCCTTACTTCCACGAGAGTTGTAATGTGCAGAGGAGATTAACAGTTGGCTAAATCACTATATTTAAGGGTGCTCAAGCGTAAGGAAGCTTTGCATATCAATGCAAATCTAGATAGAAAGTCTGATAGTATGGAGATTACCGAAGAAGAGGTCAAGGAGATTCAACTTGGTGATGACCTAGACAAAACATCTAAGATAACAAAGCTATTATTGATGAAGATGTGAGGGGACCTGATCAAGTTCATTTAGGATAACCCTAATGTTTTTGAATGGACTCCCTCTAATATGCCCAACATCCCAAGAGAAGTGATGATACACAAGTTGTAGATAGATCCTAATGCAAAGGTTATTCAACAAAAGAAGAGGCAATTGCCCTTGAACGGTAGGTAGCGATCAAAGAGGATGTCAAAAGTTATTGAAGGTGGGTTTTATAAGGGAAGAGACTTATCTAATGTCATTGGCCAATTGTGTGTTGATTAAGTAGTTGAACGGTAAGTGGCATATGTGTATAGATTTCATTAACTTAAATAAGGCTTGCCCTAATGATTTCTTTCCCCCTATTGAGGGTCAATTAGTTGGTTAAATCAACAGTCAGATAAGCCTTACTTTCATTTATGCATGCATTTATAACTAGATTCGAATGGAGAAAGAGAATGAGGTACATATGTCATTTGTTACAAACTTTGGAATATATTGCTATATGGTCATGCCCTTTAGCTAAAGAACACAGGCACTGATGGATTGCGGACTATTGGCCCACTTACTCGTGTGTTCCTCAAGGGCCTTCAGTCTCTTGCCAAAAGGATTCTCTCACGTTAGCCTACCCAGGATGAGATACAATACATAGAAGAATGGTGTGTGAGCTTCTTAAGTACTCAGGTCGAATACACCTTACTCTGTTTTAATTTTTGTGTCGATGCCAATCTATCATGTGCTAAGGCCAACTTTTTGAGTGCTATGGCTGAGGCCTACATACATCAAGCCTTACTTCAACTACTTGGATCCTCATGTGTTGAGGTTAGCCTACCGAGTACCAAGGCCAAGGTCCCTATACCTTACATCCTTCTCTTTTAACCTACTACATAGTGGCATCTCTCATTCGTCTCGATAACTCTTGATAACGCCCATCTACAATTGTCACACCATGAACCCAATTCAGTTGTTGTGCCTAAAGATTCCCTATCATGAACCCATTGATAAGCTACCACCTATCCATCACTTATTTTTGACATTGTACTACCATTCCTTATCGTCATTTGTCCTATTTACCTCTTACATACATATTAGGAATCCCTTTCTTCTTTATTCTATTTGTAATTTTCCTTAATTGTAACGTTGTCCTAAGAACTTACTATAAATAGTTCCTTTTCTTTGTAGCCAAATTATCTTACATCCCTTTTAGATATTAAATATACTTATTCTTATGAGATATCCCTTTCTAAGCACATTTTCTTACACTCTTATTTAATTTTGTTGAGTAACTCAAGATTAGTGACAAGTGAACCTTGACATTAGCTTATGCATTACATCAAGCAAAACATTGAGTCATGTTGTGTTCATTGATGAGTCACATCCTTCGACCACCTTCACATAAGCTACTGCATTCTATTTTGCCAACTACTCCATTCTATTTTCTTCAATATCTCAAAGGACCCATTCAGTTCTCATCTCTTGTGATAAGTTCTAGTGTTTATTGAGCTCCTAGGCACATCTTATAATTCAAGTATCAAAGCTTGAGGTTGCAACCAAAAGTTGTATCAAAATAATCCCTATTAGTGTATTGTTCTATTATACTTTGTTTTCCTATTAGAAGAATAGAGTAAGTCCATAGTTCACTATTTGATTTTTATTTTCTAAGTGTGTATGGAAATTTCTTATGTGAGGAGTGCTTTCTAAAGCTTTGTGTTGAGAATATCGAATCCCCATGTTTAAGAAGAGCTTAATGATGCCAAGAGTGATGCTCATGGTCATAAAGGTATTAACTAACAAACCCTACAGACTATAGATGGGTAGATACAAGACCTTGCTATCATTATGGCTAATTAGGCTATCTTCGTACAAAGGGTCTTAAAGACAAGACCTCAGGAAGGGATTGCTGTTGAACTAAGCCGAGAGATCAGAGAAAGGTTGAGAAGGTAGATGGATGAGCAACACGTACCAAAACCAATTATTATGAGCCAAGCCCTACCCCGACGTAGCTTAGAATTGAGATTGGCCATGTATTAGAGTTACAAAGGCATGGGACTCTAGATGAAGCCATCAGAGTGGCACATAGGGTCAAAAGATAGAGGTAAAGCCAACTTAATGTTGATCAGTCGACCAGGATTGCCGACCCATAGTGGTATGCTAAGATGACCTAGAAATGATTGAGTGCTAAATAGTTTCGAGGTAGACTACTGAGGATAGGTGACAAGTAGACTAGATGATGGTTGAGGTAAGGGCAAGGCAGAGGAGCTCGAGGTCATAAAGGACCATGGTTAGAACTCAATAACGAAAACTCAAGAGATCAAGTGTTTCAAACGGCTTAGCTATAGATACGTAGCTAGTCAATGTTCGAATCAATGTATCATGACCATCAAGGGAGACAAGCTTGAGTTCGAAGTAAAGAGTGCTAGTGAAGGAGAGGATTAAGTGGAAGTTGAACATGTGCTAGAAGGATATCTAAAAGATCTTGATGCTATGACCTCACTAAAACCAAGGTCGAGTACTGTTTCATTGTTTGAAGATCTCTTAATACCTTTATGGCCGACAAGAATGAGTAGAAAGAGAACCTTTTCCATATGAATTGCCGAGTGAATGGAAAACTATGCACATTGATCATTGATGGGGTGAGTTGTACCATTGTCATGGTATAAGGAGTAGCTATGGCCTTAACGTTATCGATTTACCTGCACCCTAAGCTGAACAAGATTCATTAGTTGAATGAGAAGAGAGGTCTACCCATTACCAAGTAGGTTAGAGTGCCCATTACTATTGGTGATAGGTATAAGGATAAGGTGTTATGCGATGCCCTTCCTACATACCCTTCACACATCTTACTTAACTGACCCTAGCTATTCGATTTGAGAGTATTGCATGATGGATATAGAAACACTTATATGTTCTAAAGGGATGGGAAGAAGGTTATATTAACCTCGATGAGCCCTAAAGAAGTATAGGAGTTGCAAGAGAAGATTGGCCAATCTCTGCAGCAAAAGTCTTTAGTGATTTCTTGTGCCTAATTTTCCCGAGAAGTCAAGGCAAATGAGAGTGTGCTCTTATTCATCAGGAAACTCTTAAAGTTAAGGGAAGTAGGAAGCTTACCTACTGAAGTGCAAGTATTATTACAAGAGTATGTCGACCTCTTTCTTGCCGAGATACTGAGAGGTTTGCTACCCATCAAGAGTATAGAACATTATATTGATCTTTAGCCTAAAGCTATTCTTTTAAACTAACCTGCTTACAAGCTTAACCTCGATTAGATAGTCGAGCTAACTGTCCTAATACTGAAGAACAATGGCACATGGAGAATGTGCATTGATAGTAGAGCCATCAATAAAATTACTATTAGATATCGATATTTGATCCTACAATTGGATGATGTGCTTGATGAGTTGCATGGTGCCTGCATCTTTTTGAATATTGACTTGAAGACTAGCTACCATCAAATACGAATGAGACCCGGAGATGAATGGAAGATGGCCTTCAAAATAAGGGATGGTCTGTTCGAGTGGATGGTGATGCCGTTTGGTTTGACAAACACACCAAACACTTTTATGCGACTCATGAATCATGTCCTTAAAACATTAATTAGTAAATGCATTATGTTTTACTTTGATGACATTCTAGTCTAGAGTGCCAACCTTGTTTCTCATTTTGGACAATTAACAACAATGTTTGAGATCCTCAACACTAAGAAGTTATTTGACAATCTTAAGAAAAGTGTGTTTTGCCAAAGCGAGGTTATATTCTTTAGATAGGTTGTTTTGGAGGGAGGAGTTTGTGTTGATAATGAGAAAGTACAAGCTATTCATAAGTGGCCTATGCTAACTAGCGCTATCGAGGTGAGGAGTTTTCATGGTCTCGCTTCATTCTATCGAAGATTCATTTGGAGCTTCAGTTCTATAATTGCTCCACTCACTAAGTTGACTAGGAAAAACTTAGAGTTCAAGTGGCCCAATAAAGCTCAAAAAAGCTTTGATGAGATAAAGTCCATGTTGACATCTACCTCAATACTTGCCCTACCAGATATCGAGAAGGTTTTTGAAGGTGAATATGATGCATCAAAGTCGGCATTGGTATTGTTCTTATGCAAGAGTGTCAGCTAATTACCTATTTTAGCAAGAAACTCAAAGGAGCTACCCTAAATTACTCAACATATGACAAAGAGCTCTATGCCCTTATTTAAACACTGCAGAACTAGCAACACTACTTGTTGTCAAGAGAATCCATCATCTACACAGATCATAGATCTCTCAAACATCTTCGAAGGCAATAAAAACTTTCTTTACATCATGCTAAATGGGTTGAATTACTAAAGTCATTTTGCTACATCATCTAGTATAAGAAAGGAAGCACTAATACTATTGCCAATGTCCTTTCTTGTCGACATGTACTTATTTTGGAATTACAAGCCAAAATACTTAGATTTGACACCTTACTTGATCAACATAAGCATGATTCATATTTTTGGCCCTTAGTAGCAAAGTGCAATGTTAGAAGAGTTATGGATGGGTTTTACTTGAGCTAAGGGTTTTTTATGAAGAGCACCAAGCAACTCCTCCAACGTTAGTGACCGGTGGGCGATTGGCTCCTTTCTACCGTGATTCATGCTTAGCCTGCCTTAAACTCCAAGGAGACATGACTCTATTATGGTGGTGGTTGATTGATTCAGCAAGACGAGCCACTTCATCTATTGCCACAAAACCAATGATGCTTTATTTGTTACTAATCTCTTCTTGTAGTAGATTGTATAGTTGCAAGGAGTACCAAGAAGTATTGTATCTAATTGTGACTCGATGATTACGAGCTTCTTCTGAAGAACTCTATGGAAGAAGCTCAGCACTAAGCTCATTTTCAGTACTTCTTGCCACTCACAAATTGTTGGCTAGATTGAAGTTGTGAATAAGACAGTTGGCAACCTCTTGAGAGCTACTATTAGAAAGAATCTACATTATTGGGATCTATGCTTGCCCATCATTGAGTTAGCTTACAATTGCTAAGCTTACAGCGCAACAAGAAGGTTACTATTTAAGGTCATCTATGGACTTAACCTGAACTTACCCTTAAATATAGCTATCAGCCTGACTACCAAAGGAGAAAGTTAATCCGGTTTGCAGTAAGCCGAGGAGCTCTAGAAATTGCATCAGAAGATTGCTAAATAGCTAGCCTAGACAGTGGCTCGATAGAAGGAATAAGGAAGTTGAGGAAGGAGGTGAGTTGTTTACAGTCTTAGAGGCTTTGTCTAGATCCACCTCAAAAAGGAGCGTTTCCCTAAACAATGGATGAACAAGCTATCCCCTAAGTCAAAGGGGCCTTATAAAATCCTTAGGTGTATCAATAGTTATGCATATGTACTTAAGTTGCTTGAAGGATACAACATATCCCCTACCTTTAATGTCGCTGATTTGATGCCCTATGTACTAGACGAAGAAAAAGACCAAGATTTAAGGGTAAATCTTCAACAACCCCGGGGAATGATGGACTGCCGACCATTGGCCTTCATATTCACGTGCGCCTTAGAGGCTTTCAATCTCTCTCCAGAAGGATTCTCTCTCATCAGCTTACCTAGGATGAGACACAATACACAGAAGAACAGTAGGCAAGCTCCTTGAATACTCAGGTTAGATACATCCTGCTCTATTTTAATTTTTATGTTGATGCAAACCCCTCATTTAACGAGGCCGACCTACCGAGTGCTGAAGTTGAGGCCCACATACATCAAGCATTACTCTAACCACTCAAATCCTTATGTGCTGAAGCCGACCTACTGAGTGTCAAGGCTGATGACCCTGTACCCCTGATCCTTCTCTTTCAACTTACTATACTATGGCATCTCTCATTCATCTCGACAACTCTTGATATAGCCCATTCACAACTACCACACCATGAACCCAGCTGAGCTATTGCACTTAGAGATTCCCTATTACAAACTTATTGATGAGTTGCCACCTATCCATCACTTTTTCTGACCTTATATTATTATTCCTTTTCTTCATTTGTCCTATTTACCCCTTACATACACATTAGGAATCCCTTTCTTCTTTATTCTTTTGTAATTTTCTTTATTTGTAATGTTGCTTGAGGGACTTACTATAAATAGTCCCTTTTCTCTATGGCTAAAATATCTTACATCCCTTTCAGATATTAAATATACTTGTTATTGTGAGATATCCCTCTCTAAGAACATTTTCTTACACTCTTATCTAATCTTACCAAGTAGCTAAAGATTAGTGGCGAATGGACCTTGACATTAACTTATGCATCACATCAAGTGAAATGTTAAGTTGTATTGTGTTTTTTGGTGAGTCACATAATCTAAGCAGCTTCATGCAAGCTACTACATTCCATTTTGTCGACCACTCCATTATATTTTGTTCGATATCTCAAAGGACCATTTGGTTCCCATCTGCTATGGTAAGTCTTAACGATTACTAAGCTCTTAAGCTCATCACTCCGAGATAACATATCTGAGGAATACAACCTCACTCTAGCATAACATACATTTCTTTAGATTGCCAAATAACTTCTTAGCACAAAGGACATCAAACATTGATCTTAAATGTCCAACATAAGGAATAAGGTTAGCATTGTAGACTAGAATGTCATCGAAATACACTACAACTCATTTACAAATTAATGTTCTTAGGACATGATTTATGAGTCATATAAAAGTGCTTAGTGTGTTTGTTAAACCAAACGACATCACCATCCTCTCAAACAGACCATCTCTTACTTTGAAGGCCCTTCTTCTGTTCATCTCTAGGTCTCATTCGTATTTGATGGTAGCTACTCTTTAGATCAATCATCGAAAAGATGCAGGCACTATGCAACTCATCAAACATATCATCTAATAGTAGTTTTTTTTATGGCTCAGCTATCAATGCACATTTTCTACGTGCTATCTTTCTTCGGTACCAGGATAGTTGGCACAACATAGGGGCTCATTCTTTCGCAGGCATATTCACGATCTACCAACTTGTCCACATGTTTCTTTAGCTAAGCTACCTATTTGGGGTTAAGCCTATAGGTAGGTTGGTTTAGAAGAACAGCTCTAAGTTGAAGATTAATACAATATTCTATACCCTTGATAAGTGGTAAACCTTTCGACATCCCGATAAGAAAGAGGTCAGCATACTCTTGTAATAGTATCTACACTACTGTAGGTAAGCTTCCCGCTTCTCTCAACTCTAGGAGTTTCCTAACTAATAAGAGCACACTCTCCTCCACCTTAACTTCTTAGGAAAATTAGGCACGGGAAATCACTAAGGACTTCCATTATAGAGATTGGCCACTCTTTTAACTCCTCTACTTCATTAGGGCTCATCGGGGTCAATATAACCTTCTTCCCTTCCTTTTGGAACATAAAAGTGTTTCTATATCCATCATGCAACACTCTCAAATCGAATAGCCAAGAACAGCTAAGTAAGATGTGTTAAGCACACATGGGAAGGGCATCATATAGCACCTTGTCCTTATACCTGTCACTAATAGTAATAGGCATTCTAGCCTACTCAGTAATGGGTAGACCTCCCTTCTTATTCAACCAATGAATCTTATATGACTTAGGGTATAGGTAGGTCAACAACTTTAGGGCCTTGGCTCCTCCCTGCGTTATGACATTGGTATAGCTCCCCCCATCAATGATCAATGCCCATAGTTTGCCATTCATATGGAAAAGGTTTTCCTTCTACTCATTTTCGTCGGCTACAAAGGTATTGAAAGATCTTCAAGTGATGAAACAGTACTCAGCCCTTAGTTTAGGTAGGGTCATGCCATCAGGATCTTCCAGATATCCTTTTAGCACTTGTTTGACTCCTACTACATCCTCTCCTTCACTTAGACGCTCCACTTTGAACTCAAGCTTGTCTCCTTTGATGGCTATGACACGTCGATTTAAACAATGACTAGCCATGTGTCTAAACCCGAGACATTTGAAACACTTGATCTCTTAGGTCTTCCTCCTTAAGCTCTAACATTGGTCCTTTCAAACTCGAGGCTCCATTGCTTTGCCTTTACCTTAGCCATCATCTAGTCAGCTTGGCACTTACCCTTAGTGATTTACCTTAAAACTATTTAAGGCTTTATCTTTCAAACCTTTGTGCTATTCGGATGGCCTCATCTAAAGTCCTAATCCTTATCAAGCTTGGTTTTTCACCCTCCCGGTTCTTTCTATAAAATTAGGTTTTCTCTAAACCGATCAGTACTAAACCCGACCCGTTTAATATTGACTCTCAACTAGGGTTTAAAGAAAATCATTTTTTCCAACTTGAAAAAATTTGGAGTCACCACCCAATCGGAGTTAGGAAAAAGGGTTAAGTTATAACCAATTAGATAGATTGGTTATAACTTAGCTACCAATCTATCGATTAAAAAACCAATTTGTAAAATGGTTTTTTTGAAAACCAAAGATTTAAGTCCAAGGGCTAATTTATTAAACCTTAAACGGGTACCACTTTTTAACCTTCCGAATTTAACTTCGTTTTTCAAATATACCCTTTTAATTTCTAAAAACATCTAATTATGATACATGCGACTAAATTAATTAATTTACATAAATATCTAAAAATGGAAAAAATAAAACTTTCCATATTTTAAGTCGCCCTATACTTACGTACGGGTGCCTACGTACCCGCTATTCGGGATCACATCTCTGTAGTTCGTTTATGAAAAACTTTAGAGGGTGGTTTGATTTTAATTTTTGAAAAAAGGGTCGCATTTACATTTTTACTTTGTTCAATTAATTTAAGGAAATTCTTTTAAAGCGTCCTAATTGGTGTTTTATTTTTAGAAACTCTAAAATAGTCCTAAGTTGGAAAAAAGGTCTATTTATTTTCATTTATTTTTAGGAAACTTAATTCTTCTAAGTGTGTGAAAAGAAATCATAATTTTATATTTACCTATTTATTATTTATTTCATTTTATTTACTTCATATTTTTTCTTAATTTATTCATCACTTATCACTTAATACATATTTAATAAAATAAACAAAATTACCATCTTCTTTTTTTCTTCTTTTTTCTTCCTTTTTATTTTCTATTACATTTAAATAAAACAAATAAATAAAATAAATAAATAAATAAACAATAATAAATAAAAGAAAAAGCTTCGAACGGATTTGGATGCGTGGGTCGGACCTAAGTAGGTCGGGTCGGGTCGAGTAGGGTTGCTCTACTAGTTTCGGGTCAGGCTTTAATGCCTTCAATAGCAACGGTAGCAGAGGGCTATTCGGGCAGTTTTAGTGGCCAAAGCAAGGGGGTGAGGAGTTTTTTGTGAGTTTTGGATTGAGAATAGGGGGGGTAGACCGAGTGCCGTGGCTTGAGGTGGTCGTTTAACGGTTGTCGGAGGTGGCGGTTGGCGGTGGTGCTTGGGCAGTGTTGTTAGGGGATACAGCAAAGGTTGAGGAAAGTTGTATCGAGGAGCTTGAGTCGCGGGGAGTCTTCCTTGAGCGGTGGCTCGACTTGGGTCGGAGCGAAGAGAGGGAATCGAAGAGAGAGAGTGAGTTAGAGAGAGAAAGAGAATCGCCGGAGAGAAAGGGAGCTTGAGAGTTGATTTTGAAGCTCGAGGATCCCTTTTTTGCTCATTGGCGTCCCTATTTATACTTGAATTTCAACTTAGCAACAAAGGAAAGCTTGGATTGAAGTTAATGGAAACGGCCGAATTCTCAGTTTTTTTCCAATCTTTGAAGCTTGATTTGAATGCGTAATTAATCGAACTTAGACGCATTTTCTATACTGATTCATAGTAGGCTATGTCTAGTGTGAGATTGATGCAAGAAACCATAAGCCTGGGTGTAGAATTTGTGTAGAAATTGAAGCTAAAGTGGAGGGAGTGAGCTGTTCATGAGAAGGAAAGCTGAGGAAAATTGGGAGAAAATGGACGAAAACTAAGGGAAAGAGAGGGAAAGTGTTGACGTAGCGCCATGTTAGCTGACTCGACAAACTCCGACCTGACACATGGCAGTTGATGTGGCATGCCACTTAGTTGATACGTGGTGCCACGTCAACAAAGGTCGTCCAATCCAAATATGTCACATATCAGGATACATGACACAATTAGATCCTGACACATGGTAGTCTTTGATTGTGCGAAAAACAAAAAGTAAGAAAAAAGCCTTCTTGCCTTTACTAAGTTTCTATCCCAAAACCTTACACTTAATGCTAGTATTATGTCCATATGCTTAACCGTCAGGCCATTGGCCTATACCTTGTCCATATGTGTAATTAAATTGCACATATGGACTCGGTTAGCTTGGGCTAGATCTAATCTAAATCTAAACCTAAGTTCGATGGCCTAACTTCTAAAACCTAAATTTAATGTAATGAAATGTTATTTTTTATTTATTATTCTTTTTACTTATATATATTTTTATTTATTTTATAATTTATAATTTTTATTTCTATTTTCCTATTTTCTTATGTTTTTCTAGAATTCCTATTTTCCTAAATTTCTTCATTTTGGGGGGCTTTCTTTAATTTTCTTTTTTTTTAATTTCTTCTAATTTAGGACCCTATAACCTAATTTGAAGTATAAAAGGGGGGCAAAAATTAAGTATCTACAGCTGTCCCTTTTTGTGGTAAAGTTTGAACAAAACTTTTCCACAATGATAAAATAGACACTATTTTTGCCCTAAGAATGGGTTTTATGCTAGGAAGCGCTATAGCTTACTATCCTAAGTCCAATCCATTGGTGATTTTGAGAAGAGAAGGGTGGCGCTCTAAGAGATGGTTGAAAGATGAAAAGAAGAATTGGAGTTTAGCCATGCTTATATGAATTGACAAAGTGAAGTGAAATCAGCTAAACGCTTCTTGAGCTAGCTAAGACCTTAAACTAAATGAGCAAGCTTGGTTGTGCCCTAATGAGTTGACTAACCGAAGTGGGCAAAGTGCTCCTAGAGTTGGCTAAGACCCTAAGAAGGATAAGCAAACTTAATCATACCCTAATGAGCTGACTAACCAAGGTGGGCAAAGTGTTCCTAGAGTTGGATAAGACCCTAAAAGGAATAAGTAAAGTTGGTCATGCCCTGATGAGCTGACTAACCAATGTCAGCAAAGTGCTCCTATAGCTGGCTAAGACCCTAAGAAGAATAAGGAAACTTAGTCGTGCCCTAATGAGCTGACTAACCAAGGTGGGCAAAGTGCTCCTATAGCTGGCTAAGACCCTAAGAAGAATGAGGAAACTTGGTCATGCCTTGATGAGCTGACTAACCAAGGTAGGCAAAGCATTCCTAAAGCTGACTAAGACCTTAAAAAGGATGAGGAAACTTAGTCGTGCCCTAATGAGCAGACTAACTAAGGTGGGCAAAGTGCTCCTAGAGCTGGTGAAGACCTTAAGAGCAAACTTGGTAAGAAGATGATGAAGGTAATTGCTTTATGAGTCGGTTAAGAGAAACTTAGTGAAAGAAAGTGCCCTACAGACCTTGGTGAAGAAAGAGGCTTATTTGTAAGAAATTTGGAAAGATGAACTGAGCTAAGATTGTGTCTTCATAGGTTAGCCAAATACTAAATGTAGAAAGTAAACGCCTCTGGGTTGGTTAAAAAAAAGATTGTTGGGAGTAAAAATGGTCTAAATGCAAGAAAAAATTGGTGTACTAACATTGTATAAAAATACTTACTTGGTCCCTATCGATAGTACCCAATCCGTTAAACCTTTTTTGAAAAGCCCCCATTGGAAAATTATTAATTCTTATTTTAGTCCCTTGTTATCAACTCAGATGTTCTTAACATACAACGTTCGAGACTTTATTGGTTCTTTTTGGAGAAACCATGGAGATTAGTCCGATGCAGGAAAAACCACCCACTATTCTTGTTTCTTTGGGACTTTTATGAACCCAAAAGTCTCATTCCCATCTACTGTGATTGCTTACTTGAGTTTCACCTTCCTCTGAAAAAAATAGACAATAAAACTCCCCATTGAGGGGGATTAATCCATAATAAAGTATTTAAAGAATTGTGTTAATTACCTATGTTCTAGATCTCATTCCTTAACTCCTCTTGTGTTTGCATTGTATAGGTTTGGTTAAATGAGGTCAAGGGAATTAGACCTATCCATGGTGAGGGTGATTATTCTAATGACGACAATGGCTAAGGATACCAAATTTTCTTGTAAATAATGAAAATTGGACCACAATAACATTCAAAATGATTGGCATTTTCGTGTTTTCAGCAAAATTCCCATTGATTTTTTATGGATAGTACAATTTTACAGTGTCAGCATTTACAGGGTCTCTCAAATCTGGACTATCCATTTGGGACAAAATCAATGCTCCTCCTAATAATACTCACTTCACGACTTAAGGACCCTTGTAATTAGGGGCAAATTTCCCTTTAGAGTCTTATGCATTGGGGAGAGCTTTTCTTAACACCAAATCTCCTTCTTTAAGGTTATGAGGTCGCACCCTTTTGTTGAAGGCCCGA
Source organism: Lumnitzera littorea (assembly GCA_024138015.1). Lineage (NCBI taxonomy): Eukaryota > Viridiplantae > Streptophyta > Magnoliopsida > Myrtales > Combretaceae > Lumnitzera > Lumnitzera littorea. The sequence continues at coordinate 82,829,087 of JAMXBB010000001.1, forward strand.
GCCATTCTTTGCTGATAGCAATAATTATGATACAAGGCTATCAATCTCCTTTCATCAATTAGATTTAGCTGTTCGATGCATTTCTTTACCTAATCGGCTTCGTCCAAATGAATTTCTGATAGTACCCTATGTGATAGGATTTCGACCTCTACTGGTAACACTGCTTCAGTGCCATATACTAAAGAGTATGGTATTGCCCCAATCGACGTTCTAATAGAAGTCCAATAGGCCATGAGTGAGAAGGGTAATATCTCATGCCAGTCCTTATATGTAACAGCCATTTTTTCAATGATTCTTTTGAGGTTTTTGTTTACTGCTTCGATAGCTCAATTCATTTGGGGTCGATAAGGAATAAAATTCCTATGAATGATTCGGAATTGCTGGCATAATTCTATCATAAGCTTGTTGTTGAGATTGGTGCCATTATCAGTGATGATTGTTTTAAGAGCCCCATACTAAGCTAAGATGTCCCTCTTGATGAACTTAACTATGACCCCTTTAGTAACGTTCGAGTATGACGAAGCCTCTATCCATTTGTTGAAGTAGTCGATGGTGACTAATATGAAGCGATGCCCATTAGATGCTCTTGGATTGATAGGGCTGATGATATCTATGTCCCACATTGAGAAAGGCCGTGGTGTTGAGAGGGCATGCAATTCCTGAGGTGAGGCATTTATCTTATTTGCATAAACTTGGCATAAACGACAGTGCCTAACATGTTTGATGCAATCACTTTCCATTGTTGACCAATAATACCCTAGCTTCATGATTTTCTTTGCCAACATGTACCCATTCATGTGAGGGCCACATACTCCTTCATGTAACTCTTTCATTAAATTCTCAGCCTCTTCATCAACTATACACCTTAAGAGTATACTATCAAATGAGTGTTGGTATAAGGTAGACTCGCTTACAAAGAATTGGGTGGCTAGTCTCCTAATCATCTTTCTATCTTTTTTCTCGACCTTTTCAAGGTATACACCTTATTGTAAAAATACCTTAATATCATGATACCACGGCTTTTAGTCGTTTATACCCTCAATCGTTAGGCAGAAGGTAGGCTTGTCCTCAATTTCAATAGTAAGGGGCTGAATCTCAACTCTACCAGATATCTAGATCATAGATGCTAGCATAGCTGAAGCATCAGCAAATTGATTATGAGTCCTTGGTATGTGATTGAAGGTGATTTCTATAAAACTTTTCGTTAACTCCATTAAATACCAGTGATAAGGCACCAGCTTAGGATCTTTAGTTTTGTACTCTCCCCGTGCTTAGCCAATAATAAGCGAGGAGGCTCTATACACTTCTAATTCTTGAATGTCTTTCCTTAAGGCCATCTTGAGTCCCAAGATGCTTGCTTCATATTCAGCAATATTATTAGTGTATAGGAAAACAAGCCTTATGAACACAGGATATTGAGTACCTTTAAGGGATATTAGTATTGCCCCAATTCCACATCCAGACACGTTGGCTGCACCATTGAAGAACATTTTCCATTTTTGAGGCTCATCATCCTTTCCTTTATTAGAGTTTCCTTCGACCACTAAAATACCCTCATCAAGAAAATTGATTTGTACTTCTTAGGGGGTACTATCAGAGGGTTTTCTGCTAATTGATCTACCAAATCTTGCCCTTTGACTGAATTTTGGTTCACATATGTAATGTCAAACTCTGATAGCAGCATTTGCCACTTTGAGATTCTGCCAATTAGGGTCGGTTTGTCTGCCAAGTACTTTAGGGGATCGTGTTGAGTCAATAATTCTACTTGGTTGTAGAGTTTGTATTGTCTAAGCCGATACATTACCCAGACCAACGCACAATAGGTTCTTTCAATTTCTGAATATCTCTGCTCCCTTTCGGTGAATTTTTTGCTTAAGTAGTATATAGCTCATTCCTTTCCTTCCTCGTCTTTTTAGCCAAGCATGCACCCCATGGACTCTAGTAATATTATCAAGTATAGGAATAAAGGCTTCCCAGGTTTTGAAGCTACCAAAATTAGAGGGTTCATGAGGTATTCTTTGATTGTTGTAAAGGCCTACTCACACTCTTCGTACCAATTGATCTTGGCATTCTTTTTTAACAACTTAAATAAAGGACGACACTTGTCTGTGAGTTAGGATATAAACTGGGCTATATAGTTTAAATGTCCCAACAAACCTCTAATTTCTTTAAGTGTACATGGTGAGGGCAGGTCAACTATCGCTTTAACTTTATCTGGGCCCACTTCAATGCCCCTTTGGCTGATTATGAAACCTAACAACTTCCTTGAAGTTGCCCCGAAAGTATACTTCTTTAGGTTGAGTTTCAGTTGGAATTTTCTCAAACTACCAAACAATCTCCTTAGATTTTCCATATGATTTTCTCCCTCTTTAGACTTGGTAATCATATCATCGACATATACCTCGACTTCTTTATGCATCACGTCGTGAAAAATTGCTACCATAGCCCTTTAGTAAGTTGCCCCAACATTTTTGAGTCCAAAAGGCATCACTTTGTAACAAAACATGCCCCATGTCGTGATGAACGTGGTCTTGGCTTTATCTTCTTCAGCCATTTGAATCTAGTTATACCCGAAAAATCCATCCATGAAAGAGAAGATATGGTTTTTGGCTGTGTTATTGACCAATACATCGATATGGAGTAAAGGAAAATTATCTTTAAGGATTACTTAATTGAGGTCTCAAAAATCCACGCTCACCCTGACTTTCCAATTCTTCTTCATAACTAGTACTATGTTGGCTACCCACTCAGGATAATCAAATAACTCAATGAAGCCGACTTCCAATAATTTTTTGACTTCTTCCTTGATTTTCAGTAAGATATCTGGTCGGAACCTTCTCAACTTTTGTTTCTTAGGCTTGATATCCTCTTGAGTGGGTAAGTGATGGACCACGATCGATGGGTCTAATTCGGGCATATCGTCATAAGACCATGTAAATACGTCTTGATATTCGAATAACAATGTAGTCACGTTTATCTTTTGATTTTCTTCCAAATTTCCCCCAACCTTCAATACCTTAAGGTTTTCATTGGTATCGACATTAATTATCTCTATTGACTCATCAATGGAAATTCTACTCATTTCATGTTTTTGCCAGCTTTCTTATACATCATTATGGTCATCGACATCACCCCCAACGACTAACCCAGTAAGGCCGAAAGTGATATCAATATTCTCATTACCTATCTGCACGAGGTATTCATAGCCTTTATTCGAGTCGTTGGATCTAGAAAGAAAAAGAAAGTGTGCAAAAGGAAGAGTGTATGTAAGGTAGGAATAAAGAGAAAAGAAGCTGATTTTATTTTGGGGAACTCTCTGTTAAGTACAAGCATTTGGAGAATAAAGGCAATTTATTACAAAATTCTATAAAATACTGGATCATGATTCATCCTTTACCCTAAGGAAGACTTATTGTTATTCACAGGGATGGAGAACCAATTATTTAAGTGATGGGCTTTGTTGATTAAGCCAGCCCCTTCATTAGTGTTGGAAGTACCTTCTTTAGCATGCTTTAAGTTTTAGGTTTCAGTCTTGATGAAAGTTTCTGACAATGGTGGGAAGTTCATTAGAGAGTAATATAACCTGTTACCTTTTCTGCCCTTGGCTTACATTCTTTGCAATTCTTCTGTTAAGGTTAGAATGTACCCTAACCCATAAGACCCAAACTAGCCTTCTTTATATTTCAGCCTCTCTCCTTTTTGCTAATTAGTGATCATGCATACCTCATTAAACATCTCAAGACTAAAGTCCTCTTGTTCTTCTGTATCAATATAGGGTATGGTTATGTCTTTATAGATTTCATAATCTTGGTCACCTAGAATTGTGATGACCTGGCAATTGGAGATGAACTTAACTTTCTAGTGAAGAGTTAGCGGTATGGCCCTTGCTGAATGTATCCAAGGCTTTCCCAATAACAGATTGAAGGTCCTTAGAATGTCCAAAACTTGGAATGGGATGCTGAACGTATGCAGGCCAATATCAACTGATAAGTCCACCTCCCCTATTATCTCTCTCCTAGACCCATCAAAAGTTCTTACCATTGTTGAACTAGGTTTGATAACGGTTGTATCAACACCTAATAGATCTAGGGTAGCTGAAGGACAAACATTTAGAGACGACCCATCGTTGATGAGGACTCTTGTTGCGAATATGTTATTTATCCTTACTATTATGAACAGAGGCTTTGTGTGTTGGCTACCTTCTTTGCCCAGTTCCTTGGTAGAGAAGGAAATTTGATCTATGGTAAGGATGGAATTGGTGATAGAGCCAATCCTTTCAGTCAGGATTTCACGAAGGACCTTGACATCCCTTAGTGTTCTGATTAAGGCCTCTTGGTATGGGTTTGATGCCATCAATAAACTCATGAGGGATATTTATGCCAAAGTCTTAGCAAGCTAGTCTATTATTTTGTACTCACTAGACTTGATCATTTTGGTTAAGGCAATTAATCCTTCTTCATCTTCGGCTTGCTCGGTGTTTGGCATTTCCTGTACACCCTTCTTTTTTAAGTCTTCCTTCAGAATGTAGATTCTACTGGAGTGAGTGATCCTCCCTACAAGCAAGCTTAATTGCCCCTAGTTTATTGCCTGGTAATTGAAGGGGGCAGCTTTATAATTTTCGGGGGCCATAAGTACGTGGAATGTATACCTTTTAGTTTATGGGACTTCTTTTATATAGAACTTATAAACCTTTAGTTCTTGGTTTCAACCGATCATGTTGATGGTAGATTTTAGGTGGTCAGATATCATATTAATGATAGGTCCATGGCTTGGCAGTAGGTTATTGTTGACATTTGGGCTAGGAGTCTCTACAAAATCCAGTTGTACTATACCTTCATTGATCAAATCTTGGATTTTGTTTTTCAACCTCCAGCATAAATCAGTTGAATGGCCTACTTGCCTTAGATGATATTAACATCTTGCATTGGGATAAAAAAACTTCAACCTATACCTTTCATTAGGAGCCTCAGAATGTAGCAGATTATCTCTTCTTAACTTCTCGAGCACCTGGCTAAGTGGAACAGGTATTCTAGTGAACTGTCTCGAGGCCTTATTAACTTGTAGTTGGAATTTGTACTGTGGTTGAGCTGGCGGAGGATTCATCCTAAAAGAAACTTGGGAGTTGGCTCTTGCATTCGAGTTGACCACATTGACAGTAGCTTCTGTAGGCTTACTGGTGGTGGGTTTAGCAGAGGGTGGTCATCTATCTACTGTTTCTTGCAACTTGCTAGAGGAAATAGCATTCTCAATTCGGCACCCTACTACCACTATTTCTGCAAAGCTAAAAGAGGCTTGTCCAATCAGGTGAGCAAAGTAGGGCCTCTCAAGAGTGTTAATGAAAGTTATCGTCATCTCTTTTTCAATCACAGGGGTAGATACCCTTACAGCTAGGGATCTCCACCTTTGAGCATATTCTTTAAAGGACTAATTGTGCCTTTCCCTTAAGGCAACCAAATCCATCATTGTTGGTGCCACTTCGACATTAAATCTATATTGCTCATAGAATGCTTTAACGAATTTCTCCCATGTATTCACCTTATTTAAGTTCAACTGGGCATACTAGGTTAAGGTAGGGCCTATCAGGCTATCCTGAAAGGTCTAGACCATGAGTTGATTATACTGTGTATACTTGCCCATTTTACATACATACAGCCCGGTATGTAGCTTAGGGCATCCAGTCCCATTGTATTTTTCAAAGTTAGGTACTTTAAATTTTTCTGGGATGCTTCCATAATCATATGTAGAGAAGTCTGTTATTCCAACGTGCTTAAATCCGTCATACCCTTCAAGCATTTTCATCTTTTCAGTTATCTGTCGAGTTAACCACTCTTTAAGCTCCTTCAATCTGTCCTGGTCAAATTCAGGCTTTGGGTTGATTGGGAATGAGTAAGTATTCGGCTCAAAGGTTAGGTTAGCCTTTGGAAATATCCCTTCAATTTCAAAGGATTCAAAGCCTTGATTGCCTTTAGGGAAAGCTTCTTCTATTTCAAGGGGTAGGGCCTCAGTATTCTTTCTATATCGAGCTTTAGAGTGCTCTTCATTTAATGGGGTCGTAGACCTAAGTAGAGAGATGCTATCAGCAAGGAAGCACAATTAATCTACCATCTTTCCCATCATTCATTCTAAAGATTGGAATCTCAACTCTATGGAGTCAATAACCTCAGGGTTGCTGTTGCCATTATTGTTGTTGTTTCCTTAGTTGGCCATTCTAATTTGAGAACGAGTTTTGAAGGGGCTTCTTTGGAAGGTTTGACGTTTAGGAGCTATTTTAGCGACCTGGGTAAAAACCACTTCTTAATAAGTTAGCATAGGGATATTTTGGAAAAAGGAATGCAAATGAATGAAATGCAAGTGAATCACACGAATCGTGAAATGATTAATAGAACGGCAAGTTATTCATTATTTTTTAATTCCCGGAGTTTATTACATGAAAGAAAGAAAAAGGTACAAATTCATCTATGCTAATTTCCTTCTTTTTTGTAGGCCAGATGACATTTTCTTCTTCTTTTGGTCATGCTTAGCAGCTTCATCAAACTCTTGAATTTTCTTCTGAGCCATCTTTAGCTAGTGTTCCAGGGCATGTGACCTTTGTCTAGATTCTTGGCCTAAGTTCACCTATTTATCTTTCTCATCATGGAGGATCTCCATGCATGCTTTCATTTGGTCCATATAGGTGACTATTTCAAAGTTAGGACACATAGAGGAGGTTTGAAGGACTTCTGGTGCTTGATATCATATTATGCTTACCTTATGAAGTTGATTGTATAGATACTCTTTAGTAACCTGATGTTTATCCACTTCTCCTATGAACTCACTCAAATCGATGTTTGGGCTTATGGTCCGAGTGTCCTACCAAGCTTTGATCTTATGAAGTTTGAATACCTTTTTTGTAGAGTGAGGCTCTTCGAGATTAAGAGTGAATGGTTCTAATGAAGGTTTGTGAACTATGTCCTAGATCCCTCCAAATTGTCTTACCATGTTGCTTAGATAGTAGCCTATACGCCAGCTCATCCCGATCAGTGGTACAGCATGGTAATTCTGGCAAATTAGTATGACCTTAGTGTAATTGCTCCACCGAGCAGTCCATAGTATCTCTTCTACTCGAAAATCTTATAGAATCTCTATCCAGAGAAGGGTAGGGATATCTTCTGCTAATTTGATCTTCTTCAAAAAAGAATCAATAAAGTCAACCTTATTCGCGAATGCTCCCCTTATTAAATCCAACCCAAAGCACTTGATGTGACTGACGAACCAAACCATTAATAATGCTATGCTTGACCTAAGATCTTCGTAGCCCATTTCCTTAAGGAAATTAAGATTCCTTATTTGCTTAGCAAGTAGGGCAGGAATGTAAGATTTACCTTCCCAGAACTAAGCCATTAACTCCGTTACCTTAAAGTATATAAGAAGAGATCCACTTAGGAACAAGATAGTAGCGAACACAACTAGCACATAGGCCTTGATTTGGTTTTCTCTCCAATTCCCAAAAGACAGCGCTTCATTGTTGGAGCTGGGCTCATCCTAGAACCAATGGACTAGATCCCATATCTTGATGGCATATTTGTTGCAGTCGTTTAGGGCCTCATTTATCTTAGTCTTACAGATCCTTAAGAATCTTAAGAAGATATATGTTGGGCCGAAGCTGAGTTCCGGGACGTATGTTTCATCCAAAATAGGAGCTTAGAGTAATTGGGTGTACTCCTCTAAAGTTGGGCTGATTACATGTGGTCCAAATTGGAAAGTCACTTCTTTGGGCTCCTAGAAATGGACTAAGACCCTTGCTAGCATGATGTTAACTTTCACTTTAGCTAATGAGAGTATGGGTCTAATTTTGTTGGTAATGAACTGTTACTCACTCGAATTGAAGGTTTGAAACCACTAGTTGAGTATAGGCTTTGGGTTTGCAGGTTTGTGCACATGAATCTCTTTGGCGAGAACCTTGGCATTGGATAAGCTGGCCATTTCTAGAACATTACAAAGAAAGCATAAATTACATGGAAAAGACTAATATACAAGATCTCCTATGTACATCAATTCTAGGAAGTATACAGGAAAACAAAAATCTCCAGAATCTTTGTCATTTTTTCTTTCCTTTTTTTTCTTATGTAACATTGCTATTTTGCCAATTATTTGTTGACCTTATGAAGTATAATGCAAGATAGGTGGGTTCTAACGGTCCTTAAACTCTGTGACCTCACACATTTATAAAGAAACGGCTCTTTGGTCACATTAAAGTTTAAGTAGGGTAGCCTAATCAGCCTCGAATGGTGGTTGCCCCACTACGTCCAAGACTTTACCCAATGGCTCCCCGTCTTAAGGTCCTATGACGACCCGCGTTTGACCGAATCTACCATGCATTCAAGATGCAATAAAATAAATCTCTTGCTTACTAAAATAAATATGCTAATTAAAACAAATATGTACACAAAGCAATCAAATAAACAAATCAATATAAAATAATGAATAAATAAATAAATAACTAAACAATGTGGGTAATTTGAAAAGCAATTTTAATTTCGAAATGTTTTTAAGTGGTTAACCCTCTTAATGGTCTCTAGTGGAGTCGCTAAGCTGTCGAGCCTGGCTTTTCATCCTCCTAGTTCTTTTTATAAAATTAGGTCTTCTCTAAACCGATCAGTACTAAACTCGACCCATTTAATATTGACCCTCGACTAGAGTTTCAAGAAGATCATTTTTTTTTAACTTGAAAAAATTTAGAGTCACCAACCGACCAAAGTCGAGAAAAGGGGTTAAGTTATAACCAATTAGGTGGATTGGTTATAACTTAGCTACCGATCTATCGATTAAAAAACCAATTTGTAAAATGACTTTTTTGAAAACTAAAAATTTAGGTCCAAGAGCTAATTTATTAAACCCTAAACGAGTACCACTTTTTAACCTTCCGAATTTAACTTCACTTTTCAAATATACCCTTTTTAATTTTAAAAACATCTAATTATGATACATGCGACTAAATTGATTAATTTACATAAATATCTAAAAATAGAAAACAGAAAACTTTCCATATTTTAAGTCACCCTGTACTTGTATACAGGTGCCTACGTACCTGCTATTCAGAATCAGACTTTCATTGTTCATTTATGAAAAACTTTAGTGGGTGGTTTGATTTTAATTTATGAAAAAAGAGTCACATTTACGTTTTTACTAGGTTCAATTTATTTAAGGAAATTCTTTTAAAGGGTCCTAATTAGTGTTTTATTTTTTAAAACTCTAAAATAGTTCTAATTTGGAAAAAGATCTATTTATTTTCATTTATTTTTAGAAAACTTAATTTTTCTAGGTATGAGAAAAGAAATCATAATTTTATATTTGCCTATTTATTATTTATTTCATTTTATTTACTTCATATTTTTTCTTAATTTATTCATCACTTATCACTTATTACTTATTTAATAAAATAAAACAAAATTACCTTCTTCTTTTTTTCTTTTTTTTTCTTTCTTTTTTCTTCCTTTTTATTTTCTATTACATTTAAAAAATAAATAAATAAAATAAAATAAAAATAAATAAATAAAACAACAACATTAAATAAAAGAAAAAGCTTCGAATGTATTCAGATGCGCAGGTCAGACCTAGGCAGGTCGGGCGGGTCGGGTCGCTCCACTAGTTCCAAGTCGGGCTTCAATGCCTTTAACAGCAACAGCGATAGAGGGCTATTAGGGCAGTTCTAGTGGCCAAAGCGAGGGGGTGAGGAGTTTTTTATGAGTTTTGGATTAGGAATAGAGGGGGTAGGCTGAGTGCCGTGGCCTAGAGTGGTCGTTCGACGGTTGTCGGAGGTGGCGATTAGCGGTGATGCTTAGGCGGCGCTGCTAAGGGGTACGGCGGAGGTCGAGGAAAGTTGTATCGAGGAGCCTGAGTCAGGGAGTCTTCCTTGAGCGGTGGCTCGGCTTGGGTTGGAGCGAAGAAAGGGAATTGAAGAGAGAAAGAGTAAGCTAAAGAGAGAAGGAGAATCACCGAAGAGAAAGGGAGCTTGAGAGTTGATACTGAAGCTCAGGGATCCGTCTTCTACTCATTGACATCCCTATTTATACTTGAATTTCAACCCAGCAATAAAAGAAAGCTAGGATCGAAGTTAATAAAAATGGCTGAATTCTCAGTTTTTTTCCAATCTTTGAAGCTCGATTTGAATGCATAATTGACCGAACTTGGACGCGTTTTCTGTACCGATTCATAGTAGGCTATATTAGTACAAGATTGATGCAAGAAACCATGATCTTATGTATGGAATTTGTGCAGAAATTGAAGCTAAAGTGGAGGGAGTGAGTTATTCTTGAGAAGGAAAGCTAAGGAAAATCGAGAGAAAATGGAGGAAAACCGAGGGAAAGTGTTGATGTGGCGTTGATGTGGCGCCACATCAACCTACTCGACAAACCCCGACCTGCTACGTATCACACTTGACACATGATGGCTGATGTGGCATGCCACTTGGCTGATACGTGGCACCATGTCAGCAAAAGTCATCCAATCCAATTATGCTACGTGTTAGAATACGTGGCACAGTTAGATCCTTACACGTAGCAATCTTTGATTATATGAAAAACAAAAAGTAAGAAAAAGGCCTTCCTATCTTTGCTAAGTTTTGAACCCAAGACCTTATGCTTAATGCTAGTATTATGTCTATATGCTTAACCATCAGGTCGTTGGCCTGTACCTTATCCATATGTGCAATTAAATTGCACATATGGACTCGGTCAGCTTGGGCCATATCGAAATCTAAACCTAGGTTCGATGGCCCAACTTCTAAAACCTAAATTTAATCTAACAAAATGTTATTTTTTATTTATTATTATTTTTACTTTTTTATATTTATTTATTTATTTTTTATAATTTATAATTTCTTTTTTCTAGTTTCCTATTTTCTTATGTTTTTCTAGAATTCCTATTTTCCTAAATTTCTTCATTTTTTGGGGCTTTCTTTAATTTTCCTTTTTTTAAGCTTTTTCTAATTTAGGACCATATAACCTAATTTGAAAAATTAAAGGAGATAAAAATTAGGTGTTTATAAGCCTCTACAACACCATTACATGGCTAGCCTTAGTTATAAGCCTAGAAATGAATTGTGTTATTGTTTTGGTCTTAGGTTCATTGACATTATATCGAATCATCAATAATTGGAATTCTTAAACATACTCGTCCACTGATCTACTACCTTACCTCAAGTCTTAGATTCATGAAAATGTGTCTTATTCATAGTATTCTAGAACAAACCTACTCCTCATAACTCTCTTCATTTCATTCTACGTTTGGATCTCATGTCTGGCCGTTTAGTATGTGTTCTGTAACTTCTTCCACCACATTGCTGCATATCTAGAAAACTCTAGTGCAATAACTCTAATATGAACAACATCCTCATAGTTATAAAAGTCAAATATCTTTTTAGTCTTCTCCTCCTAATCTAAGTAGTCATCAGTACTACTAAACCTACTAAAGCTAAGAGTCTATACTTTAAGATGCTCAGCTTCTCTAAGGGCTCTCAGCTCATGCTCCTCAATACTATCATATTGCTCCTCCTCATCATACTACTTAACTTCATCCAACTCTAATCTCCTTCAAGTAACTCTATCAGTATGTTAGGGTAAGGCTTAGTTCATAATGATTGGTTTTGGTGTGAGTTGCTCATCCATTTACCTTCTTGGCCTTTCTCTCACCCTCAGCTTAGTTCAACAACAATCCTTTCTTGATGTTTGGTCTCTAAGACCCTTTGTACAGAGACAACCAAATTGGCTACAATGGTAACAAGGTCTCATATTTGCTTATCTATAGTACATAGGGTTTATTGGTTGACACGTTTACGGCCTTGGGCATTACTCTCAGCATCGTTAATCTCTCCTTGAACACTAAGATTTAGCATTCTCAACATAAAGCTTCAAAAAACACTCTTCACACAAGAAATTTCCATACACACTTAGAAAATACAAATCAAATAGATAATTGCGAACTTGCTCTATTCTTCCAGTAGGAAAACAAAGTACAACAGAATATCATACTAGTACGGATTACTTTGATATGGCTTTTGGTTGTAGCCTCAAGCTTTGATACCAGGATTATATGATCTTCTTAGGAGCTTAGTAATTGCTAGGACTTACTATAAAACATGGGAACCAAATGAGTCCTTTGGGATATCAAAGAAAATATAATGGAGCGATTTGCAAAATGGAATGTAGTAACTTATGTGAAGCTACTCGGAGGATGTGATTCACCAACGAACACAAAACTACTCAACACTTTGCTTGATGTGATGCACAAGCTAATGTTAAGGTCTATCCACCACTAATCTTGAGCTACTTGGTAAGATTAGATAAAAGTGTAAGAAAATGTGATCGGAGAGGGATATCTCACAAGAACAAGTATATTCAATATTTGAAAGAGATGTATAATATTTTGATTATAGAGAAAAGGGAATATTTATAGTAAGTCCTCAGGGAACCATTACAAATAAGAAAAATTAAAAAATGAATAAAGAAGAAAGGGATTCCTATTATGTACATAAGGGGTAAATAGGACAAATGACAAAAAGGAATAACAGTACAATGTCAGAAAAAGTGATGGATATGTAATAGCTCATTAATGGGTTCGTAATAGGGAATCTCTTAGAGAAGCAACTCAGTTAGGTTCATAGTGTGGCGACTGTGGATAGTCTGTATCAAGAGTTACCAAGACGAATAAGAGATGCCACTATGTAGTAGGTTGGAAGAGTAGGATCTGAGGTGCAAGGGCATCGGCCTTAGCACATGAAGGGTTAACATCGGCACAAAAATTAGAACATAGTAGGGTATATCTAAGCTAAGTACTCAAGGAGCTTACCTACCATTCTCCTATATACTATATCTCATCCTTAGTAGGATAACGAGAGAGAATCCTTCTAGTAAGAGATTGATGGCCTTTAAGGTATGTGCAAGTAAGGGGGCCAATGGTTAATAGTCTATCAAGGAAGGAGGAGTCTGAGTTGATGACAAGAAAGTCTGAGTTATTCTTGAGTAGCCAACACCGACTAACGCTACCGAAGTGAGTAGTTTTCATGGTCTAGCTTTGTTCTATCAAATATTCATTCGAAGTTTTAGTTCCATAATTACTCCACTCACTAAGCTGACTAGGAAAAACTTTGAGCTTAAGTGGTCCGAGAAAGCTTAGAAAAGCTTTGATGAGATAAAGTTTAGGTTAACTCTACCTTAGTACTTGTCTTACTAGATTTCGAGAAGGTATTTGAAGTTGAGTGTCATACATCACAAGTTGGCCTTAGGACTATTCTTATGCAAGAGTACCGACCAATTGCCTATTTTAGCAAGAAGCTTAAAGGAGCTACCCTAAATTACTCGGCATATGACAAAGAGTTCTATGCCCTTATCAAAACACTACAGAAATAACAACACTACTTATAATCGAGAGAATTCATCATTTACATAGATTATGAATTTCTTAAACATCTTCAAGGGCAACAAAAACTTTTTTGACATCATGTAAATGTGTTGAATTCCTAGAGTCTTTTTGCGACATCATTTGATATAAGAAGGGAAGCACCAATACTATGGTCAATGCCCTTTCTCATCAACATGTCCTTATTATGACATTATAAGCTAAGATACTTAGATTTAGCACCTTACCTAATTAGCATGAGCATGATCCATATTTTAGGCCCTTAGTGGCAAGGTGTAACATTGTAGGAGTTCTAGATGGGATTTACTTAAGCTAAAGGTTTCTAATGAAGGGAATACAAGTTTGTATGTTGAGTGGTTTGGTTAGAGAGTTAGTTGTCCAAGAAGCTCATATTAGGGGTTTAGCTAACCACTTCAGAGAAAAGAGAATGGTTAAGATGTTGAGAGAACATTTCTATTGGCCTCGGACGATGAAGGATGTGCACCGAGTTCTTGAGAAGTGCAAGGTGTGTAAACATGTAAAGGAGAGAAAAGAGCCATATGGAGAGTATGCACCTCTACCTATCCCTAAATGACATTAGATTAATCTAAGCATAGATTTCATACTCGGCCTACCTTGAACTCTAAGGAGGCATGACTCTATTATGGTGGTAGTTGATTTTTTCAATAAAATAAGCCACTTCCTCCCTTACCACAAAACAGATGATCCTTTATTTGTTGCCAACCCCTTTTTGCAAGAGATCATTTGGCTGCATGGAGTATTAAGAAGTATTGTGTTCAATTGTGACTCGAAGTTTACTAGCTTCTTCTAGAGAACTCTATTGAAGAAACATAGCACTAAGCTCATGTTCAGTACTTCTTGACACCTATAGAAAGACGACTAAACTAAAGTTGTGAACAGGACAGTTAGCAATCTCTTGCAAGCTACTATTGGGAAGAATTTACATGATTAGGATCTATGTTTGCCCATCATTGAGTTTGCTTACAATTACTCAGGTCACAACTCGACGGGAAGGTCACCATTTGAGGTCGTCTATAGACTTAACCTAAACTTATGCTTGGATATGTTATTAACCTAACCATTAATGGAAAAAGTCAATCCAGCTTACAGCTCATTAAGGAGCTCCAAAAATTGCATCAAAAGGTTAGCAAATAGCTAGCCTAAATTGTAGCTCGATAAAAGGAGAAAGGAAGCCAAGGAAGGAGGCGAGTTGTTTACAGTCCCAAAGGCCTTGTTTGGATCCACCTTAAAAAGGAGTGTTTCCTTGGAAAAAGGATGAACAAGTTATCCCCTAGGTCAAATGGGCCTTATAGGATCCTTAGGCATATCAATGATAACACATATGTGCTTGAATTACTAAAAGGATACAGCATGTTCCCTACCTTCAATGTCGCTAATCTGATACCCTATGTACCAAACGAAGAAGAAGACCAAGATTTGAGGGCAAATCTTCAATAACCTCGGGGAACTGATGGACTACTAATCATTAGCCCTCTTACTCACACGCACTTCAAAGGCCTTTGTCTTTAGTCAAAAGGATTTTCTCTCATCATCTTACCAAGGATGAGGCATAGTATACAGAAGAATGATGGGTGAGCTCCTTAAGTATTTAGCTCAGACACCCTCTGCTCTATTTTAATTTTTGTGTCGTTACCGACCCTTCACGTGTCAAGGTTGACCTACTAAATGCCGAGGCCGAAGCTTACATACATCAAGCCTTGCTCTAACTACTCAAATCCTCATGTACCAAGGCCAAGGCCCTTACACCCTGGATCCTTCTCTTTCATCTTACTACATACTAACATCTCACATTTATCTCGACAACTCTTGATACTACTCATCCACAAGCGCTCCACCATGAACCTAGCTCAACTACTGCCCTTAGAGATGCCTTATTACGAAACCATTAATGAGCTACCAACTATCTATCACTTTTTCTAACATTGTACTATTATTCCTTTTTGTCATTTGTCCTATTTACCCCTTACATACATACTAAGAATCCCTATGTTCTTTTTCTTTTTTTTGCATTTTTCCTTATTTATAATGTTATCCTAAAGAGTTATTATAAATAGCCCATTTTCTCTATAGCTAAAATATCTTACAGCCCTTTTAAATATTAAATATACTTGTTCTTATCAGATATCCCTGTCCGAGCATATTTTCTTACACTCTCATCTAATCTTGTCGAATAGCTCAAGATTAGTGATGAGTAGACGTTGACATTAGCTTATACATCACATCAAGTGAAGTATTGAGTCATGTTATGTTCTTTGGTTTGTCACATTCTTCGAGTAGCTTCACGTAAGTTTCTACATTCCGTTTTGCCAACTGCTCCATTCTATTTTCTTCGATATCACGAAGGACCCATTTGGTTCCTATCTCCTACAATTTGTCCTAATGATTACTAAGCTCCTAGGCACATCAGGAACAACCTATTAAAGAGTCGTAACAAAAATGTTTGAGCCCCAAATTCACTAAAATGTTGAAGTGTATGTCGATGATATGGTATTTAAGAGAAAAGAAGAGGATCAACACCTCGCCAACCTACATGAGACATTCAACACATTGAGGAGGTACAACATGAAGCTAAATCCATAGAAATGTGTTTTTAAGGCTACCTTAGGCAAATTCTTAGGGTATGTGGTAACCCAATGGGGCATTGAAGCAAACTTAGGAAATATTGATTCAATAAGGAATATGAAGTCCTTAAGTACATTCAAGGAAGTTCAGGAGTTAACAGGCCAAATTGCCTTTCTAAACAAATTCGTTTCAAAGAGCGTAGTTAGCTGCATAGAGTTTTTCATGATTTTGAAGAACCTTAGGGAGTTTCAATGGACTAATGAATGTGATCCCGCATTGAAAGAATTGAAGGATTTTTTAGTATCACCAATAGTACTTTCAAAACCTATTCTAAAGGAAGATTGGTTCTTGTATTTATCTGTTAGTAGCCAAGGTCTTTCCTCTATCTTTGTTCATATAGAAGGAAAAGAGCATAGGATGATTTATTATGTGAGCAATGTCTTGCAAAGCCTAGAGCAAAGATATACCAAGATAAAAAAGTTTGTCCTAGAAGTGGTGATTTCAACGAGGAAGTTAAAGCTGTATTTTGAAGCTCACCAAATCATAGTCCTTATTAACCAACTACTATGATAAGCCTTGCAACGACCCATACCTTAAGCAAGATGATGAAGTATGGCCTTAAACTAAGTGCCTATAATGCACAGTATAGACCCAAAATGGCATTATAGGCATAAGTTTTAGCAAATTTCGTGGCTGAATTTATTAGAGAAGAGGACAACATAAACATGACCAAGAAACCTACTTAGAACTTTTATGTAGATTGTTACTTGAAAAGAGAAGGATGTGGAGTAGGCCTTATCTTAGAAGGACTATAGAATGTGAAGAGACAATATGCATTGAAGTTTGGATTCCTGGTAAGTGATAATGAAGTTGATTATGAAGCCTTAATTGTTAGACTAAAGTTGGTAAAGGAAGTTAGAGCTGAGAAGGTTGGGGCCTTTTCAAATTCACAATTGATTGTAAACAGAGTAAAGGGGGGTTATGTAACGAAAGAGGAGGTAATGAGAAAGTACTTGATTATTGTACGAGTGCTCATAGAGGAATTTCAATCCTTTGCAATTGTGAAGATTCCTAGAGCTCGAAATATCGCTACTAACAATTTATCAAAATTGACCAGTACATCACTTCCCAATCTAAACAACAAGCTTTTCATTGAATACCTACTGAGCAAGAGTTTGGAAGTAACGAGACAGTACTATGAGGTACAACCTTACTTGAAAGATAATTCATGGATGGACTCAACTATCAAGTATCTAATAGATGGGGTCTTACAAATAGACAAGAAAGAAGCTTGGAGACTCGTATACGAGGCTGCATACTATACCTTGATTGAGGATAACCTATACAAATGCGGCTTTGCTCAACCTTATCTTCATTGGCTTGCACCAAAAGATGCACAACAAGTTCTTTTTATTTGCATGTAGGGGTGTACAATAACCATGTAAAGTCATAGACCTTATGCATAGGAGCTTTGAGGCTTGGCTATTATTAATCAACCATAAAAGAGGATCCCAAGAATGTAATGTGACTATGCCTATAGTGTCAAAAGCTTAAAGCTTTGAGCCGTACACCCTCAAGTGGGTTATACAGTCTGACTGACCCTTAGCCTTTTGCCCAATAGGGACTGGATATAATTAAGCCTTTTCCCAAGGCTATTGTATAACGGCAATTTATAATAGTTGCAATAAATTATTTTACCAATTAGTTGGGACCTAAGGTAGTAGCCAAAATAATTGAGCAAAAGGTCGAGTTGTTTTTGTCGAACTTTATCTTGTCAAGATTTGGAGTTTCCTTTATGATAATTACCTATAATAGTCTACAGTTTAGCAATGATAAGTTCTAAGCCTTCTATAAGAAGTATGTTATCTAACTAAACTACACCTTGGTGGCTCATCCCTAAACAAATGGACAAACAAAAGCTATCAATAAGATTATCTTATATACCTTGAAGTAGAGAGTTGATCAAGCAAAAGGGAAATGGGTTGATGAGCTCTTTAACATTTTATGGGGGTATAAGACCACCCATAGAACTTTGATAAGGGAAACTACTTTTAGGTTAAATTTTGGAATAGACACTATCTCGCCGATCAAATTGGAGCTACCTAATTTTTGCACATAGATTTTTGATGTTTTATCTAATCAAATTAGCCTAATAGCTAATTTGGATACCATATAAGGGATATAGGATATTATAAGAGCGAAGATTGCTGCCTACCAACTTAAGGTGGTGAGATATTACAATCTGAAGGTTAAACACATGGTATCTTGGCCAAGAGACCTGGTTTGTAGGAAGATAGAAGTAACAGGTGTGTAAGAAAATCAAAGGAAAGTCAATGCAAAATGGGAAGATCTAGTACTAATTCAAGAAGTCATGGGAGATGGGGCTTACCAACTAGAAAGGTTAAATGGATAAGTTATCCCTCAAGCATGGAATACCGAGAATCTTAAGCTATACTTTGACTTGTTATTCTTTGCTGTTCAAGAATGTTCTAAATTTGCATTTGTTGTTTGTCTTAAAACTGTATAAGGTAGTAGCTTAGTTTTTGTTAATGTGAAGTGTTTATTTGCCAATCTATTGTATGAATTTCTATTTACAATCTTATTAATTCTTAATTTAACCATGTTAATAGATGATATAGTTTGAGCCCACTCGAAAAATAAGCTATTACTTATGAAGTTTCAACTTGTAATGGTTAACAAGAAGGTTATTAAACTCGCGATTCTACTTAAAATCATTAGAGAGTCTATAAAATTAGAACATAAAATCGAAATGTAGAAAGGTAAGTGTCTATAACTTATGTAAAATAGCTTTAAAAAATTATGAATATATTTATAGTAATTATTCAAAACTTAAAATACATAATAAAAATAAAAAAAAATGAACAAATTAAGTTTTTTTCTTCATAAAAATTCTTAATATATAATCTAAAATGTATGAAAGAAGGATAAATAATGTTGAAACTACACATTTTTTCCTATTTTTTAAAAAAGTTATAAATTAAAGAGAACCAAATATTTTAATTTAGTTTAAGTTATTGACAGTATAAAATAAAGTATATAGCTTTTTTTGTAACCTTTGTTATTAGAGTTGAAACTTAGATAAAAGTTATGAATGTAAAATAAGAGATTGGGAGAGAAAGAAAGAGGTAAAAAAATGGAATAGCATAAGATAGATGTTGTAATATCTTAGTAGTTGACTGCTTGTAAAAGAGTTGTTGTATTTTTTTCATTAATTTTTTAGTTCATTCAATTCAGATATGTAAAATAGGTACATTAGGTTAAAAATGTAAGTTTCTATACAAAAAAAAAAAAAAAAAATTTACACTCGAGTTAACTCGAAAGAGCCATTTAAAATCGTAAACTTGTATACTCGCATAGGTAAAATCGTGATTTTAACAACTATGGTTAACAAGCTTAATTGTAATCAACCAATAAGCCTAACTATTTGAAAAAGAGTTTCGACCTAATACAACTAATGAACTTAAATTACCTCTACAAGGTATTAACTTAGTTTGACTAACAAACTCTAACATTCAAAATAAGTTCAGATGTCACACAAATAACTAATTTCGCTTACACTTACCTACAAATAAATAGACAAGTAAAACATGCATGAAATAAAATGTGCAACAAAATTATGATTGCAAAATATCAGCAAAAGTTTCATTACAACTACCAAAAGGTCGGCATCTTAACCTACTCAAATGTAAAAGCAAGTTTAAAGAAAGTTAATTAGATTGTGGGTTATGAGTATTTTATTTAATAGGTTTGACAAAACTAGGGACTTGCTTAGCTGCACTTTCTTTAATATTGATGGAGTTGGGATCTTCACTAACTTAACTTGTCTTGACTAGAGCATTAAGGACCTCTTGTCAAACATAAGGGGTCTCTTTCACAGCAGGTTCTTCAATAGATGTAAGGGTTTCAACATTGGCTGATTAGTTGTTGTTATGCCTTTATCCTTCTACTCCTTCCTCATTGCCAAGCTCTCCATCCTCATCACTATTGGCATCATCATTATCTACATCAACAAAGTTAAGGCAAGAGAGTTCATAGTCAAGATGAACTTTTAAAACCTCTTCCCTAGCCAGTTGCACCCCTTCTAATAACTTCTTACAAAGTAGCTTCTCATTTTGCTAACTTGGAGAGACAATTTGTAATGCCTCTGCTACAAAAGGCTTGTCCTTAGAAGCTTGCTCCCACTCAACAATACGAGCCTCAAGTTTAGAGTTTTTAATCTCTAAGTCCTTTTTTAAGCCCTTAACTTGTCTTCTTCCTTGTTCATTAAGGCAATTGTCTAACCCAAGCTCCAATACTTTTCCTTTCTATCACATAGTTGATCCTTCAACTCCTTAGTCTCTTTAAAGAGCTCATCATTCTTAGCCTTCAAGCTCGACACCTCATTAGCTATCAATCCGTGTACCAACCACTCAACAGCAAGCTCTCCTTGTAGCTTTTCAACCTCTATCTTGGCCTTAATCCTTGCATTCTTGGCTACGATGGTTTATGCTTTTGAGGAGTTATAAGCCTTCTCCACCTTTTATACTGAAATGATAAAGTAATAAGTTGATTGGCTTTCAAGGACATATACATATGGAGAAGACTAAATTCACCTTTCTCATTTCTTCTTCAACCTCATCTATGATTGTCAAAACATGATTGCTAATCTGTAGAACAAGTACAAAAGGTCAACAACTAGATAGATAATACAAGCTAAAGCGAGTGAAAGTGATTCAAAAGCTTACATCATATAATTTGGCAATGATGTGGCCTTTGTTACTGTCACCAATGCTATCCACATCCCTCTTCATAATTTCCCTATCTTTAGGAAGAATGATTCCCTCTAATAGGGCTATAAACTTTATCTTGTCTCCTAGAACAAAATCAGTATTTAGAATGGTGTGACTCTAATAAGGCATATATTAGTAACTCTCCTTAGTTTGAGGGACAAACTCGATAGATTTGATGCTTAAGGATTTCTCTAAAAAGGCTTTCTTGGCATTTTCATCCAATTCTTCACTCTTTGTAAATGGGGTTCTTTGACATGTTCTTTCCCTTTCCTCTTTTTCAAGCTCTACATAGCCGTCTGCTTTGCTAAAGTTAAGTTGTCTATTACCTTTGATGACACAATCTCCATAACATCATTGGGAGTAGCAATTTGACTTAACTCACCAATTGGTCTCTCCTCTATTGTATTCTCTATTAAGGGTAGCATTTCATTCCAAACAGGTTTGGGAATGTTGTCTTACTAAGCTACCTATTCATCCTCTAATAGGGTTGTCTCTTTCTTCTTCTTCTACGGAACTTGCTCTTTGATGACCTATTTTCTTCGTTTCAGTATAGGTTAGAGCAACCTTAGTAGCACATCAATCTATTTTTTATTTTTTGGCCTTATCCTGGGCTAGTAACTTTCTTAGGTCTACATCACTTATATCTATGCCTACAAAAGAAGAAAAGTATTACAACTTGAAATTGAAAATCTATATAACTTATGAATCCATGTTGAGCAAAGATTAAAGGCAAAGGATTTCCCCATATGAATTCAAAAGATGGACTTCCTTCTCGTAATTTGACTTGCTATAGTGGGTAGATTGACCCCTACCTTCTTTATTAGAAAATATTGGCTCTCCCTTCTTGTAGCACTAAAAAATTCTCTTAGCATCCTAAAAAAATATTTTATTACGTCACCTATGTTAGATCCTTTTAGCAATAACAGTGTTGTTTAGTAATAACTTTATCTCTTTAGTCCTGATGGGTTTTATCTACAACGTCTAGAAATCAAGATCTATGTCTAACCTAACTAAGATATACTTATCATGCTACTTGTGAATCTTAGACTCCAAGCCATCCATGAACTTGTTGCCATGTTGTGCTATCACATAGAACCACCTATTAGGCTAGTGTTTGACAATAAAAAAGAATCTAAACTACTGTGGTGTAGTCTTAACTTTGACTTCCTCATAGATATTCATATTGGGAGAAAACATACTCAGCAATACACAAAAATAGTTAAAGAATTGTTTTTGAAAATGGGATAAAGGAAGATGCAACCTAAACTAAAAATATTTGAAGTAAACATGAAACTTGCACTCAATAAAAAAAAAATCTCATCTTCCCTAGGCTTACAAAGATGCAATTCAATTGGAAGACAAACACCTTAATAGCCTTGCTTCTCACTCCATCCAGCAAATTAATGTTATATATTAGGTTATTGTATAAAAACCTGGTAGGTAGCTTATCCTCCTCATCTTCAAGATAAACATCCATTAGAAATGCATCTATGTGGGGAAGCTTCTTCTACCTCTCAATTACACTATTTGTTGAGTTATTGAAGCCCACTCAGTCACCTTATGTTTGTTAAGGAAAGGGCAAAGGGGAAGGTTGGGAAGGACTAACCTTAGAGTTAATAAGAGTAGTGGACTAGATTCTGCTCTTAGACATACCTGATGAAACATTGAGAACAAGAAAGAAGAGAGAAAAGGCAAAGGAAGAACTTTAAAGTTTTGCATATAACAATTTTGAGAGAGAAGACTATAGAGCATAGGGATAGATGAAGCGGAAATGTGCAATGGAGCTTCTCCTAGACTTTATAATTACCGTCCCAAGATAACCCTCTTCTCGAAGAATGAAAGGAAGGATAATTGGGATTAGGATGTGATTTGACTTCCAAGCATCGATGGAAGGCATGTATATAGCATTAGATTTCCAATGGATATAGTATCGACAGTAGTTACTAAAATATGTAGTGTACTAATGACATAATTGACAGTTGACCCACGCGCATGCACTAAATATGAGTAGGAGGAAAAAAATGAAAAGTTATGACCATTGAGTTAGGAACTCACGTGATACATTATAATGAATGTTGAATGAAACACAAAGGCACTAGTAGATGGCCTAACAACCTTGCTCAGTAGCCATGCGATGATCTAAAAGCACAAACATAGGTTACCTACCTACTAATTAGAATGAATTAGAGAATACCTCCTTATCTACTCCCATACTTAAATTCTCAAGTATGGGTATCAGGAGGCTAAATGATGGTAGTAGAATTTTGCCCTATATTACAACTTAACACATTGCCTACTAAGTCAAGTTACTTTATTAAGGTTAGCAATGCGACCTAATCTGACAACCAAGGGGACTTAAGCCTAGTTAATTTGATGGGTTGAAAAGCCTAGCTTACCCCATTCAAATACCTTGAATTCAAATAAGGGCATGGATAGTTTATCATCTGCCTAGCTTAATCATGTAACTACCTACTCCCCTTGTCTTTTGGTAAGTACTTAAATTAAGAAGTCGCCACTTGGCCCATAACAATTGAAATACCTATCACTATGGTTATCAAACAAATGCCTATAAATATAAGGAATCAATACTATAAGAAATCTTTATACACTCTAAGAACTTACTTACTTACTCTTTCACTCTTTCATACTTTGATTTAAGCATCAAAGTGGCCATATTAGACAAGCCTTAGTACCACCTAACGTTAGTACCACCTAGCCTAACTTTCTTTCTCTCTGTTAGGAATCAATCTATAACACCACATTCGACTAACAACAATACAGAGACTGTATTGGTTGCCAGTTAATAATTAAAGATGATAAATGGTACTTACTGCATTAGTTAGTAACACGTATGCATGTGATTTGTAACCTTGTATATCATATACATGTATTTTAAGTTCCGCACTAGGCATAGCTCACCCTTCAAGGAAATCTTATTTTTCAGTTATAGGTATAGATTACATGGAGAATTCTAATTATTATGAGGAGGTTGAACATGATTACTAATATTATGACAAGGAGACTAGTTACTACTATTTTGATGATGGGTTGCGATATACTTAGGCATTAGTTGAGTTAATTTGATGTTGTGGATACTATCTTTAGTTGAATCAGTTTTAAGGATTTTATTTTGTAAACTGATGTCGGGGTCACTTGTAGCTCCCTTGTTTCTTTTATGGGTTAGTTAGAGTTTTAAGACTTGTTAAATAATTGTTATTAGCTTTATTTTCATGATTAGATATGATTAGCGAATTCTTGCTTCTGAATACAATGTAAATAGTTATCTTGTAATTAGAGATGGGTGGTTAATCATACTACCCCTTATTTAATAATTAAGGAGTTTATTATTGTGAGATTTGTAGTTATATAATTATTTGGGGATGATAGACATATGGTAGGCTCCTTGATATCTTAGTGTGTCAATTTCTAGTGTTGACACATGGTAAGGCTGTGGCTTCTTAGGTTTTGGAGCATTACATTATATGCCTAGTAATCTAAACATAATAATGAATTAAAAAAGAGAAGAAATTGATAAAAATAACTTTCTAACTGGGTAAAAAATATTCAACAGTGTGACACACTAAGAAAATGTGTGAGTTTAGACTTAAGAAACTATTTGAACCAACGATCTAGATCTACAAGCCTAAAAATCAAATCCATTTGGATTCCGTAGCATCTAAATAATCCATAAATTGGATACCTATCTGATCCATATCGTGATACAATTTTTATAATTTATCGAGTTAGTAGGTGAAGAATTAATTAAAGAAAAGCAAATGTACACATCACTTTCTCAAAGTTAAATTGTCCAAACCTCTATTTGTTTTATGTTTTTTCTATCTTATTGGTGTTCACTTAAATCTTAGTATTTGGTAAGAATAAGGAATAAAAAAGATGGAAATATAATTTCATATATACCTCTCTTCCAAAAATAAATACCCAACAAATCCCAATAAATTTGAAATTATCTATCCTTTACTTTATTTATATTTACAAATATACTAACTAAAATAATAATTTCAAATATATAAAATATATTTTTTCAAATCTTTTCTCATAAAAATACATGACGAAAAGAAGACTTCTAAGCCTTATAGCTCAAATATCTCTAGCAAACCAAGGCTAAGTTACAAATGGTTTCTATTAAGTCCTTAACCTTACTCAAACCATCAACACAAAGTCTGACCTGACCAAAAGAAGACTTCTAAGCCCTTCAAGACCACAGACACCAAGCTAAGTTGGATAATCCTTAACTACAGATTTCAAACCATGTTGTATAGGAATAGTTTAGTATAAATGGCAAGTGAGAATTGTCTCTAACTACTTTATAAAATCTTGAGTACATTACGGATCATGATGCACTTGTTGGGAATAGCTTAGTGTCATAGAATAGAGGATGATGCCACCGAGTAACACCGGCATGTTTACTTGGGGGGGCATGGAATTGCCATTCTCCTCTTATTCCTTATTACCTTGTTCACTTTCAATGAATTGCAGTTACTACATAATCTCAATTCTTCAAGATAAGGAATCAGCATTCCTTAGATGGACCAAAGAATTGGGATTCCATGAAAATATTACTCTCCTTGCCTCTTACAATTTTAACAATACACCATCATAGCTCCACTACATACCTACCACTACTATCCCCCACCACCATTGCACTAGCACCACCAACCACCCACCACAATCACCTACCACCATGTTCATTGGCTTTCTTCTTCTCTCTCTCACTCTAGTCTATTCTCTCTCTCCGACCATGTTGAAGTCCCCTAAGATTGCATACCCTTTAGTTGTTCCCAAGTTACAGATTTAATTTAACAAGAACATACATATTTGAATTGAGAAGAAGGTGATAGAGAGTCATCAAACCTAAGTCTACACATACGGAAAAGAAGGTGTAGATTTGGTTTAGTCGCTTGAAAATGGTGTATGCTATGATTTGTTCGTTAGTGTTTGCAAATCTCGTTTGTTCATCGGTGCTCTAGTTTAATACGTTGCAAATCTAGTTGTTTGCATCTTAAGTGTTCAAATCCAATTTGTTCATTGGTGTTGTTAGTGTTCTAGTTTCTTAGGCGAAAGTGGTGCTCTGGTTTGTTCCTTGGTGCATCTAGTTTGTTTGTTAGTTGTTAAAGTGGTTTTGGGTCATATTTGATTTCATGTGAAGCAATAGCTATAATTTCTTATGAGCAAACTCAATGTTAAAGTAGTGTTATAGGTATCTCAAATCCTTTCTAAGGTATTCTTTTTTCTTGACCAAACTCAATCAATGCTTTAGTTTGTTCATTATCAAAGAAGAAGGCATATATATATATATATACTTACTCTTTTTATTAGTTGTTAAGGGTAAGATGGTCTTTTGGCCTTTATTGTAGATTTAATCTTTTGAAGGCTTTTTGTTTAACCAAACAAACTAATAAGCTATTATGAGATTATTCCATTTCATAGTAATTAGGATTCTATTCCTCCATAATTGATCATATAACGTTTATTTTCTCCCTTCCCCAAGAAGTTACTGATTTAATCATTATATTGGCCACATTGGAACACTCTTTAGCACCGTCTTTAGCTTATGTGTGCTATTTTGTAGGTCAATAATCACTGATGCAATACTATTTTATCCTTTTCTACTATATTTTGTTACATGCACATCTTAATAGCCACATAGGATGTTGCACTTTGCCATTGACATTTAGAAAATTTTTATGGTACCTTCTAATTCGGACTTTTTAAATTTGAGATGAGATGTATACATTGGCTTCTATTTAATTAATTTATCAAGCAAAGTTCTCTAGTTATACCATGACTTCTTTTGACCTAATAAATTTGCTTCAGCTAATGAAACTTAATGATAATTGACCAAGGATTTTGTATCTTATTATTCAACGTAATAATATTTTGTATTTCATTGGTGCAACTAATGCTTTTTTTATCCCTTTCTATATATATACATATATGTAAGTAAGTATGTCTATGTATACACATTATATATAGACATGACTTTTTGAAAGGCTTATGTATTGAAGATAACAATAATAATAAGATCAAACTTTTACTATTCTTATGAAGGAAAGCATTAATATCAACCGTACTAGAGGAGTTTAATAGAAGTCTTTTTTTGGTGATATTTTAACAAAAGTTCATTAATTGTATAATCAAACGCTACAATACATGCTTCTATTAAACTAATAATTCTATTAAAATGTCACTTTAACATTAGTTTCGGTAGGCAGATTAATACTTCACAAGGCGGGGATGAGTAGGTACATGGTATGTAGGGCATAAGGCCTTACTTGTGCCCTATCTTGTATGCATAGATTTCCAAACCTTTGTACCTAGATCCAACTCAATAGAATCTTAGAATTATCCTATATCCTCTATCCTGCAGATTCTACAAGTTATAGGGAATCCTTTGAAACATATGTATATATATATATATATATATATTTATTTATTTATCTTCTTTCAAAACTTTATATTGAATGCATAATCAATATTAAATTATAACTACATTGTCTTTAAACCCACCAGTAATAATTTGTATAAGTCACAACATATTTTAAACTAAAACAATATAAAACTTTGGAAGGTAAAATAAAGAATATTTCTACAGTTAGAAATGTTCAAACCCTTGATTAGGTAATTTAAATTTCATTTTTCTTTTCTTTTACTTTTAAATCATGAAAATAAATTTGTTATCAAATCATAAAATTTTGATACAAAGAATATAAAAAGCATGTGGAAGTAATTCTAATATAATATATTGGATATTAAATTAAGAACTAAGAAATTTTTAGAACTTTACTATATTAGAATTAGTAAAAAAGAAAAGGAAATGCTAGACAAGAGAAGAAGTAGAAGAAGAAGAAGGACTAGAATATTGGAAAAAAGGCAATAGTATTAATTTTTTATTTATTGATATTATTTAATTATTATTATAAGATAGGTATAAGATACTATAAAACCTATATCCTATATATTCTAGAGTACAGGTTCGAAGGTAGGACATGGTACCTTAACTTTATACATGTACCTTGTCTTATAGGATAGGTAATTACTACCAAAAACTTGCCATGTAATCCCCATCACTTACTCGAAACTTATCCAATAGAGTAAGATTTAGGTGAGTATCTTGTACAACAGGGTTTTCTACTTATCTCTAGCAAAAGGTATGGAAACTATTGCACCTTAAGTCTTGGTCTGTAATTTCATTTGCAATTATGAGTAAGGTAGATGAAGTTGATCAAGGAGGGTGTTAGGCTAAGACAAACAATATGCTAATATTTACATAAATCTACTAGTCATAGATACATTCATAATGTCAAGATTTTTTAGCACGGAGATGTTGGCAAATTTAGAAACCATAGAATTTTTTAGCATAGAGATGCCACAAATTGATATGCATGTGCTAAAAATAGCTCAACCTCATGCTATATAAATAAAGGATGGAGCTACTAGGTAAGCATTTATACTTTCACATGCTTTACCCCAGATTATGCTGGGTTTCTCTTCTCCCCAAGAAGAACTGATTTAAGCATCAAAGTAGCCTTACTGGAGCACTCTCTGGTGCCCTCTTAGCTTATGTGTGCTCTTTTGTAAGTGAATAGTCACTTATGCAATACCTTTAATACCACTCCAATATCTCAAAACAATAGATAGAAATTGACAAAACTATCAAGTGATATTAGATTCTTAGTTAAGAAAACATTAGGGTTTAATGAAACATTTGGAAATATAAGGAAGATCTATAAATCAATAAGTGATCGAAATCTTAAATTTGTAATTTTGTGTTAGTAAGCCCAAAACATTTTATTATTCCAATATATTTGAATCGGTTAAAAGTGTTGCATTTTGTGGTGGCTCATTGATAGGTAGTAAAGTGAACTCGCTTCAAATTGAGGTAATGATTGAATGCTTTTGTTATATATTTATGATTTTGGAGATTTTAACAAATATTTTAGATTAGGTTTTTATGGTGAAATGAAAAACATAGAGAAAATTTTTATCATTTGATCTTTGAAATTTGTTTAAAAGGAGTTTTGCTATCTTTTTTATATGTAACTAATTCCATAGTTAAATTAAAGTTGTTGAAATTAATGATAAGGAAACTAAGTCAATCATATAACTGAAGGATCATTAAATGAAAGAAGCGATTCTTGATTATTTAAATATTAATTGTTATTTAAGCTATGACATTTGTTATAACTTCAAACAACAAACAAGAAGTTTTAGATTCGATGAAAAAATTCAAATTGTAATAATGGTCAATTTATCATCCCCTTAAAAAAAACTTAACCTTCTTGATTGTTTAACTAAGACCAGCAGAATTTGAAAAGAAGCTACTTTGGTACATAAATTAAAATATGGAAGTTTCTGAGAATCAAGACAGCTTCTAGAAATAGGGTGATAGGAATCGGCCCTAAAAACCTCTCACTTGCTCTTGAGGGTCTAATCAACATGGTATAATAGATTCTCTTCCAATGGGCAAGTCCAAAGGAATCCAACCTAATTTTCCGAGCTAATCTAATTGCATACCTAAGCTGTAGTAAGCCGAATGCTATGTGGATACAAGGACAAGATCAACCTAAACTATCCTATAATTTGCCAAAATGCTTCTTCAAGATGCCTGAACTATTTTAGGTTCCCTAGCCGAGATTGGTACAACTCTAACACTAGGATATTCTTTTTAGCATGATTATGACCTCACCCCTTTCTTTTTGTAACATAATGGATGTATTAGTTTTATTATTTTACCCCTTTAGTAAATAAAATTGATGCAATGTTGCCCTAGCCATTTAGGAATAAATACCTCATTGTTATAATTGTTGTAATCAATCATCTTCTTTAAATTAATTAACTAGTGATTTACTTCCCTCATTGTTGATTACCTCTAATAAGTGAGAAAAATCCCCTTAGCTTGTATCAATCCCTTAAGCAAGGGTTGTGGTGAGCAACCTATTGACTTTGGCTAGTCCATCACATTCAAGGAGTTGTTGGCCATGTTGTGTTCAAGTGGTTCGCCACATCCATTCGAGCAACTCACAAATCACTTAACACTTTACCTTAAAGGAAAATTACCTAAACCCGTTACATTTTCTTTCATAGCTTTGAAGGACCCATTTACACTATGGTAAGAACTAGTCATAAGTACACTCACAATCTCCTATGTCATATCATCTTCCTATTAAAGCATGAAGGTTTTTAGTAAGGTAGTGGTGTTGTTGAGTAGTGGATGTGAAGTCTGAGCTATGATTTTTAGTTGAGAGTGTTAATAGTTGTGTAATGTTGTTGTTTATGCTTTGTTTCCACATCTTAAAATAAAGTAGGAAGCTATAGTGTTTTAGAGACAAGGATAGCCGAAGTAAGAGTGTTGAATGTGTGCATTTGTTTTACTGTTTTGGTGGTGACAATGATTATCATAGTTGTTTGGTGAAGAAAGACCACGTATTATGTTGTAGAGTGAGAATGTGATAAACTTTAGTAAGAATGTGGTGGTTGGTGACAATAAGAGCAAAGCACAAGGAAGAGGATGCCATGTAGAGTAGACTTTAAGTTCAATAAACAAGTGGATGGACTGACTTACTAAGCTCCTAGAAAATATGTTGGTTATTATGTAAAAATAGGCAAATGCTTGAACTGAAAGAGCTTATCAAGTTGAAGGTCGAGTTGATGAAGTGATTTGAGAGGAACACCAAGTTGATTATTGAATTTACCAACTTATAAATGAAGTTCAGCATAGAGGGGTAGTTTACCTACCTTACCATGCTCAAGTTCAAAGAGTTAATAGACAAATTAATGGGAGGATGGAAATTGCAAAAGATGAAGAAAGCATTGGTGAGCAGTTCTATGAGGCCAATGAAAGGTAAAGATAAGCCCCTCAACTTGAAAAATATGAGGTCTAACCTAATTGGGCTGAATATCCTACTTAGCATGCCTAAGGAGGTGGAGTAGAATGACCAGCTTGTCAAGGAATCGCTCTTGATGATGGAGAAGTCAATGAGGAGATAGATAAGGAGCAATATTATGAGGGAAAAGAATGTGGTGCCCGAACTCTAAGAGGCATTGGCAATGTAAAAGTCCATATTCTATGCTTTTTTGGAAGTGGAAGTACTAACGAGTGTTTAGATTGTGAGGAAAGGGTAGAGAAGTTGTTCAAATGTTAGCAATATGTAGAGGAAGATAAATTTTGGCTTGTTGCCCTAAAATTTACTAAGTACGCTAGTTTCTGGTGGAAGAAGTTACACAATGTAAAGAAGAGATGAAAGATGAGAAGTTAGGACATGGGAGCAAATGACAAGGATAATGTATATAAGGTTCATTCCTAACTCCTATTTTTGAGATACATTTGCAAAGTTGTAAGTGTTTCGATGAGGGAACCGAACTATTGATGGGTATGTGCAAGAATTCCAAATGCTTATGATCTGATGTGATGTGGATGAACTTTAAGTATGAATTGTTTCTAGGTTTGTCACTGGCTTGAGTTGTGAGCTAAGAGATATCATTGAAGTACAATCCTTTAACACTCTCGATAAAGCTATTGAGGTTGCCTAATGAGTTGAGAGGTAAAGAAAGAACTTACCTTATTGAGTGAACCAATCTGACTTATTCAATTGACCTAACCTGTCTAGGGAAATATTAGGAGGTCCAATCACTCTAGGTCAAGCAAAAGGGAAGGATAGACATTGTAAGTAAATAAAGTTGGGTCAAAGCAAGGAAAGAAAGATAATAAGATTGAGAAGGGACAAACTTTAGGTACACGGCCACTCAGTGTCCAAATCAACGAACTATGGTGATTAAAAAAGAATTTTTGACCCTTGAAGTATACAATACTAGTAAAGACATTGATGAAGTGATAAAAGAACCTAAAGAGGCAGTAAAGATGGAAGTTACAAGATATAACGTTTATCTAAAGGAAGAAGACATGTTGGAATTAGTTGTTTGCCAAAGTATAAGCTTAGAACCCGATAAGGAGAACGAACAATAGGAAAACTTATTCCATACCACATTCAAGTTTAAGGACTAGTTATGTGCATTAATAGTTAATAATGGAAGTTGTCCAAATGTTGCCTTTAATAGCCTAGCTAAGTAGTTGTAATTGCCAACCTCCCTACGTCTTAAGCCATATAAGTTGCACTGGTTGAACATGAAGGGTTCATTACATGTCCTATGCTAAGTATTATTACAAATCTCAGTTGGGGGATACAAGGATGAGATATCGTGTGATTTATTACCAATATATGCTTTGTACATCTTACTAGGACAACATTAGCTTTTTAACTAAAAGATCATGCATGATGGATTTAAGAACACCTATAAATTCAAGAACGATGGTCAAAAGATTACTCCTAATCCAATGAATCATAGCTAAGTAAGAAATATGCAATCTATATCAAGCTAACGAGCTAAGAAGACCTTAGTGATGAGCCAATTTAAGTTAAAGGGAATCATTAGGTCAAATGAGCCAACCTTTCTATTAATTCAAAGGTTGTTATAATTAAGGGAGTAGAATGACCTGCCTGAAGAGGTCAAGTGACCTATTTCTTGAAGAGTTGCCAAGAGGCTTACCCCCTTTACGTAGGATAAAGCACTATATTAATATACAACCTAATGCCACCATGCCAAATCAACTTACATATAGGATGAATCTTGAACAAGCTACTAAGCTATAAAAGCAAGTAAATGAGCTTATTAAACAATGTTATCTCCAAGAAAGTTTAATCCTATATGGTATGCCCTCACTGTTAGTGTCTAAGAAGGATAAAACTTAGAGAATATGTGCAAATAGGTGAGCCATTAATGAGATTACCATTAAGTACAAATACCTGATCCTTAGGTTAGATAACATGTTAGACGAGCTACGTAGAACCAAGTTGTTCACGAATATTGATCTTATGTTTGGATAACATAAGATCCACATGAAACTAGGTGACGGATGGAAGACTGCCTTCAAGACAAGGTAATGATTGTATGAATGGTTAGTAATACCCTTTGGATTATCAAATACGCTTAGTATATTTATGAGATTGATGAATCATGTATCGAGGAATCAGATTAGAAGGTTTGTTGTGGTCTATTTTGATGATATTCCAGTATATAATCTTGATCTAGTAAGTTACATAAATCATCTTCAAACTATATTCAAAGTGTTACAAGTTGAAAGGTTGTTTGGTAACTTGAAAAAGTGCTGCTTTTTTCAAGAAGTTGTAATATTCCTCGGTTATGTTGTTAGTAAAGGAGGGCTAAGGGTAGATTAAGAGAAGATCTAAGCTATTATGGAATGGTCTACCCTAACATCTTATGCCAACATAAGAAATTTCCATGGCTTAGCATTCTTTTATCGAATGTTTATTCAGAATTTGAGTTCCGCTATAGCTCCTAAATCGAAATTGACCAAAAAAAAAAACATTATGTTTCAATAGGGAGTTAAGGAGGAGGAGAGTTTTGCTGAGCTAAAGAGAATGTTAACTTTAGCCCCAGTTCTAGCCCTACCTAATATTGTCAAGGTCTTTGAGTTGGAGTGTGACGCTTTTGACATTACCATCGAAGTTGTTCTCATGCAAGATTGCTACATTGCTTATTTAGTGAGAAACTTAAGGGAGCTACCTTAAACTACTTCATGTATGAAAAGGAACTATATGGACTGATTCGAGCTTTACAAATATCATAGCATTATCTGCTTCCTAAGGAGTTCGTCATGTATACTAACATTAGAGGTTGAGATATCTAAGGAACTAACCAAAGCTATCCAAGCATGAAGTTAAATGGATTAAATTTCTAGAAGGATTTTCATTTGTGATTAAGTATAAGAGATAGAAAACTAATTTAGTAGCTGACGCCTTATCCAACCGACATGTGTTACTCTCGACCTGTAGATGAAACTAATGGGATATGCTATTATGAAGGAGAAACACCTACACTTTGGTCCAATCTATGCCTGATACATTGATGGAAGAACTTTAGATGACTACTTTACTGAAGATGGATATTTGTTTTGAGATGGAAAGTTGTGTGCTGACCTATTCAATCTATGAATTGCTTGTGATGGAGGCATAGAGTGATGATTTATCATGTCATTTTGGGGGAAGAAAAAGGACATAAAAACTATTGAAATCCAAGTTCTATTGTCCTAAAATGCTAAGACATGTCCATCAAATTGTAAAAAGATGTATGACTTGCAAAGAGGTTAAGAGCTGAGTTATGCAAGGAAAGGCTATGCCTATACCTGTTTTAACCAAACCATGGGTTAAATGGAGTATGGATTTCATCTTCAACTTACTTAAAATGGTCTATAGGAAGGATGCCATTATGGTGGTAGGCAGTAGGTTAAGCAAAATGGCATATTTTGTGCCGTACTGTGCCATGCAACAAAACTAACAATGATTCAACTATTTCTTTTCTTCTATTGTTGGAGATCATAAAGCTGCATGGAGCACCATAGAGTATTCTTTTCGACATAGGTCTTAAATTCTTAAGCTACTTTTGGAAGACCTTGTAGCAACAACTAGGAACTAAGCTACTACTCAGTACATCATGCAACTATAAACCGATGGACAGACAGATGCCATTAACAGAACCTTAATGGCATCACTGTGAGCTACTATTGGAAGGAATCTATCTGATTGGGATACTTACCTACCCATAGTAGAGTTCAACTTAAACCAATCAATTTATAATACCTTACACTATACCTATTTGAAGTCATCTATGGCTTCAATCCTAAGCTACCCTTACATAGATGACAGTACTAAAGTTTGACTAAGGCTATCCTAATGCTAAAGATCGAGTAAAGTTTTGCAACACGTTTACCATAAGGTTACTGAAAAATTAACATAAGTTAATGAGAAACTAAAACAAGGAAGTCAAGGACGGTGGAAAAAGAGGATGTTCCAATATAGAGATATTCCATGGTTATACCTTAACAAGGAAAGATTTCCTAGTAAGAGGAAGAACATGCTATTGCCTCAAGTCAAAGGACCATTTAGAGTGCTTCAAAAGATCAATCACAACGCATACAAGCTCGAGTTATCAAAGGGTATGGAATCTCTAACATCCTCAATAATATTGATCTAAGTTTATACCTACTTAAAGAGGATGCACTAGTAGAAAACTCCATAGATTTGACCTTAAATACAAAACAACCTGGAGGGTATAATAAGAATCAGCCCTAAAGACCCCTTACCCATTCTTAAGTTAAAGGTCTAATCAACATGGTACAATGGATTCTCTTCCAATGCCTAAGTACAAAGGAATCTACCCTAATCTACTAAGGTGATCAATTGGCATACATAAGCTATGGCAAGTTAAATCTCATATTGATATGAGGCCAACATCAATCTAAGCTATACCACAATCTATCCAAAGCCTTGTCCAAGATGCTCGATCTATTGTTCTCAAGCATATCTTATAACACCTTGGAAGGGGCCTAGTAATCTTGCCTAAAATCTTCATATCACGTATACACTTATAATACAAAGACCACCTTTTAAGTCAAAGATTACAAGGCTCTAACTAGTGAGTTTCTAAGGGTGCTTTTTCATTTTACATATATCTGCTTAACTATATATATATCTACAACTAATTTAACAGTTCATAGCCATCAGAACCGTAGAAAGTCAGAATCACCTACTAAATAATAAAAAAGGGTATCTAAATTCTAACAATCATGAAGCCACTAGACACTTTTAAAAGTTTAATTCAACTATCCTACTTTCTTTTCTAAACTTCTTAATCTACTTTATCAACTTAATGGAACACTTTACACTCGAATCCTAGCCCAACCTCAACTTTGTAAGATGTGTAAAAGAAACTATTGGGGGGTAAGCTACATTTAACATAGTGAGTAACCTTCCTACCTTACCATTAGATAATAACAAGTAAGTTATTTATCAAACATATGAACATATGTATAAGCATATGCAATGCAAATAGTATATATAATCAACCGGTAACTATATACAGTACAGTTTTAGCGCCTACCATAGCCTAAGTTGGGAAGTATTTAGGTACATTAGGTCCCAGGTATCTACATCTAATATGAAATCTCTTAACAATATAACCACCCTCAATAGTAGATACGACTCAACCTGAAGTAGAAAAGAACAATCCCTGGAGCCAAGTAGTTCTTAAAGGTCTAGGCAAAAACATGTTGTACGAAATATGTCATACGATAAACAATCATAATACATAACATCAATATAGATCCATCTAAGCATGATCTCTTACTCTACTATGTGGTGTTGACGCTCTTTAACTCATGCTATAAGATGTAATATATGTCTAGTTTGATTAAAGGTTGAATATTTATTAATTCTTGATTCATGGGGTAGTTAAGAAAGTATATTCCAAACACTCCATTGCCCTACATTCTAATGCAATAAACAAGGGTGTTTGAAATATCTTAAAATATTTTGCAAGCATAGGTCAACCAAACCAAACACACACAAGTTCCCATATACCCCAACATACATTAAGTTCAATTATCATATATAATTAGATAGTGTACTAACTACAAGCATAAAATAAAGTAAAATAGGGGGCATTCTACTCACTCGGCCTTAAAGTCGAGTATTTCCAATAATCCTCAGTAGTTTCAAACTTGGTATTACAAATCACCTAAGTAAGGCAATTAAAGTAAATAAGACTCATCTTAATCTTAATCTATTCCCTAACCTCACCATAATTTCCCTATTTCCACCTATTTCGTATCTTAGTCATAAATTTCTTGTTTTAAGGTGAAATTTTACATTCTTATTGTCAATTTTCATTATTCTTAAGTGTTTTTCATTTCATAAGGTTATTTTTACACTTTTGGGTCAACAATGTTTCAATTTAGGCCTTACAAGCTCAT
Source organism: Lumnitzera littorea (assembly GCA_024138015.1). Classification (NCBI taxonomy): domain Eukaryota; kingdom Viridiplantae; phylum Streptophyta; class Magnoliopsida; order Myrtales; family Combretaceae; genus Lumnitzera; species Lumnitzera littorea. The sequence goes on from JAMXBB010000001.1 coordinate 82,865,702, forward strand.
GGGCCCAAAGGGTAAGTTTAGTTACCTTAATGTTGGGCCTAATTTTAGGCTTTAAGCTTATCTTTTGATCTTAGACATTGCACTTAATATTTTGAGCTTCCATTTCAATTATTTTAATTAGTCTTTTTTTATCTAACACTTTAAACTTTCACCTTGGGCCTTACTGTTGCTCTTATGGGCCTAAATGAACCATTTTTATTAGTTTAGGGCCTTTGCTTACTAAAAAGCTTATAAGGGATGGCTTTAATAGGCTTTTAGATTTACTAGACCTTTTATATTTTATTCTATGAACCTTTTAATTTAGGGTTCAAATCTAGTCACTAAGTTATTGGGCTTTATTCTTGGTTCTTTTAAGAACTTTTGAGCTTTTCTTGTATTTTAAGGCCTTAAGCCCAACTTTACTTATTATTTTTGGGCTTAAGCCTACTAAAGGCCTTACAATAAGTCCATTTTCTATTAGGATTTAAATCTAATTCTTTTCATTTATTGAGCTCCTAATCATATTTCTAAGGCCTTAATCACTAACTAAGCTAGTTTAGCCCTAATTTGTATTTTAGGACCCTAAACTTGATTCTAACTTATTTCAATGAGCCAAATATCCTAGTGAGTCTACTAAATAACCCATTTTATGAAGTGTTTCCAATATAGTTCATTTCATTAATGGGGTTTCTAACACTATTCCTAATGCCTTAATCACCAATTTAACTAGTTTAAGCCATTATCTCATCATTACCTTACTTAATGTGGTTAATTATACCTTATATCATACTTAACACTAATTAATCAAAATTTATATCTCATTAAGTCCATCAATAAGGGCAGCAAGTAAGGGTGTTCTATGATTTCTTCAACTTCATCCATCTAACACTTATTCTAGTGTGTTTCCTCGTTTTAATCACATTTCTTCTTTTTTTAAGCTAATAACATCACATAAAATGGTGGAAACAAGATGGATACATATCATGGAGGATGGCATGTATTTTACTTAAGGTTTCATGGAGTTTTATCAACTTCTTTTCAAGTTATCTATACAAAACAATCTGCTATACTTTTAGTAGGTAAGTAGCAAACTAGCTAAGTGCATGAATAAAAGTGTGATTATATGGCTTTAAAATGACATATATAAGATTATAACATGTTTATCTAATAATTCCAATCCTAAACTATCAAGATATCATAAGTATAACTTCTGTGAATAAGAAAGTCAAGTTGGGAAAGTTTTACCTTAAGTTAGCCTACAAAAGTTCCAAATTTTCCACTAGAAAACGAAGTTGAAACCTAGTTTTTTGAAGACAAATATTTGTCGACAACAAAATAGTTATGTTTTTGATCTTTTGGTGGTAATGTCTTGTGATTTGGTGACGTGTGGTGGTGGTAAAGTAAAAAGGCGCTAAGGTATGTAGAGGGGTCTAATAGCTCCTTTTGTTTTCTTTCCTTTTTCCTTTGGTTTTTGTTTGGATTTCTTGCAAGTGTTTTCTAGGGTTTTATATGAGTGAAGAATGAGATTAAATGAGGGTTTTGAATGTGTGAAATGTTAGATATTAAAGGTGGATTAAGGGAGACAAAAGGTGGCTATTTTGGGATAAAGGTATATAGTCTCCTCTTAATACTATTGTACTTTATTTGCTTTTTTCCAAATGAGTGGGGATTCTATCTCTTAAGGGACAAGTTTCCTTTAATTCCCAATTAATTCTTTGTCATTTGTTCTTAATTGAGTTTGACTTTCTACTAACTAAGATGTAATGAGACTTGGTAGATGGATTAAAGGATAATTAAGCTAGTTAATTGTAATTGTACTTAATTAAGCAATTTAGGCTTAATTAGGGTATAACTAGGGTCTTACCATATTTTATGACTTTAATTAAGTTCATTTACCTATATAACTTTGTTTGTTAGAGCCCTTTATTAGTCGGGACCGGCTAGAGTTTTCAAACTGTGTATAAAGGTAGCAATTTATGGTTTCCTAATGATTGGAGAAATTATTTGCGATTAGCTAATAGTTTAGGGATATACTTAGGGTTTATTAGTTGAATTAGGGTTTTAGACTTCCAATCAAGGTTTTACTCAATCTATTAATATTTTCCAATCATTTTAAGGTTTCCTGCATATTAGGGTTTTTATGGTTTCACACTTACGATTAAAGTTTTACTCTTTTTAGGGTTTTTCAACTTATTATTAAGGGTTTGTGATTTACAATTTAAGGTTTAATCTTTTTATTTAGGGTTTTTATTATTATATCTTAGGCAATTCTAAGGGTTACCTATTTACTCTTGTACTTGACTCCAAGTTCAAATTCGAATGTTTACGGGGTTCATATTGTCTCCTTAAGTATAATACTTACATTCTTAAGGAGATATTTTCATATAATTACTTTAGTTTCATATGATTAATCATTCTTGATTTATAATTAATTATGATATAAAACCTAATTAACAAATTAAGGTGTAATTAAGTTTCTTAATCTTAATTACTAGTACACTTAGCACAAATTAAGTGCATTTTAGGGCTTAATGTGTCAAATTAAGTTAGTTAAGCCCATTATGTAATCTTGTCCAATTAGTTTAAGGAATTGAGATAATTATTACTATTCAAGTATGTTTTAGAGGATAGAATAGGGTTTTAGGGCAATTAATCTATTAGTCTCCGATTGATGAATAGTTTTATTATTTAATCAGAGTACAATAGTTGGATTAAGGTTTTCAACTTTAGATTAGGGTTTTACAATCATTTTAAAAGTTTGCATGTATTAGGGTTCCAATTAGGATTTTTGTGTTCAAATGTTCATTTTAGGGCTATAGTATTCGTTTTAAGGTTTTGAATTCATTGATAAGGTTATCTATACCAATATTAATTTTTGGTTTAACTTACCCTTTATTATTTTTAGAGAGCTCTCATGAGCTTCAACTATCAACCTCTTTCATATTAGGGTTTGGGTTTTTCGTTAGATTAGTTTAACCTTGGGAGTTGAAATTAATTATTGGCATTTGTTTATAAGATTTTAGGGCTTTTGAGTGTAGGGGTCAACTAAGGCTTAAACTACCATCTAGGGTTTTAGGAGTTTGAGTTTGGGTTTTTGAGAGTAGTCTTTTAGGTTTAAGGTGAGTTATCTTGCTAATACTAAGAGTATCTTTCGAGAAATCTTATTAACTCTCAACCTCTTATCTAGGAAATTTGTGGGGTTTACATATCTTGCTAACCTATTCTAAGGACCTTTCTTTATGAGCCCAAAACTATTGAGGTGTTAATGCCGAACTATTTGAAGTCATAGATGTAGCTAACCTTATCCTGACAAAGTAGAGGTTGTTATGCAACATATCTTCAAACCTCTCCCCAAGTGACATACATCCCATTACCTGATTTGTACAACTTTGATGTCAAGATATTCTTTTCAACATGATTATGACTTTGTCCCTTTCTTTTTGTAACATAAAGAATGTATTAGATTTATTATTTTACAGCTTTTAGTAAATACAATTAATGTAATGTTTCCCTAGCCTTGTGAGTATAAATACTCCACCATTATAATCATTGTAATCGATCATCTTTTTCAATGTAATGAACGTCTCATTTTTTAGTACCTCTCCTTTATGAGGAAACCTCCCTTAGCTCTTATCAATCTCTTAAGCAAGGATCATGGTGAATGACCCACGAACTTGGGCTAGTGTATTACATTTGGCGAGTTACTATCTGTGTCATGTTTAGGTGGTGCGTCACATTTGTTGGAACAACTCATGGATTGCTTAACCCTCTACCTTAAGGAAAGACCACCTAAACCTATTACATTTCCTTCAATAACTTTGAAGGACCCATCCATACTATGGTAAGACCTAGTCATAAACACACCTGTAGTCCCTCGTATCATATCATTAGGTCTCTCCAATACATAAATTTGTGAAAAAGAGTATCTCGAGAAGTTCAAGATTCTTAAATTTGAGAAATACAATGGAACCAATTATCTAATTTTGCACTCTTGTTTATATATGGAAAAATGGGAAGATATGCCTAATATGATCTTTGATGGTTTAAACAATTTAAAATAACCCCATAGATTCCACCCTAATATGGTAAACATAGCTAGATTTGATAAAAATCAACACATAGGATGAATTGGCTAGACACTAAACTAGTTTAAAATCAATACTATAGAAGTTTCCACACTCTGATAGTTGATGTGAAATGCATGAAGAAGAAAGTTGGTAAAACTCGCAAAGAATGCACCTAAGGATGGAGGGGCAAGGCTTCCATAAATATTGCCTTCCTTATTTGAGAAAGATTTAACATATGTGTTCATTAGTACCATAGGTAATAAATCCTTACTATAGTCAACAATGCCCATATAACATCAAGCTTGGAAGATGTTATAGCAGCATGAAGCTAAATTGAGGATGAAATTGCATTAAGGAGGCTTCCAAGTTCAAGCCCATATGAGAAAAAGAGAAAGATAGCTTCATAATATAGGAAACCAACCCCACATCAAAAAAAAAAACCAACAAGAGGAAGTTACATGATTGAATCAAGCCCTAGGTATTAAGTAATGTTTAGATGCTATCAAAAGGAAAAAGAGGAGATCACATCATTGTAATGAGTGTCAAACATGATGATATCCCCTAAGAGTTATAAAGTAGTTCCATTCATCTACAATCATGCCAATACTTGTTCATTAGTTCATAAACTGATCCATTTAAGAAAGGCATATGGCCCTATAGTGGAATCTAAAAAGAAAAACACATAGAAAGAAGCAGTTAAGGAAACAAGCCAAGTTAAAAACCAAATAAAAGTGAAGGTAGAGGCTTGATTCCTAAAAATTATAGGAGCTAGAGATCATAAGATATGAACTGATTAATAAAGTTTCCAACTTAGATTTCCCTCATAAGCTTGCTGTTTCCAACAATGTCTCGTATGGATGCCTTAATCAAAATATTACAAGAGGTGAAAGTCTTTAGGGCATTTCAATTGAAAGGCTAGGATTAGTGCTTAACTCATTCTTCACATTCTCTAGACAAGTTAAGAGAGGTAGTCAATACACTAATTCCCTATTTACCATGGTGAGATACAAAGGAATGATAGTGGTGTGAGTCCCAATCAACAATGGGTCATCTAGTGATGTCTACATGTGTCAACTCTAAGCTTCCTAAGATCAACCCATCAAATACCAAACCTTGTTCTCATACAGTTTAAGACTTTAATGGAGCGAAGGTTGAACTTCCATCTATAACCTTTTTTCTTTTTTTCTTTTTCTTTTTTTTTTTTTGACTCCTTGTTTTATCTTTGTGATGATTTTTTTCTTTTGGTATAGAGATTAGCAAGTTTAAAATTTATGAGCAACATTATAAATTTTATCAGGCATTTTATTAAAGAAATGAAAATTAATATTAAGTCATTGTTTTTTACCTTTTGAAAAAGGTTCACCTAGCAATTGCCTTTTTAGTTTTTTTTTTTTCCCAAAATTATGTCAAAAACAAAAAAGAAACAAAACAATAGCCATATGATAGGTTCCACTCTTGCTTTCGTGCTATAAGTTCTTAACTTCAAAAGTTAATGTTGTTTAGATAATTATAATTTTTTTAAATAATGATCCATGCAATTTACCAAGTATTTTATAATGGCTATTGAAAATGAGCCATTTATTATCTTCTCCAAAGAAATCGAGGGATAAGACCAAGAACAAAAAAATATGACAAAGAGAGTGAACATTGAAAATCCTGTATTATAATCGATTTATTTTTACATAGGAAAAAAAATACAAATTTAATCCTCAATGTTTACTACTTTTCTATTTGAGTTCTCAACCTTCTTTTTTTTTTTCCATTTTATTCCTTAAAATTTGTAAAAATTTGCAAATGAGAAAATTTATTAATGATGTGAACTTTTCCATTAGTTAGTGACACATAGCACAATTCTATTGGTATAGGTAATTGTATAAAATAAATATAATAACATAATTACAAAAATTATATAGAATTCATTAAAAATATTTAAAAAGTATAAAAAAGGAAAAAGTGTAAAAAACTTAAAAATAAAAATATATGCACTTATATATAATAAAAATATATTCATATATATTATTTGATAAGATTAAAAATTTTAAGAAAAAATTCTAAAAATTCTAAGAAGAGAAAAAGCTTTAAAAAGTTAAAAAAAAAAATAGTTCTGCTTAAAGGCAGCATGGTGGCCACCTATAGGAGTCCAAACAACCACTACCTTGGCATAGGGCATGGGTGGAAAGGCCAAAACAATATAGTAGGTCGAATTTACTGACCATTGGCCATAGGTGGCCGCTCACATCCCTAATGGGGGTTGTTTAAAAGAGCAAAAAGAAGAAAAAAGAAAAAAAAAAAAGGGAGGGAAACCAATCAAGTTTCTACTTTGTTTTCATTTTCTTTATCTCAAACTATGGTAGTTGCTAATCCCTTATAAGGCATTACGCAAGTCCCCAATGGGGCAAGCAACCACCTAAGACTAGTTGTACATCTATTCAATCTAGTTTAGTAAGTGGGTCGTAACCCACCATTATGTTTTAGCCATTCCGACCACTAGAAACCTTTTTTTAAATAATTTTTCTAGTTTTTCCTCTTTTATTTTTCAAAATTTTCATTTTTTTTATTTACTCAAATAATATATATGTACATCTATATTTATGTCTATATTATTAAAGCAGAAAGTACTTCTTTGGTGTCTTTAGTGTCTTTATTATTATTATTTTATTTTTTAATTTATAAAACTATCCCTATTAGTTAATTTATTACCAGAGAGTCCCTATTATCAAATTTATATAGATAGATTTCAATAAAGGATATATTTGTTATTCAAGAAAAACTAAAACAAATTTGGTAACAAAATAATGTTATCAAGAAAAGAAATTTTTCCATTTTAAGAACTTAAGAATTAATTATAACTTAATACTGGCTAATTTATATTACATGTAGTACTATTAATTTACCAACAAACTAAATGTTTTGTGTTGATTGCCTATTCTTACATTGTACTTAGAGAAAAAAGCATTATACAAAAGTAAATATATCTTCGTTAAACTTTTTTATCAATGCCAATATATATATATATATATATATATATTATTAAAGCATAAGAACATGACTTTTGGTTTTTTTTTCTTATTTTCCTACACACCCACTCATAATTTTAATATTTCATATTATCCATCATTATTAATTTTATAATAATGCTATTTATTATGACTCTATATATAAATTACCATAATTCTACGATATAGAAAATTTTATATTTTAAACCAATACTTTGTTATTTGTCTCCACATCTATATTAAGGGGAAAAAAAGCAAATTCATTAAATGTAAACTACCTTATATGTCACAATATTGAAAAGTTGACCGTTTATAATAATTGCACGACAAGCCTCTCTTTGTAGTTAAATTACAATAATATACTTCAATATGCCTTAACGGTAAAATTATAGTATTATATATTAATGAATAACAAAGACAATGTAAAATGATTATTATATAATCTATAATGTTAAAGAAAATGAAGGGAATTTTGATGTCCCTTTTTACTCCAATTTTTCAAAATAACGCAAAAATATATTAGTGTCTACAATGCTTTTCTCTTTACATATGCTCAATACTTTACTATTTCTTTCTCTAACCTTTTGATATCAATACAATATTTCAATTGCCATCACTATCAATTCTAATCTAGAATTCAAAACTTAAACCATTAATTTAAGGATAAAAATGTAATAATAATAATTTATGTTATTGTTTTTGCCATTAATGATACATTTTATTTCTCATCAATATCAATCTCAATTAAGAATTTTATAAATATAATATTAAAGTCTTACACCACTTTATGGCTATAAGAAAAATTTATCTTATTTCACTAGTCATTAATAATATGTTTTAGTTCTTACCAATTTTTTCTACAATAATAAATTCTAAGGCCACTTTGGTTTCTTACAACTAAATAAGTAGAACCTTCTTTTTTTTTTCAATTAATAGTACATTTCAATTAAAACTCTATGACTTTATTACTAAAATTTAAAATGCCATCCTTTTTATTGAGAACTTTTAATAATTTATTGTTGAAATTAAAATTTCTACGATTTGATTGCAAGAATTAAAAAAATTAAATAAAAGTTGTAATGGGCTTTTAATTTATTTTTTCTTTATTTTTAGTATATGCATCACGGGTGTAAATTCTACTAGTATTATTAAAGCCAAAGAAGAGGTGGTTTGGTGTCTTTTTTATTATCTATGTATCATATAATTTATCATTACAATTTCACGATACATATGCAAATGTTATTTCACACTAAGGCTCTATATGTCAACCAATCATTTCTCTTTTTCATACCTGGATTATAGCAAAGTTAATTATGATGACCTTCATTCATCATGTCAAAATTGGTTAATCAATAACGCTTGACCTAAGACCGAAAAATTGACCCTCGAATGAGAAGGGATTAAGTGTTGAGAGCATCAACTAGGGTCAATAAAAAATACTATAATATAATTTATATTTATGTATAAAGTAATAAAAATTACCTACATCTATGAAAATTGAAAGTTGAGATCTTTTTATAATTTATTTTTTTATTTCTCTTTGATCTACATTTTTTTTAGTACCTTAGTTATGGCAAATCGCCATACATCGCACAAAGATTGAGAATTAACCCCCTTATCAATCATTGCCCTTTCATGCAACAAACAAGGTTGCTTCTACTTCTAGTTACTCCAAGTCATTCAAATAAGCATTGTCATAGCAAAATAATTAATCATACCATTCACTTAACTTCATAAATATAATCAAGTCTATGGGATATTAAATCACCAGAACATGAGTAATCTGGATAAGTAGACTCGAAAGCTACTAAATTTGAAAATATGTCTTTAAAAGGATAAATTCTAACTATTTATCTCAAATATCCACTCCATGACATAAGTCTTTCCATAAACCTTCCTAAGTTTGTAACTAACCTCAAGCATATCGTGACCTGACTTAACAAAAAGAAATTCTTACATCAAAAGAAATTTGTAGGAGTGTAAGCTTATGCTTAGTGAGCTCATGCTTAGTAAGCTATTCCCTCCTACTATGCCTTCAAGCAATAATAATTAACAATTATATTAATGCATGAAATAAGTAGTATGCTAAACAAGTACATGCAATAGCCTAGGAATTGTATGCAACTCAAAATTATGCTTTCTGTATTCAAGATTAGAGATTATTAACCAACATAAACCATCAACTCGATTCTAGTACCTAAGTTTTTATCCATAATTTATACCAATGCGCTACATATGCACATATATATATATACTTTACATTGAAAAAAAAAAATAATACGTACATTTTAGAACTTGAAAATCTCAAGCCTAGCGGTATGGTAGCCTTTGCAGTCCATGTGATACTCCCTAAGTGAAAGTCATAAGACACACTCCTTAGCCATATAGTTAACATCTTTTGGCACCTAGTAAGGCTATAGGCTAAGACAAGAACTTAATAATATGGCGCTATAATGTACTCTCAAATAATCCCTTCAAGAGCTCTTGCTACTATGACTCTTTTTCCGCCTTCCCCATAAGATGGAGATCGGTATGGATAAAATGCAATGTCATGATATGCATGATCCAATTAGTTATTAGCCAAGTTGGTGCTACATTGATTAATTTTAAGCGACCAACCAATTCAGTACATATAAGCAACAATCCTATAAGTACCTATCATGCAAGCACTTCTCATTCTTATAACTATAATAGATAGTCTGGCAACCAAGGACATCACACGTGCATAATCCCAACCTCACATGCAACCAATTATCATCATATATATAATATTCAGTGCAACTAACTACAAGTATAATCAAACAATGAGTCATCGGGAAGTTACTCACGTAGCCATAACCATTAGTCGTAGTAGTCAAGTGGCAAGTCATCCTCAAAATTAGTGTCACTTGATCAAAATAAATGAGGAAAAATAAGAATTTATTATTTTATGATTTCACCCTATTTAGCTTCTATAATTTATTTCTCTTATATTATCACTTATCCTCATGTTCTTCTCAATTAAACTAAATTCTTCGATCGCATGTAACTTTCTCGTTTTAAAACTGATTTTTATGATCTTATAGTTGATTTCCATCATTTTCAAACATACATTTACATGGTGTGGTCAAATTTGATGTTATGGTCAGAATAGTAGCAAGTTCTCCTCATATGCTCCTCTTTAACATTGTTTTGTGCTATCGAGTTTTCCATTTTGTGAGTTTGATTAGTTTTAGGCCTCGATTCATTATTTTGGCTTTATTACTCATATGTGACAGTTCATTAAAGTATTACATCCATTCTCTCCCTTCATTCTATCTCTTATTCTAGAGGCTTTTAAGTGGGTTTTTTTTTTTTTTTTTTGCCTTTTGTATGCTTAGTTCTTATGATGGGCTTACTAAGTGTTTCAGTGAGCTTAAGCAATTCTTTAGTAGGCTGTTTTTAAATATTTTAAATATCTTTTGGTGCTACCTAAGATGGTTCCTCTTAGGTTTAGGAAGGTTTTAGGTTCAATTATAGCCTTTAGGTCTTCTATCTCTATCTTATTAATATTGTTTAGACCTTTGACTACTACATTTCTAAGTATACTTTCATTACTGTCTAAATCTGGTAAGTTGAAGTTTGGCACCTTAGGATCCATTTCTAAGCTCGTTTTAAGGATTTTGGCCCTAAATATCTACTTAGGGCATTAACCAACTCATCATTCAACTTAGTGCTTACTTAACTATTGTTTTCACTTTTTATTTGATAATTTATCCTACTTTATTCTTAGAATAAATCTAGAATGCATGGTAAGTGGGGCATTTGATATTGTCATATGATTTGTGGATGTTTTCCTCAGTTCCACTTCATACATTTACCATACAATCATCTAGGTGCATTTTTATGCTTAAATATCCTCCGTTAAGTTAAGGAAACTTCCTTGGGGGTGTTTTAAGGTCTATGTCCAACATCATAAAGGAAGCCATCTCAACTTCATTTTTGTGTTCTTGCTTCTTATGAAGCTTTCTCATTCATTGTATCTAAGTATACCCTTATCATATGTTAGCTAATAAGAATGTAGTTGCATATGTCTACTACTCAACTAGATAATTCTAAGTGAACCACTACTCATTGATCTGAAAAGCTCATAATATACTAAGAAACATCACATGGTAAGGAAGGAAATAATTGATGCATGGAATATCATTAGGTTACACAAAGATAAAGAAGACTTTACTAAGTCTTAATGATGATAAGTGGCACCCTAAAGAATGTTCCCCCTTAATTCTATCCTAAGTCCTTATGCTTGCCAACTACTTGATTCTTCAAGTCCATGTTAAGCTAGGGAGCTTATGAAGTGAAGAAGCTTTGATGTCTCCTAAGGTAACCAAGCTTGTAGGTAGGCATATGTAGCTTCTTTAGAAGATTCAAAGGCAAAGTTGAGGTTGATTATGGAGTGTGAGGTTAGAGTTTGCTTCAAGGGACGGTAAGGGTGGTTGGGCATGGAGTCTTGGTACCAAAACCTAGGTTTGTTATGGTGGTGAAATGAGGGAATCACAAATAGTGGTGATGGAAAATTTGATGGTCAGTTGGGGGCTTTGTTTGTGGCTTCTTATGTTAGTCCTTTAGTGTTGAAAAGAGGGCAATGGGGAGTAGAAAGTAATAGATTAACGAGGTCCATTAGAGAGTCATTGGTATGAGCTTTCATGGAATAAATCAAGTGATGCGATGCCCTTACTAGGAGCACCAAATCAGCGGCTTGAAAGGGGAGGAGTGGCTTACCTTATATCTTCCTTTTCCTAACTTGGTTTGATGGAAATAGTGACATATGACAACTTACTACAAATTGTATAACTTGTTTAAGGATTTGAGTAGGGTTTTGTTTTGTCAAACTTAGGGATTTGTTATGCTTTTTCAAATGTTCTCCCAGCCAAATATTATATCTTAGAGTCATGTTACATTTGAGACAAAAAGAAAGAAAGGGAAAGGTTTTAGAGTGGTCAGTGCTAGGCTTTAAGGAGGAAGCGGGTACATGCATCTTCATACTTCCCTTTCTAGTTGTTGGAAATAGTGGCCTTATGATATTTAACTATCTATGGTAAGTCCTGTATAGGGTTTTAGGGTGAATTTAGTCTTGTCAATCCTAGGAATTTTGTTGAACTTTACAAAGGCTTTATCCTAACTATTGTTACAACTTAATGTTAAGTTAAGTTTGAAATAAAAATGAGAAGGAAAGGGAGTAGGGGATGTATGCCAACCCTAGTCTCACATATAGGCTTCCAAAACTTCCATATTGTTAAATTATTGAGTCTTGATTAATTTGACTAAGTGAAAAAGTTTGAATTTAACCTATGATTCTTCTATTGATTAAGTTCATTTCAAGATAGGTTCTAGATTTTCAAGTTCAATTAGAGCTTCAACAGGTTTAAGGTTTTCAATTTAAGGTTTCACTAAGTAAAGGAACTTCACTACATTAGTGTTTAGGGCTTTAGTAAGTTAAGGACCTTTACTAAGTTTAGCATTTTCATGTTCGTTCATGTTCGAAATGTTAACTTCTATATTCTTGATTTATAATTAGTTTGGTAATTAAGTTAGTTGATCCTTGGGAATAACTTGGGAGGGCTTAAGCTGTATTTAATCAATTGCCTAAACTTATAAGGTTTACATCTACACCACCCCCCTCCTCTTCAAAATAAGTTTTGTCCTCAAAACTTAGACATATTTGCTTCTTCAAATAATCAAGGGTATTTGCTCTTCACTTCGTCTTTGGCTTCCCAAGTAGCCTCTTCTCCTTCATGATTCCTCTATAGCACCTTTACTTGCCTAATCTCTTTATTCCTTAACTTCTAGACTTTTCCATTTGTGATTCAAAATAGGTGTTCTTCATATGTAAGATTCTCCTTAAGTTGTATCGACTCTAGCTCGATAATGCGATCTAGGTTGAGGATGTGCTTCCTCAATACCAACACATGAAACACATTATGAATCCCCGTCATGTTTGGTGGTAGTGCCAACTGGTACATGAGGTTTTCCACTCTTAAGGATCTTAACTAATCCGATATATCTTAGACTTAACTCACCTTAGGTTCTTTCTCAATATATGCTTTTAATTGGCCTTACCCTCAATTATACAAGATATTTAACTCCAAATTCTAGTTCTAGTCTTTTCATGTCAGCTCAACATTTTTTCCTATCCTGAGCCTCTTTCATCTTTTACTTGACAATGGCCACCTTATTTATTGCTTCTTAAACTAGGTCCAATCCCAAGGCTGCTTTCTCTATAGCATCCCAAAACAATAAGGAATGACACTTCCTCCCATATAAAGCTTCATACAATGGCATCTAGATAGTTGAGTGATAACTATTGTTATATGCAAACTCGACCAAAGGTAAATGAGTGTTCCAATTTCCTTTAAACTCAATGATGTAAGTTTGTAGCATGTCATCTAGGGTCTAAATCACCCTCTCAGATTATCCATCCTTTTAGGAGTGATTTGATATACTAAACTTCAAGTTGGTTTCCAACACTTTGTATACACTCTCCTAAAACATAGATACAACCTGGGATCTCTATCTGATACTATTCCCACTAGTAGTCTATGTAGTCATGTTATCTCCTTCAAATATATCCAGGCCAACTTCTCTAAGGAATAAGCCATGTTAATGGGTAAGAAAAGTGTCAACTTAGTAAGTCGATCCACTATGACCAATATGGAATTATGTTCTACCACAGTCCTCAGTAACCTATACACGAAATCTATGGTGACTTAATCCTAGTTACACTTAAGTATAGGTAAGGGCTACATTAATCCTCTTGGTCATTGATATTCCGCTTTAACTTTTTAGTAGGTGTCACATTTAAGCATTAAGTTTGCTACACCTTGCTTCATTCTACCTCATCAAAAACTCTTTTTAGGGTCCCAATACATCATAGTCCCCTTAGGATGCATCATGTATCCAGAATAGTAGGCTTCCTTTATGATTTCTTTCTGAAGTTCAAAATTATCTAGCATGCATATCCGTCCTTTCATTCGAATCATGACATCCTCGTCATAACTAAAATCGGTGTATTTTCTAAGGACCATTTGTTCCTTCACTTGATTCAAGGTAGGATCTTCCATTTATGGCTCTCTTATCCCCTCTTTTAATGTTGGTTCAAGTTTTAAATTTGAAAATTCCATGTTGGCCTTGTGCTGAGAGAACTCTAAATTCATCCTTTCAAATTTCCGATCAATTCCTTTTGATTAGTAAGGAGTGATACAACTTCAGCATGGTTCTTTCTACTTATGGCATTTGTGACAACATTTAATCTTCTTGGAAAATAATTGATGTTAAGGTCATAGTCTTTTATTAGCTCTAACCAACATCACTACCTCTTATTCAACTCCTTCTACGTGAAGAGATACTTTAAGCTTTTATGGTCAATATAGATTTAACACCTCACACCATACAAGTAATGTCTCTATAACTTCAAGGCAAAAACCATAAGGGCTAACTCCAAATCATGAGTAAGGTAATTTCGCTCATGAGGTCTTAACTGTCACCAGGCATAAGCGATCACCTTCCCATTGTACATCACTACATACCCAAGCCCATTCTTTGAATCACTATATATCGAAAAGTGCTCTTCATTATTAGGAATGACTAAAACTAGTGCTGACACTAATCTCTTTTCAACTCTTGAAAGCTTTCTTCCCTTTTCTCATTCCACTCAAACTTCTCATTATTCTATGTCAACTAGGTAAGTAGTCAAGCTATCTTTGAGAAGTCCTTCACAAACTTTCTATAGTACCTAACCAATCTAAGAACATTTTGCACCTCAATGACATTTTCTAGTCACTTCCAATCAATTATGGCCTTACCCTTTTCCAACTCTATTGATCTCCTATCTCCTAAAATGACATGTTTAAGAAAAGATATCCTCCTTAACCAAAAACCACATTTTGATAGCTTGGTATAGAGCTTGTTTTCTCTCAAAGTTTGCAACATTAGTCGCAAATGTTCCTTATATTATTCAGGTGAAGCGGAACACACTAAAGTATCATCAATGAATATGATCATACATTTATCTAAGTATGATCTAAACACCTAATTCAGCAAGTCCATGAACACTACTAGTGTGTTTGTCAATTTGACGGGCATCACCAGAATGTCATGATGCCCATATCTCATCTTAAAAGCCGTCTTAAGTACATCCACTGGCTTAATCCTCAACTGGTGATCTTATATCTTGAATCAATGTGTGAAAAACCACTTGCACCTTGTAGTTGATCAAATAAATCATCAATATAAGGCAAAGGGTACTTATTCTTTATAAGGACCGTATTCAAATCCCTATAATCAATGCAAAGTCTAATGGAACCATCCTCTTTCTTTACAAACAACACAAGTGCTCCCAAAGGTGAGACACTAGATTTGATGAATCTCTAGTCCAACAATTCTTGCAATTGTTTCTTTAATTCTTTTAATTCCATCGGGGCCGCCCTATAAGACGCCTATGGAATTGGCTCAAAGCCCGATATTAGATCAATAGTAAAGTCTATCTCTCTCTTTAATGGCAAACTCGATAACTAGTTCAAAAACACGTTTGGGAATTCGTTTACCTCTTAAATATCCTCTATTCTTAGCTTCTCAGATTCTACTTAGATAGCATTCAACCAACTCATCTCTAACACCGATTCAAAGGAGCTTAATTCATGTGCTCCTACAAGTGCTAAGTCACCCTTGAATTCTACTATGATCCATTCACATCCTTAAAGTTCATCTTCTTTTCCTTACATTTAATGGTAGCTCCAACTATTGTCATCCAATTCATACCTAATATTACTTCATACTTACTCATCTCAATGAGGATTAAATCAAAATTGCTACTATGGCCTTAAATGTCGAGTTGACACTTCTTAACCATCTCCTTCATCATTACAACACTTCCCATAGGTGTTTTCACATCGAAACTGGATTTGGTGGCAATTACGAGCAATTCTACTTTCTTTGCCACTTCTAGAACAATAAAAGAATGAGTGGCTCTAGTGATGAACAAAGTATACAATGAATGCCCTCTTAGATCAATATTCCTTGTTTCAAGAGTTCAAATTAAGTTTTACAAGTTTATGACCATTGACTCTTATGTTTCACATATCGTGTTAAGATACATTAGGTCTCCATTATCAAGGTAAATTTAATTATATAAACTAACTTAAGGAAAGATAAAGTACATACCAGCTATCAACTCGATATAGGGATATCTTCCACTTCCTCATAATAAATCACTTCTTTCTTAGGGTAGTCTTCGAAGTCCCATCCTATAGACTCTGTAAATTTAACCTTCTAAACATAGTGTCAAACTTGAGTATCGTAGACATTTCCCTAAGTCAACAAAACTATATAAAATGAAAACCTACTAAAATTTTGAACTTGGAACTTAAAACGAACTCGAAAGACCCAATGATATAATTTGGAAACCCTTATCATGCAAGAAAACCCCAATCCCTACATACGTATACTTTGAAAAGAAAAATGTAAACCTAAACTTAATAGAAACCGTAAATATCAAATAAAAAAAAATTTTAAAACTTTATAAAATTATCTTAACACTTGAAAAGCCATAAATCAATAAAATTGTCAATAATTTTGGGAAATCATATAAAACTGATAACAAATGAATCAAGGATTATTTCAAGTAATAATAAACAACAAAACTAAGCTAGTTAAAGGAGTAAAATAATAAATTTACAAAAATTATTTTACTTGCGTACATAAGTAACCCCACAATATGTATATATACAAATATATTATTAAGCAATTTCCTTTTCTTAATCTATCATATGATATATATATATATATATATGTTGCATAATAAAGCGGTGTTCCCAAATAATTAAGCCAAGTGATCCTTAAGCCCTTAAGTGTAAGTAAATTATTCCTGAGTTGGTGAAAAACCCTAAAATATACATAATCTCGCTCGAACTCTAAATTATACAAAAACTCACTCGAACCCTAAAACCTAAGATGATCAAGGACTTACGATCCTAAATAAATAATTAAAAATATAATTTCAATAAATTTTATTTAACTCTAGAAAACTCTAAAATTTCTTAAGAGGCAAATCACAACCTACAAATTAATTTGAGAACCAAACCCTAAAAGAATTTCATATAAAACAATTCCCTTATTTTCACTTATAAGCCATGTTATGTATGGATAAGTTGTAAACCCTACTTGTTAGTGAACTTATGACTCAACTAAGAACACTTCCCAAATGTTCCCAAGGATAAACTAAGCTAAAAATCAAAGTTTACATTTAAAAATGAATTTAATTTTCCAATTCGAAACCCTATTATTGATAAAACTCGAATATGAGAACCATAGACTCTAAACCCAAAACCTTAAAACAATTAAGGACTTGTAATCCTAAACGGCTAATTAAGAATTTAATTTGAATAATTTTAATCAATTTTAGAAATTTTCATAATTTTATAAAAATTAAATCATAACTTACAAATCAATTTAAGAGATAAACTCCAAAGGAATTTCATATCAGACAATCTCCTTATCGTTATACAAAAGATTTGTGCATATGAATAAGTAAACTAACCAATCATCCTAAATAACTTATCAATTGATAAATATAAACCCTACTTTTAGAGGGCATATGATTCAATTAAAAGTATTGTCTGAACGTTCCCAAGAATCAATGAAATTGAGAACTTAAGTTTACATTTAGAAACAAATTAAATTTTTCCAATTCAAAAACCAATTATTGAGAAAACCTAAGCTTGAAGAACTACAAGCTCTAAACTCACCTAAGACCCTAAACCCTAAAACATTTAGGGAATTTTGACCCTAAGTGATTAATCGATAATTTAATTTGAATAATTTCATTCAACTTTAGAAATTTTCACAATTTCATAAAAATCAAATCATAAATTACAAAACAATGTAAGATAAAAACTCTAAAACAAGTTCCTATAAGATCATGCCTTTATCTTCATGTCTAAACCTTACACATCAATAAGTAGACCAATCAATCACCTTAGATGTTTTATCAATTGAGAGTTGGAATCATTTATCAATTGAAAACTTATCAAAATCTAGTAATAAGACATTTTCCTTATCACCTCTTCACTTATACTACATATGGACAATTCTTCACAAGATTTCACATGCTTAACTTCATTAAATGAGACAAGACCATTGCATGACCCCAAAGGACATTAAATGGTAGATTTAAATAAGGAGGAAAGGGGGGGGCCATGCTCTTGTCTTTCAACCATCAATCACTTTCTCTTACACACTACTATTCACCTCTTAATGCTTACATCATCAATAGTTGCAATTGTTGACTTTTATGTAAGCTACAAGACAATCAATTAAAACTTCTTGCACACACTTTTTCTCTCATTCAAAAATCTGCCACTCTCTTCCTCTTTCACTCTCATTTTCACTTCCTTCTCTCACTTTAAACACAAATTAAAAGAAGAAATTCAACCCTACAAAAATCCTCCATTCGGCCGCCACTTCTAAGTCCCACTCACGGCACCCCCATTTCGTTTTCTTGTATCATTTTCTTCCAACATCTAAGCTCTTCTAGAACCATTAGAACCTTCCATAAACCCCATTCCAAAAGATCAAACAATTCGGGTTTCCAAAAGGTTGCAAAAAGAGGAAGCAAAGTTAAGAGCTTAAGTGGAACCTTTGTGCACAACCACCATATTTTGCTTTAAGGACGAGTAAGTATTTCTTGTGATTAGTGAGTTAGTATTTATGTTAGGATACTTTGATTTCTTGAAGATATGAGTATGATTTAAGTTGTTATAACACCAAAGACCATTCTAAAAAACAAACTCATGAAACCCTTACATGAAGTTGAAATATGAGTATATAAAGTTGGTGTTTTGTAAAGAGACTTGTTTAAGACTTTGAATGGAAGATTTTAAGTCAAGAAAATCTTGAAACAAGAACTTGAATGGAAGATGAGCATGCTGGACGTAAGGGTTCAATAGTCATTTGGATGTTGATTTTATTTCCATTAAGTTAAACATGCTCAAATCTAGACTTAAGTTAAAGAAAAATTCATCACATGAAGTTTTATAAAGAAACCAACTTTGTATGATATGAGCTATGATATGGAAGTTGTAATAAGTGTAAGATCTTCTATTTCTTTGTGTGAAGCATGAGTTAAAGAATCATCTTACAGAAGACAAGTTAAGTTAAGATTTGGATACAAATAGTTTAAGTGCATGATCTAATACCTAAACTTAAGCAAATGATGAAACAAGTTGAAAAACCAAGTGAGAACCTCTTGGAATCATCATGACCAGATCTGGAACATAACTAAAAGCCACTTAAAAATATGATAAAACCAAGTGAACAAAGTAAGAATATCAACCAAAGCAAGTATAGCAAATATACTAAGCCTAAAACTCAAAACCGAACCTAAAACTCTCAAAACAAGCCTAGAAATTTAAGTTGGGCCTTCAATAAAATTATGACCAGTACTTTAAAACATTAAGAGAGGTTATTTTGAAGCCACAAGAAATCCACCTAAGACTCCATAGGCCCAACAAAGTCACTAACTTTAATTTAAACAAAAAACAAGCCCATTTGACAACTTAAGCCCACCAAAGAGCCCATGAAGTGATTGTTAGCTTTAGAAGTATAAATCAAAGTTGTAAATCTGATCTCAAGGAGTATTTTGAGCTTATGATAAAACCTTAAGACCAAGCCCAAAGAATTTCCCAAGTTACCAAAAGGCCCATTAACCAAACAAAGCCTAAAAGCACTCTAAATCATGAGGATCACTACTATTCTGACCTATGGGCAGTTTTGCATGCCTAATCACGAAAATACAACCTCACCACATTAAATAACACTTGAAAAGGATGAAGATTGACTATAAGATCATAAAAATTGGATCTAAAACAAGAAAGTTATACGCGATTGAACTTTTAAGTAAAACTGGGAAAAATTATGAAACCAAGTCAAAAGTATAACTTAAAGGGTTTTAGCTTAGTTTTCTGGGTTTTAGCTTAGTTTTCTAGGTTTTATTTCAAATCCTTATAGTATCGTATTTGCGATGTCAGGGGACCTGGCTTTTGGGAGACGACCTATCCCAGATTATTTTGATTGATCCGCATGGCTGAGTAAGTAAATTCTTGATGACTCTACTTGATTTTGCTTGTAAAATAGATGTACGTAAACTTATATTTATAAATTTGGATGCTTATGGGATATGGGAAATACATGTGTATGAATTTATAGATGAATGCAATGACTTGTTAATTATATTTAATAATGGGAATTGTTTGCATTATATATACATGTGAATTGTGTGGAATGAAATTTTCTGATCACCCTGAAAATCGAGTTAATCACTTATATGATTAAGAAATCAAAATGAATCATGCATACCTCATATTGCATACAGATAACACCAACTGCCGCTTCATGTAGAAGATGGAAAGGGACTCACAGGAGGACGTATCTCCTACAGGACTGGGCACTAGCTATGTCATCATATATATTGAGTCTCTGTCCTAAGCTGATGAACTTACTAGGAGTCGAGAGACGCTAACTGTCGGTAAGGGGCTGAGTCTTGTAGCTTTTGCTTAGGGCATGTGTTTATGGATTGCAAAGGCCACCATACCGCTAGACTTAGGATTTTGAAAATATGATTTATTATTCGGTAATGAAAGTATATATATGTATATATATACATAGTTCTGTTTTGACTTAAGCACAATAGTGCTAATGAATTAAAACCCAAGGTCTAGAACTCAGATTTTGGTTTGGGTCAGTTAATTATCTCTAAACCTCGACTATAGGGGGCGTAATTCTAAGTCGTATGCAGTTCCTAGGCCACTACATCATTGTTTGGCATACTAATTGTTCATGCATTCATATGATTGTGCATCTAATAAATTTTACCATGCGGTATTGATGAGGGTAATTATCTCATTAAGTGTAAGCTTACACCCCAACAGTTCTTTTCCTTGCAGGTTAATCGATAGTTGGGAATGAGACAAGAATCGAGTGCAGAGTGCTACCATTGAATCAATATGATGAAAAGCTTGTGTAGTTAATTTAGAATGTTTCGGAAAAAGACTAATATTTCAATTAAATTTAGTATCTTTAGTAAGTTTAGAATTTTCTGGAATTGTTTATCTTATTTCACTATTTTGGTAGGGGATACCGATTCTCTACGGTTTTGAGGAATTGTCGAAAAATGGTTATCCATAATTATTCATATTATATAATGAGTTAATGAACTAAAATTTAAGACCTTAGTGAATAACTATTTAGAGACTTACAATCTCTGACTTGCAAGGTGATTTTCTTATCATAGGTGCACACATGATATAGAAATTATAGGCAATACTACTAGGCCCCTCTTAGGTTTGCTACACATCCTCTTTCTAAGTTGTACACTTAAGCAACATTTACAACTTGGGGTGATTTCCTTACCCTCCAACAATCTTCCTATAATGAGGTGTCTTATGGTTTATGTGGTAGTACCTTAACATTATGGGCATGTAGTGGCGAAATGCCCAACTTGCTTATAGATAAAGCAAGTGGTGGTGGCTTTCTTCAAACAATTTGCCACTAGGTGGTTTCCATCCTTGCAAAAATAGCACTTATTCTTGAGCTGGTTGCAATCTTGGGAGTAATGGCTTCCCTGGCATCTCCAATAAGTAGGCTTCCCATTTACACTTTCATTCTTCCTGTTAATCACCTTATTGGGTCTTAGAATTTTGCTTATCTTCGTGCCTGAACTCCTTAGTCCTTCAAATTTTCTTTTTCCAAACATAGATACCTTAGGCTTGATTGTTTTTTCTCCTTGTCCTTTTGCATTATCAATAACCTTTTCCTTCTTAACCATTTCTTCATAAGTCCTTGGTTGAAATTCTAATACCTTATTTTCATCTTGGGATCCAGTCCTCTTATAAAAATTTGCCTTTTCATCCAATCACTGTTATGGTACTCATGTGGGGCAAATTAAATAAGTTAGGTAAATTTAGTCTCATATTGATTGATCGTATGAGTTCCATTTCTTATTCAAAATAAGTTGTCACTATACTTCACCCGCATGCTCTTTGTAAAGCAATGCTCCATAAATTCCCCTTTGAAAGTTTCCCAAGTAATGGGTGGTCTCAAATTGCTTCTCCTAGTCTCTTACCAAGTCTGTGCTCTCAACCTCAATAGATATGTGCCATAATTGAATCTCAAATGGTATAGAACCTTAAAAGCCTCTATTGACCTTTCCACCTATAATATCCAATCCTTGACCTCATCAAACCAATTTTCATTCCCTTTAAAATACCAATTGTACTTCAAGAATTCAAGTAGTAGGCTACTCTGTAGTCGAGACTCTAGTAGAGTTAGGTAAGGATCCTTGGCTAGCCTTACTAGTAATGGAGGTAGTGGTGGTGATAGTGGAGGTGCTACTGGAGGTCCAACTATTGCCACTGAAGGTAGAGCATGCATATAAGGCATTGGCTTAGGAGGCTTTAGGGGTAGAGGCATCTAATTCCTTTCTAAGAGGGTCCTTAATAGTTCATTATTTCCTGTATCACCGTTAGTACCTTATCGATACAATTGGCTAGGATATCCTAATCTAGGTCCTATAGTAAGGGTGTTATGTTCACTAAGGGTTGTCCCCAATGCTTATGCCCACTAAAAATCAAATTCTAAAGGTAAGCTTAACATTATTAACTCAGGTCATAATTCCCAATCCTGTTATTTCAATAAAGTGTTTAGTCAACAACATAACTCAAATTCACGAAAAAATCATTGTTTCATTTCATTAAACATGGGTTACATTTCCATAATAGTCACTTTTGATAAACATACAATACATAAAGAGACATAAAGAAGTATGAGTACATTAGTTTCTAAAATACATAAAAGTCTACATATGTGGCTTCCTCGAAGTATGTAAAAATTCGCATGATTTGTTTGAAACACATAAAGTCCTCACTATAATTTCTCTCAAAATACAACAACACACAAGAATACATAATAGCCTCACTACATCAATCCCTCAAAGTACAAAACAGCAAATCAAAAGATCCATCAAATAGAAGTTTGAACTCCATAGTCGAGGAAAACATCTCTAGGGATACCTAGTAGAAGGTATTGCATCATCTCCATCTAACCATCTTGAAAATCTACATTTGCCTATTGAAATGGTTGTAGAAAATCCTACACTCGATTTGGAAGACAAATCAAAGGTAGGAGCCTATCTAAACCACTCCTCAAGCAACCAATTATCTAGGGGTTTTGGCTAAATGGTAAGCTCCTCTCTTGGATCTCTCCCAACTAATACAATAGGCAGGAGTTCGAGACAACCAGCACTCGCTTTAAGTACTTAGTTGATGGGGGTGGTGGCATCTCCTCAATCTCATCATTCTCTTAGGCATCAGAGGATATGCCAATCATGTTAAGCTCTACACTAAGGAAGGTAACTGTGGAGCATGTAGAGGAGGAATACTCGGCTGCTCATCCTGCTAAACTATCTAAGGGTAGTTAGCCCATTTGTCTCGAGCATGAACAAAACCATTCCCAACGTCATACCAGCACATGAAGTTAGGGGCATACAATCTCTAGCCATTGTAGACCAAGAAGACCACCTTAGTGTTGACTCTAACTCCCTCCTTCACTCTATTAAAGACTTAAGGCTACCCTCTAAGTGACCCATACGTCCTGGATGGTATGCGGAATCTCTACTAATTCCATGCCCTTACAAAGGATCCTCAACCTATGATAGAATGTAATAAGGGTCTTGCCCTCATGCATTTATAGCAAAACCCAATTGTGGTAAATAGCAACTCCATCTTACTAGATCAACATAAAAATTTTTAAGTATCTTTTAGTACAATTTTTCACTTAATGGTTTTCTTTAAAGCTTAAATGTATAAGCTTCTTAACTCGGTTCTATCCCTCTTTACCTCACTAAGTAGGTTGCCCTAGCATCTAAGATCAATTTTTATTTCTTCTTATCCCCAATCTCACTCTAAAAACATTAAAATTTGACATGACCCTACTAATACCTTAGTCATAGCAAATCATCATACATCAAACAAAAGTTAAATATTAACCCTCTTGTCAATCATCGCCTTTTCATGCAACGTATAAGGCTGCTTCCACTTTTAGTTACTCCGGGTCATTTAGATAAGCATTTTCATAGCAAAATAATTAATCATACCATCCACTTAACTTCATAAATATAATCGACTCTAAAGGGTGTTAAATCCCAAAAACATGAGCAATCAGGATAAATAGTCTCAAGAACAGTTAATTATCAAAATACACAAGTGTCCAAAGAAAGGGCTACCTATCTATCTCAAATATTAACTCCATCATACAGGCCTTCCCACTAACCCTACCAAGTTCATAACCAACCTTGAGTGTACCACAGTCAACCTTGACAAAAGATGTCCTTGCATCAAAAGAAATTTATAAGAGTGTAAACTTATGCTTAGTGACCTATTTCCTCCTACCATACCTTTAAGCAATAATAATTAACAACCATATGAATGCATGAAACAGGTATTATGCCAAACAAGTATATGTAGTAGCTTAGGAACTACATGCAACTCAGAATTATACTCTATATAGTCAGGTTAGAGATTGTTAACTGACACAAACTATCAATCGAGTTTTAAAACCTGAGTTTTTATCTAGAATTTACACCAATGTACTATATATACACATACATATATATATACTTTACTTTAAAAAAAATAATACGAACTTTTCAAATCTCAAAAATTCCAAACCTAGTGGTGTAGTGGCCCCCATAGTCCATATCATACGTCCTAAGTGAAAGCCAGAAGACATAGCCCTTAACCAAATGGTTTGTGTCTCCTAGTGCCTAATAAGTTGTAGGCTAGGATAGAGACTCAATAATATTGCACTATAGTTGCTCTCAAATAATCCCTTCATGAGCTCCTACTCCTACTCCTGCTCCTACTAGACCCTTCTCACTTTCTGCATGAGGTGGCAATCAATATGGATAAAATGCAATTTCATGATATGGATGATCCAGTTAATTATTAGCCAAGTTAATGTTAGGTTGATTAATTTTAAGTAACCAACCAATTCATTACACAAAAACACCAATTGTTTAGGTACCTATCATTCAAGCATTTTCAATTCTTATAAGCATAATATATTATCTGGCAACCAAGTGCATCACACATGTATATTCCTAACCCCACATGATATATATATATATATATATATATAATATTTAGTGCAACTAACTACAAGCACAGTCGAACATGGAGTCATCAGGAAGTTATTCACTTAGCCATAACTATTAATCATAGTATTTAAGTGATAAGTTGTCCTTGAAATTGGTGTCACCTAATCAAAATAAATGAGGAAAAATGAGAATTTATTATTTTATGGTTTTAGCCTATTTAGCTAATTAAATTTATATCTATTGTATTATTACTTATCCTAACATTCTTCCTAATTATACTAAATTCTTTAATTGAGTGTAATTCTCTTGTTTTAAAGCTAATTTGTATGATCTTATAGTTGGTTTTCATCATTTTGGAACGTAATTTAACATGGCTTAATCAAGTTAAAGAGATGGAGCCCACAATTTGACATTCTAGTCAAAACAATAACGAGTTCTCTTCATGTACTCCCCTTTAGCCTTGTTTCGTAATAATGGGTTTGCCATTTTGTGAGTTTGATTGGTTTTGGACCTTAGTTTATTATTTAGGCTTTATTAGTCATCCATCATGGGCTTCTTAAAGTATTACATCTGTTCTTGCTCTTGGTTCTATCTCTTTGTATACGGGCATTTAAGTGGGTTTTTATGTCATTTATGTGCTCAATTTTTGTGATAGGCTTACTAAGTGTTTTAGTAGGCTTAAGGAATTCTTTAGTAGAATCTTTTTAAATATTTTAAATATCTTTCGGTGCTAGCCTAGATGATTCCCTTAGGTTTGAGGTGGTTTTGGGTTTGATTATAGTCCTTTGGCCCGATTAGGTACCTTAGGTCTTCTATCTCTATCCTACTAGCATTATTTAAGCCTTGGACTTAACTTATTACATTTCTAAGTGTATTTTCATTACTATCTAGATTTGGTAGGTTGCAGTTTAGCATCTTAGGATCCATTTCTAAGTTCGTTTTAAGGATTATGGCCCTAAATATCGACTTAAGGTATTAACCAACACATCCTTCAACTTAGTGCTTACTTAACTATTATTTTGACTTTTTATTTGACAATTTACCCTACCTTTTTCTTCAAATAAATTTGGAATGCATGGTGAGTGAGGCTTTTAAGGGTATTTTCTTATGATTTTTCAACTTGAGGAAACTTCCTTGGGGATATTTTAAGGTCTATGTCTAGTAGCATATAGGAAGCCATCTTGACTTCATTTTTGTGGTCTTGCATTTTATAAAGTTTTCTCATTCATTATCTCTAAGTGTACCCTTATCCTATGTTAGCTAACAAGAATGTAGTTGCATATGTCCACTACTCAACAAAGATAATTCTAAGTGAACTACTACCTATTGATATGAAAAGCTTACAATATACTAAGAAACATTACATGGAAAGGAAGGAAATAATCTACATATGGAATATCCTTAGGTTACATAAAGATAAAGAAGACTTTACTAGGTCTTAATGATGATACATGGCACCCCAAAGAATGCTCCCCCTTGATTTCTTCCTCAGTCCTTATGCTTGCCACCTACTTTATTCTTCAAGTCCTTGTTGAGCTAGGGAGCTTATGAAGTGAAGAAGCTTAATGTCTCCTAGTGTAGCTAAGCTCTTGGGTAGGCATGTGTGACCTCTTTAGAAGATTCCAAGTTAGAGTTTAGGTTGATTATGGAGTGTGGGTTTAAAGTTTGCTTCAAGGGATGGTGGAGGTGGTTGGGCATGGAGTCTAGGAGCCAAAACCTAATTTTGTTGTGGTGGTGTAATCAAGGAATCATAAATAGTAATGATGGAAATTTTGATGGTTGATTGGGGGGTTTGTTTGTACCTTCTTGTGCTAGTCCTTTGAGTGTTGAAAAGAAGGCAAGGGGGAATAGGAAGTGGCTAGTTAATGATGTCAATTAGGGGGTCATTGATGTGAGCTTTCATGGAAGAAATGAAATGATGTAATTCCCTCATTAGAAGCACCAAATCGACAGCTTGAAAGGGGAAGGGTGGCTTATGCTATCTCCTCCTTTTGCTAATTTGGTTTGATGGAAAAAGTAGCCTATGACAATTTACTTCAAATAGTATAAGTTGCTTATAGATTTGAGTAGTGTTTTGTCATGTCGAACTTAGTGATTTGTTAAGCTTTTTTAAATGTTCTCCCAACTAGATATTATATCTTCGAGTCATGTTACATTTGTGACAAAAGGAAGGAGAGGGAAGGGTCTTAGAGTGGCTGGCGTTAGGCTTGGGGAAGGAAGGGGGTGCATGTCTCTTCCTACTCCCCTTCATTAATTTATCTAAGTGAAAATGTTTGAATTCAATCTTTGATTCTTCTATTGATCAAGTTCATTTCAAGATAGGTTCTAGATTTTCAAGTTCAATTAGAGCTTTAATAGGTTTAAGGTTTTTTATTTAAGGTTTCAATGAGTTTAGGAACTTCGTTATGGCTAGGGTTTTGGGTTTTAATAGGTTAAGGACCTTTGTTAAGTTTAGGGTTTTTGTGTTCACTCATTTTTAGGAAGTTGACTTGTATATCCATGATAATTAGTTCATTATTTAAGTTGGTTCATCCTTGGGAACATCTTGAGAGAGCTTAAGCTCTATTTAATCCATTGTCCAAATTTGTAAGGTTTACAAGGTTCTTATAGAACCATGTTGGATTAGTTGAGTCAACTGGTCGATCCGAGATCATTATAGATGAAGGTCCAATGGGTAACTCAAACCAATTTTATCGAGGAGTCGGGTCTAACCGAGTTAAACCGGTAAGGTCAACTCAAATCTAACAACACTGGTTTGACCTATGATTTGTTTCCTATATATGTCAACCAATTGTTTCTTTTTTTTTTTTCTTTTTTTTCATAATTATAGCAAAGTTAATGACGATGACCTTCATTTATCATGTTAAAACTAGTTAATATATAAAGTTTGACCTAAGACTTCTTTCCTATTTGAAATTTATGTTTCAAATGTTAGTTTAGTTGCCTTTTTTTTTTTTTTTGTGGGCAAAATTATGTCTTTCTTATGTAAGGTTTTCAATTTTTTTATGAAGAGCATAGGTTTTAAGAAATGAATGCAACTATGAAGCTCTCATCATAGTAAAATGAAATTAAAAAATTCTTTTTTTTCCCATCTAAATCATATCTTAGATTAAATGTGTCATATGATTTTGTCCTAAAAGCTTAGTTTGCATTTTTTTGTGAAATAAAGATGGTTTAAAGTTGGTATTGTTGGATATAATAGAGTATTCGAAGATATGGGTTTGATTTAAAACATTTGGTTATTTTTTTATTTACTGGTCAATTCGTATATATGTTTTGTAATACATGTTGAAGGCTTAACATCCTTTTCTATTTTTTATATATGTTGTTGTCAATTACTCATTCTTTTAATTTTTTAGTTAATTGATTGTCATATATATAATTGTCTAAACTGAAAAATGATTGCATTTAGAAAAATAAAATAAAATGAAAAGGTGTTTTTGAAAATGCAAAGAAAAACATTGAGAAATTTTTTTTTGGAATTTAAAGTATTATAATTGAATGACTCATCATCATCTTTTATAATGGATAAAATTATTCAAACATATTTAAAGTAGACATAATCAATATTAATGACATAAAAGATATAATTTCAATTTGAATTTTAAATTATTTATGTGAAATGAAACCCATCATTAATGAAAAATTAGTGTGTAATTTTGTCAATACGAACACAATTTAAAATATATTGATAAATTACTTAAGCAATTCATGTTTACAAAAAAGGAATGATTCATATTTCATTTTATCACATTTATTGACTATTATTTATCATGATGTATCTATTCTATTATATATTATTAAAGAGAATTGTGTTTTTTTTTTTTTTTTGTGTTTCTAATCTTTTAAGTTTTTTAATGATCTCAATGGTCAAAGTTTTACTATGTATTAATAATAGTTACCATGTATAGAACTATCTTAGTTTTGTGATATTATCCAAGATAGTGGTAGCTATACATGCATAAGGTAGGTGAAAGCAAAAAGTAATATACAACTGACATTACAGTCATGTAGCAAACAACCATGTTATCAATTGATGCATAAAATTATTTTGCCAGGTACAACATTTTGCCAAGAACTCTTACATAGTTCATCTACACATACAACGTCATGGGGAGTATTACTAATCCTAAACTAACTTCACAACCTTGCAAAATCGAATTCAATTTTCTAACTTATATAAAATCAATGGTTTAATATTCTGCATTTTCTACTCTTTCATTTTTGTATTATATTCATGCATTCAAAAGCAATGTTGATGAATTTCATTGCAAACGAATGAAAAAAGTAAGGTATTTTTTTTTTTGCAAATAAGATTAAAAAATGCATACTAATGTTGCTAAAAGGTTTAATTTGGTAATGATTAGACCATCTACATAAATTTTATCTACTGTCAAGTTATTTGTAATGGCTATTTTATTATCTTTTTATTCTACTTCATTATGTCTATGTTGGTATTTGATTCCTCTACATATCTTCTCCATGTTGAATTAATATTATAGATTACAAGAAGGTGAAGATATACTTGTATTTTTTTCAAAGAGAACATCATTTAGTACTATAAATATGCTAGTGGTTGGTTATCTATTTGTTCTTTTTTCCAGTTTGATTTTACCATAGTCATATGTACCATAAAGTGTATATGCATGGTTTTCTCTCATACTAATACTACCATCATTCTGTAGGTGCATCAACACGAACAATGTAGGAGAATATAGCTAATGCCTTTTATGTATGCTCAATGATTGTTGTACAATGGCTTATTGTGAGTAGTTTTATAATTATGACATATTCGATATATCTCACATGTTAAGCATGTGTTTCATCAATTTCTAGCATTTTCCTCAAAAGTGTATTTCTTAGCAAAACAAAACAATTTCAATCTTTGAGAGTATTATCATATTATTGTTCTAATAGTTATATTATTTTTACTAAAAGTGAATCTGCTACAATATGCTTTTATTTAACTTTCTACTTCTTTTCTATTTCAGTAATGTATTTATTTGCCAACTTTCTATTTGTTCGAATAGTTATATGAACAAAATTATTTTGGTTAAAGTTTGTGTATACATTCTTCAAATTTTAGATCGCAACATGCTTGTTGAGGTTGAACTTATTATATCTATCATGGAAAAATCAAATCCAAGCTAAAGAAAATTATAGAAACATGTACCCATAAAAAAAATTATTATCGCTTCATTGGTATCAAACATATTGCTAAATTTATTGCATTGGACTATGTATTTCATATTTTAAATAACTAAGTTAATCCTACTTCTTTTCTCGCTTTTGCTTTCCATTTCTTCTGAACATGTACCTACAACTCATATTGAACAATTTGGAAACTATACACGTAATGATTTTGAATTCCAAATATTATCGATGAAAGTAAATTTCCATCATAACTCTTACCAATAACATGGATTGAAAAATATGGAAGCTACAAATGTTATGATTTTCAAATCTAAGTATTGCAAAGGAAAGAACAACTCCATAATCGCTCTTTTGCGATAGATTTTAAGATTAGTGACAAATTTCACAATTACGTCACACCTTTGATATCAATAGAATCACTCATTAGTCTAATCTCATCTCATCCTTTACTAAATTGCCAACAAATTTAAGCAAAAGCAATTAATCCAAGCCCATACTAGCTGCTAGAGAAACTAACATAAGTTTGCCTATTCAAATTTTTCATAACTCTTTATACTATCCTTAGCTTTTTACAGTTATTTTCAATCCTAAAAATCTGAACCTTGCAAATATTATAGGCAACATTGGTAAGAAGATTATGTTGCTTAGTTTTTTGTAGGAAGCCCATCATGTACTAAAAATATCAAGATGCAATGGGATTAATTTAGGAATAGGATGACTTGATTTCTTCATCACCATAACATGTAATCCAAATTGGCTTGAGATTATACATGAGTTACTTGAAGAACAATCACCACAAGATCATCCCAATTTACTCTCACGTATATTTTGTTCTCTAATCAAGGAATTCAAAAAGGATATTATTGATAGAGAAGTTTTAGGGAAAGTTATTTCTTACACGTATGTAATAGTATTATAAAAGCAAGGGTTGTTGCATGCTCACATGCTTATCATAATAAAAAAATGACTTCAAACTAAATTCACCTCATGAGTATGATTCCGTGGTATGAGCTGAAATTCCTAATAGACACGATGAGCCTAGGTTATTCATTGCAGTGCTTAAACATATGTTATGTGGATCCTATGGCAAGTATAACTGGTTTGAAATATTACACTAGAAACTCAAGGGGGGGGGGTGGGTGAATTGAGTTTAATGACCACCTTTTCCTTTGACAATAAATCTTTAAACAAATTGACAAATAAATGCAATATGGAAATATTTCAGAAACAAATAGATTACAGAAATATAAAGAGAAAGGGATAGAGAAATCAAGCCAAAAATCTTAACATGGAGTTCAAACCACCTTGTACTCTCTATAATCACCCAATACCTCAACCGAGGTCTTCACACACAACTTTTATTGATGACAATCTCAAGGGCATAAGTGGCTACACCCAATCTCTATTACAAATGATCTCCTAATCACAACAACTCACAATCACTTAGTATAGTGCACTCTTAAATAAAAATCATAGATATGAAGCTTAATACTATATTAGGGTTTACAAAGGGTTACAAATAATGAGTACAGGATAATTAGAATGAAGTACAAGTAGACAAGAGGAATAATTGTAGGAATATAACTCTATTAATTGTACTTTAACTGCCAATAAATTTACATTTATATCCTCTAGCAAAAATCCAACCATTGGCCCTATTCATCCTATATTAAATGTATTGTAACGAGACAGTCCAAGTTAAACCAATTAAACGGTCCATTCAAATAGCTTTACCATTCAGATGGTCTTCAATTCACCAATCGCATGGTTCAATAAGCCTTACTAACCTTTATCAACTAGCAAGATAGTTCATGGATAACCAACTGCATGGTCCAATAGACCATACTGACCTTCATCAACTAGTTGAACGATCTAAGGACAACAAGCTACATAGTATAAGGATAACTAGTTGTACGGTCCTTATCTTGCCACTAATCACAAAACACTTGATGCAACCAATTAAACAATTCTAACACAACCAGTTGGATGGTTCAAACCAAAACAACTAAAAACCATGCTTAGATTTAGTAGATAGTATTTGATCACCTTTTCATCTTTCAACAACATTAGAATAAATTTAATAAGTTGTAATGTATTTCCAAGTTAATTGTATTTCCTTAAAAGATATAGTTGATAGAGTTCTTATGAGAATTTTCAAATTGATTTATAACAATATTTGATTAGCCATAACCTGCATAGATTTGTTCTCATCAAAATCACAAATAAGAATTTCTAGGTTCAACAATCTCCCCCTTTTGATGAGGAAAAAATCTTACAAAACTCTCCTTTAGTAAATATTCCCCCTCAATAGCAATAAAGGTAAAAAATAAACACTTATGAAAGAGACAATATGAGAATATTCATCCTTTGCTTTGGAAGATAGTCAAGAAATGATTCCATGATTCAAAATTGCATGTTAATCTTTATTTTGCAAACAAGCACATTCACTTTGTTAGATAAATTGCATAATAATCATCATTTTGCAAGCAAATTCATTTTACGAGCTTATTCACTTTGTTTAGACACTTAATTAGGTGACTTGAATTCTTCTCTCCCTTTAGCCTCATCAAAAGAATGAGAATCCAGGCAGTTAAGGGGAAGAGGAAACACCATGATCAAGATGTTAGACAATGCCAATAATATAAAAGAGAATAGACATAGCATATCTAAACAAGAACAACATCATGAGAAAATGCATACATCATAATAGTTAGCACATAAACATAATAGAGGAGCCAAAAGCCATACAAAAGATAACTAGAGAGGGTTGAAAGACCAATAAACATCTAATGAGAAAACATAAGAGATGGCCAAAGGTCAAGTCTTAGTACAATGATAAGAAAAAGGAAACAAAAGATAAGACTTCAAGAGCTAAGCTTCTGGAGGTGGAGAAGAACTACCAGACAGCTTAAGAGGAGTAGCTGGTGATTAAGCATAAGGATCAAAAGTGGGTGGAAGGAAGGGGTAAGGCAATTGGAAGTGCTAAAAGAGAGGATAAACAATGTGATCTTGTTGGTGAGAGACCCGTTGCTCCATTTGATAAATGCTATCATCAATGCGGTTGTGAAGCTGGCCCTCTATTTGGTCAATGTATGCATAGATAGATGCCGAAGGACTCTTGGGAGATGGATCAGTAGGAGGAATGGAGGCTGAAGTGCTTAGAGGAATATTGTCATCAACATGAGTAGCCCCTCCTTAAGGAACATTCTGATCAAGTGGTTCGACTAGTTCGACATCCTTTTCATCAATGGGTTCACCGAGTTCTTGAGAGGTAGCACTAATAAGAGGGGATAGGGTTTCTTTGCAAACCCAACCAACATGCTTACCCAGTTTCCAACCTCCTTTATGCATGGTGTAGTGTAGGAAAGAGGTGATTATTGAATTGATCTAGTAGAGCACGTCTTCTTGATTTTAAGCGCTGTTACTTTAAGCTCGGCTACCTTATCTAGCCAAAAAGAGGAATAGGAGAGAGTTATGGTTTGAGAGGAGAAGGTTAGGGTTTAAGGTTTATGGAGGGAGGGAGTGAAGAGAAGGAAAAGGGGGTAAAGAGAAGAGGTGAAGGAAAATAAGGAGGAAGGAGTGGTGTCAATGGTGAGGGAGAGGAGGATCAATCGAAGGAGAGAGTGAGCATAGGAAGGAGGGAAAATGAAAAAGAAACAATTAGGCCCCCTATTTTTTTTTTTTACAGTAATAGTGCGAATCATTTGGATAGTTTGGGGAGAATTGGGCAAACGGTTTTTGACAAAAATTGGGTTTTTGAAGCAACTATTAGAACCATGCCCACGATTCAAGGCAACCATTTGGACGATCCAAGGGGGTATTCTGTAGTTAGAATCTTCGATGCAACCAAGCCTACGATTAAGGGGATCCATCCAAACAATTGCATATAGAGTGTAAAAACTAAAAGGCATTTGTCCAGACTGTTCAAACAGTTAGAGTATAATCTCCAAATGGTCCAAGCAAACATTTTGAGGTTAGGAGACCTAATGCAACTGTACACATAGTTGACACTACTGGCCAATTGGTTAACTATATTTCACAATAGTTTATTCGAAAAGAAGATTAGCTCAGGAATTCTTGATGATTGTTATAGGATTGACATTTAAGCTCTCATTAGTTTGTCTAAAAAGAAGTAAGATTTTGAAATAACCTTTTCCACCAATTCATTGTTGTTTTTAGACTTAATACGAACTAAAAGAATGAAAAGAGATTATGTCCCAATGAGAAACATGGAAGATGAGGAAGTTTGCAGAAAACATAACATATAAGGGAATTCTTATAACAAGCTTACTTAATCAAATGTCTTAAATTGAAAAAGATGTACTAAACTAGTTGGCTAAAAGAGAACCTCATTGTATACAAAAGTCATAATCTATTTTTATGGGTCTTAGCACTCATCTTGCATAATCATGACCAACTCTTTTCTTAAAGTGTAAAAGAAATATTCACTTAAAGGTTTAATCAAAATATCAACTATTTGACTACTTGTATCCACAAATTCTAAGCACGCATCATTATTTTAAACATTTTCTCTAACCAAATGATGCCTAATCTCAATGTACTTAGTCCTTGAGTGTTGGATAAGATTTTTGGTTAGGTTAATGGTACTTGTGTTATCACATCAAATTGGGATATTAGAGAAATTGAGACCATAGTCTTGTAATGTTTTCTTCATCCATAGAATTTGAGTACAAGAACTACCGGCAGCCACATATTCGGCCTTAGTAGTTAAGAGTGCCATAGAGTTTTGTTTCTTAGAGTGCTAACATACTAGAGAGTTTCTTAGAAAGTGACATGTCCACTTATAATTTTTTGGTCAACTTTGCATCTAACAAAGTCGGCATCAGAATATCCTACAAGACCAAAAGAAATGTATTTGGGATACCACAGCCCAATTTCAATAGTATCCACTAGATACTTGAAAAATGTATTTTACTACATTCAAGTGAGTTTCTTTCGGACAAGATTGAAATCGTAGATATAAGCATACAACAAACATGATATCCAGTCTAAATGCAATTAAGTACAATAGGCTTCCTATCATACCTTTATAAAACTTTTCACAAATTAATTTACCATGTTCATCTTTGCTTAGTTTTAGTGTTATGCTCATAAGAGTAGGCCTCACTTTACAATTATCCATTTTAAAATGTTTCAAAAGCTCTCTTGTATACTTGGATTGATTTATAAATGTTTCATTTTCAATTTTCTTAACTTGGAGACCTAAGAAGTAATTGAGTTCTCCCATTATACTCATTTCAAATTCTTTCTTCATACACTCTACGAATTCATTTACAATATTATGTTAGTAGCTCTAAACACAATATCATCTACATAAATTTAAACAATCAATGTATATGAATTGTTATTTTTTATTGAACAATGTTATGTCTAACTTTCCTCTTATAAACCTATTTTCTATTAGAAAACTACTGAGTCTTTCATACTAAGCGCTAAGAGCTTGTTTAAGTCTATAGAATGCTTTGTTAAGTTTATAAACATGATCAAATAACTCATTATGCTCAAAACCAGAAGGTTGTTCTACGTGCACTTCTTCTTTGATATAGCCATTTAAGAAAGCACTTTTGACATCCATTTAGAATAGTTTGAAGTCTTTGTATGCCACAAATGCCAAAAGCATCCTAATGGCTTCTAGTCTAGCAACCGGGGCAAAGGTCTCATCAAAATCTCTCCCTTCTTTTGGGTTATAGCCATTAGCAACTAATCTAGCCTTATTCCTAGTTACTATACCGATTTCATCAAATTTATTTCTATAAACCCATTTTGTTCCAATTACCAATCTATCACTAGGTCTAGGTACTATATCTCCTACTTCATTCTTAGTGAATTGATTAAGTTCCTCTTGCATTGCCTATATCTAACATTCAGTTTTTAAAGCTTCATCAATATTCTTAGGCTCAACTTGCAACAAGAATACTAGGTTGCTTATATTTCTACGGGATGATCTTATTAATACCTATTTGAAGGTTCTCCTATAATTAGTTCTTTAGGGTGATCTTTATCAAACTGCCATTCTCTAGGAAGGTCTAAATTTGATTGATTCATATCTTTATCTTCCCTAAAAACATCTTTATCACGAGCATTGTTTTAGTCATTGCTTAAGTCTAGTCTATCCAAATTATTACTTATATCATTCATTTCATTAAGAGATACATTATGCAATGAAGGCAATGAATCATCAAACGCAACATATATAGATTCTTCAACAACTAAAGTTATTTTATTAAATACTCTATATGCTTTGCTTGTTAGTGAATATCTAAGAAAAATAGCCTCATCCGATTTAAAGTCAAATTTCCCTAGTTGTTCTTTACCATTATTAAGTACATAACACTTAGTACCAAAAGGGTAAAAATAAGAAATGTTAGGCCTCCTTCTTTCCCAAAGTTCATAAGGGGTTTTCTTTAAAATTGATCTTATGAAATCATGGTTTAAAATGCAACATGTTCTGTTAACGACTTCCACCCATAAAATACTTTGTCAAATTGTTTTTACATAACATTGTTCTAGCCATTTTAATTAATGCCCTATTTTTCCTTTCAACAACTCCATTTTGTTATGGAGTTTTAGGTACTGAAAAGATATGTTTTATGCTAGATTGATTACAAAAATCATTCATTTCAAGGTTTTCAAATTCTTCCCCCATGATTACTTCTAAGAGGAGTAATTGTAAGGCTTTTTTTCATTTTGGACTTTCTTGCAATATTTAAAGAACACATGATTTGTTTTATTCTTACTAGCAAGAAAAAAGGTTTATGTGTATGTAGAGAATTCATCAACAATAACCAAGATATATCTTTTCCCACCTAAACTTAATGTTTGTGTAGGGCCAAATAAGTCCAAATGTAGTAGTTGTAATGGCCTAAAAGAT
The DNA here is from genome assembly GCA_024138015.1 of Lumnitzera littorea. Classification (NCBI taxonomy): domain Eukaryota; kingdom Viridiplantae; phylum Streptophyta; class Magnoliopsida; order Myrtales; family Combretaceae; genus Lumnitzera; species Lumnitzera littorea. The sequence goes on from JAMXBB010000001.1 coordinate 82,902,956, forward strand.
GAGATAACATTTTTTGGTTTGAAAGAATTGTTGGTTTGTTTTTCTTGTTGACATGCTTAGCATACCTTATCTTTTTGAAAATTGATTTTTGGTAGACCTTGCTTAGAGATTACTTCCATGCTAGTATGCCTTAATCATCTATGCTATAATCAACTATCATTATTTTAGAAGGATAGACAAGTTTCATTTTGACTTGAACATTTGCTAAAATTGATTTTCTAAATGTTTCCTTGTCTATATCCTTCAAAACTACTTTGATTATTGTTAGTTATTTCAATGATACACTTAATTGCTAAGAAAGTAACCTTATATCCACCATCACATAATTGACTAATGCTAAGCAAGTTATGCCTTAAATTATTAACTAACAACACACCTTTAATAACAAGATCATTGTTAATAAGAATGTTACCTTCACCCAAGATGATTGATTTTTTATTGTCCTTAAAGGTAATATTCCCTTCATCCTTCAAGGTTAATATGGTGAATTTGGTAGTGTCTCCCATCATATGTCTCGAGCATCCGCTATTCAAAATCTATTTGTTGCTCTTCCTTGAAGGTTTCTACGAGAAGAAGAAATTTAAACTCTTAATACCCACTTGAGTTTGGGTCCTTTTGGGTTAGTTGTAGCAATAAAACTATGTTTCTTGGGGATCCAAACTATCCTTCCTCTATCATTCAAGCTAATATTTCTTCTTATTGCACAAGTGTGAGCAATATGGCCATACTTTTCATAATAGTTACAAGTCTTATTAGTTGCTTTAATAAAGTAACTTTTCTAAGACTTGTAGATATCATTTTTGTTTTAGCCAATTCCGATTTTTTGAAGACTATGCCTTTATTGTCCCAGGAGTTTTTCTAAATTCTTTTCACCTTCAATGAACTTGGCTATAGTTTGTCTTGAATCATTTAGGCTAGATTTTAACAAATCATTTTCTATTTCTAACTTGGTTAGCTTATCTATACTTGCATTCTCATTTTCAATTACTTTGATCTTTGATTTTATTCTTTCATTTTCCTTAAATAGCTCTTTATTTTCATTCATGATTTCCTCATTCCTTTTGTTCAACTCATCATTTTCCTTCTTTATATTATCATGCTTAACTTTCAACTCTTCATTTTCAATTCTCAAATATTCATTATCCTCTTCTAGGTTCTCTTTTTCCTCAACTATCTTATTATACTCATGTTTAAACACATCAAATTCATTTCCTACATCATTCATCATTTGTTTAAGAATCTTATTCTTCTTTTGCATTTTAACAAAATCTTTTAAAAGATCATCATACATTTCTTTCAACTTATCATAAGAGGATTGGGATGTAGTGCATACCTCATTATCTAAGGCCATAAGGCAAAGGTCATCATCCAAATCACTATAGCTTCAAGTGGTCACCATGGCTTTCTTTCTTGATGCTTTATCGCCTTTCTAAAGGAGTATACAATAATCTTTAATGTGTCCTGATTGATAGCAATTGTAACACTTTATCGCATCTTTTTTCTCCCTTGTAGGCTTTAAGGTATGACTACCACCAACTTTATCTCTCCTTAACTTCTTGTTGAACTTTAAGAACTTCTTAAATTTTCTTGCAATCATTCCCATTTCATCATCATCATTATCACTTTCATTACTTTCATCACTAGTATTGTAATCAGTGGCTTTGAGAGCAATAGCTTTCTTCTTAGATTCTTCTTCATGTCTTTTGATTATCTCATGGATCTTGAGTATACCAACAAGTTGTTCCTTTAATAGTGCTTCTAAATCATGTACTTCTTCAATGGTAGTCCTCATGGCTTTCCATTCTTTTGGAAAAGACCTAAGAATTTTTTCATTAATTTTCAAATTAATTTTCAAGTTAGAAAATCTCTTACCAAATACCATTAATAGATTAATAATAACAATAAATCTTTTATACATTTCATCTATGGTCTCATTAGGAAGTATTTTGAAATTCTTAAATTCATCGCATAATAAACTTATTTTAGTGTCTCTAACTCTAGACGTGCCCTCATACGTGCTTTATAGCTCATCTGAAATTTTCTTAGCATTTATGTATGTAAAAGTTCTAGAAAAATCATTTTCGCTCATAATACAATGTAATATTTTTATTGCTATTTCATTTAGGTCTACTTTCTTCCAATCCTCCTCAATATATTCATCCACTTCCTTTCCTTCTATTTTAATTGGTCATTTTTTAATTACATCCCAAAGTTTTCTATTTTGTGCTTTAATAAAGATTCTCATCCTATACTTTTAATAGGGATAATTTCCACTAGCAAAAAGTGATGGCCTATTTATAGCTTGAACCTCCATGAAATCTAGTGCATTTAGTGTCATGATCTTTACTCTATAATGCAATTAAGTAATAAAAACTATAAAGACTAGCTCTAATACCAAATGAAATATTACACTAGGAACTCTTAATGGCCACATTTTACTTTGATATCAAATCTTTAAACAAATTGCCAAATAGATGTAATATAAAAATATTTAAGAAACAAATAGATTATAAAAATATAAAGAGAAAAGGATAAAGAAATCAAGTCCATTATTTTAACGTAGAGTTCAGACTACCTCCTACTCTCCATGATCGCCCATTGCCTCAATCAAGGTCTTCACACACAACTTTTGTTGATGACAATCTCAAGGGCACAAGTGGCTACACCAATCCCTATCATAAATGATCTCTCAATCATGACAACTCACAATCACTAAGTATAATGCTCTCTTGAGTTAAAATTGCAAATATAAAGCTTAGCACTATACTAGGTTTTACAAAAGATTACAAATAATGAGCATAAGACAATTAGAATGGAGTACAAATAGACAAGAGGAATAATTGCAGGAACATAGCTCGAATAATTATATTTCAACTACCACAAACTTGCATCTATATCCTCTAGCAAAAATCCAACCATTAGCCTTGTTCATCCTACATTAAATGCACTATAATAGCTAGTTTCTATGTAGACCAGCTAGACGGTTTAAGTGGAACCAATCAAACCGTCCATTCAAATAGTGTTACCATTCGAAAGTCAAGGTTTTATTGAAGATAATGAGAGCATATGCTATTGCTTACTTGAAGCTATGTCAATCCAAATGCCATTGCACTTAGGAGACTTTTTGTAACCATTATGGTTTATTATCAATTGCCTAATTTAGGTCATTATAGGATGAATTCCATGATTACATATTGTAGGATTACTCTTCCTCTTCAACTTCACATGTGGTTGTGCTAAATAAGCTATGGAATGATATTAATACATTATTGGGACAACATGAGAAAAATTTAACTTACTATGACTTACCATGTCTTAAGTATGAACATACTGAATGTAGCAGTATACTGAAAATTATAGAGGATGAGCTTTCCATCCCCGTTGATGATTAAGATATCAATGTAATTACAATGTTAAATATAGACCAAATGAATGTATTCAACATAGTTAAGAGTACAATTAAGCTAGCCAAATCCACCATATTTGTTATTGGTGGTCCTAATGGCATAGGTAAAATCTTTTTGTATCATGTTATTTTAGCATTTCTTCAAAGTAACTGCTACATTGCCTTGGCAACAACTACTTCAGGGATTGCTTCAATAATATTAGTGAGTTATAGAATAGCACACTTAAGATTTAAGATCCCTTTAAACCTAGATGCAATGTCCATTTGTTCAATAAGCAAACAATTCGACTTAGGTGTACTCCTAAAGATAAGTAAGGCAATTATATGGGATGAAGCTCCCATAGCCAGTAAGTACGTGTTTGAATCCTTAGATAGAACTCTTAGAGATATCATGAAAGTTATTATTCCATTTGGAGGTAAGATTATGATTTTGGATATAGATTTTAAAGAAATTCTTCCTATAGTTTCAAAGGGAATGAAGAGTCAAATGATCAATGCATGCTCAAACAAATCAACCCTTTGGATCAATGTTTAAGTCCTTTGATTAACTCAAAATATGAGATCACTCACATATAAAGATTTTTAAAATTTCATGTTATGAGTTGGTGAGGGAGTTGAGCCTACATTACATAATGATCTTATGAAGATACTAAAATCTATGAGTCTATAGTAGGAGGATGATCGATCGATTAAAGGTTTGGTTAATCTAAATCCTTTTCAACATACACAAAATGTGTTAGAATCTTAAGTAGCCCATTCATACGAACAAGAAAAAATGTGATTACCTTTAGTTCAAGTAAAAAATAAACTCTTAGAAATTTGAGAAAAAATGAGAGAGAACTTTAGAACAATTGCTCTTGAATTTGATTGTGATCAGAATGATGATCATTTGGTTTTACAAATACTATTTATAATATTTTCTGTAATAACTAATTTTCAAATAAACTTTACTAGTTACAATTATTTATTATCTTACTTCACTAACTAATCCTAATAGTTGTAATTATTCATTAAGTTGCCTAACCAATATCTAAAATCATAACAATTTTCTCTACCATTAACAAAAACCTTATCCTTAAGGTTTAAGGAAACAAGATAAGCAAACAAATAAGGATTAACTAATTCTATTTAATAAAAAAAAATTATCGAAAGTACTCAAGAAACTTAAAGCATGCATTATCAATTTGACATTATAGAATGACCTTCCTTGTTTATGACTTTGCTTTTCAATAACCTTGAATATTATCTTTAAAATTAAGTACAACATCTATGGAAAAACATATTACTCATGAGAAACATAAGCAACAACTTCATTTACTTTACCATTGTACCAGAGTCAATATAAGGAGATTATCATCAACCACTATCATATTTTAAATCTTTGGAAATTTAAATAGTTGAATTACCAAAATTTCTCAATCATACTAGAAATTATCTACGATATTAATTTTGGAATCTTCATGTTTTACAACAGCAAAATTTTCTTGATCATTTTTTTTAATAGTTTCTTCAAATTTATCTTCATTTGAAGCTTCTATAGTTGAACTAATATCTTTGTCATACCATTTTATCAATTTCTCTTGTTCAATATATTCAACAATTAATTCTTCCAAATGCTTATTACTTACTATAAGTTTACTTAAATCTTCTTATACTTTATCAAATAATGCCATCGTTTTTTATCTTGTTGCTTCTATTTGCAACATTGCTTGCTTCAATGAATTTTGGATTTGTACTAATGTAATAGGATCTTGCAAATCGATCATGATTGGAAATAAAGAATGAAATTGAATAACAAACAAAATTGTGATGATAGCGAAAGAAAAGAAAAGAAATGAATAAGATCGAATCAATGGAAATGAATCAATGAGAATAGATAAGTAGGTATGAACAACAAGAGCATCATTATTAGAGTCTCACATAACTCATTCATATGAACAACAAAATTGAAATTGACTTTAGTTCAAGTTAAAGACAAACTTCTAGAAATTTGAAAGAGAAGGAAGAGAGAGCTTTAGAACAATTGCTCTTAAATTTGATTGTGAATAAAGTGATGATCCTTTAATTTTACAAATGCTATTTATAATATTTCTTATAATAACTAATTTTAACAAACTTTACTAATTATAACTATTTACTATCTTTCTTAACTAAGCAATCCTAATAGCTGCAACTATTCATCAAGTTGCCTAATCAATATCTAAAATCATAACGATTTAACAAAAGCCTTATCCTCAAGGTGTAAGGGAACAAGATAAGTAAACAAACAAGAATTAATTAATTTTATTTAATAAAAGTAAAAATTTATCAAAAGTATTCAAGAAACTTAAAGCATGTGTTATCGATTTGTCTTTATAGAATGACCTTCCTTATTTATAACTTGGCTTTTCAATGCCCTTGAATATTATTTTTAAGATTAAGTACAATTTCTTTGAATCAGACTGAGCCAAAATCATTTTAACAAAGCCTAATTCATTAATGACTTAATGATTTATTAAATTGATCACATACTGTTATCCGATTTGATTGTAAACAATCCAACTCGATTCAACTTAACTCGATACCACTCGACTTAACTCAACTAAACTCACTACGACTCGACTTCTTTTTTATTTTTTATTTTTCATTTTTATTTTAATTTTCGTTTTTTTTTTTATTTTTTATTATTTTTTTCTATTTATTTATTAACCTGGCTCAATTAACAAAAAATAAAATAATGACAAAAATGAGGTGTTTATAAGTAATATCTTAATCATATCATTTTATCAATTTCTCTTGTTCAATATATTCAACAGTTAATTCTTCTAGTTGTTTATTACTTACAGCGAGTTTACTTAAATCTTGTTATATTTTGTCAAATAATACCATCATTTTCTATCTTGTTACTTTTATTTACACCATTACTTGCTCCAATGAATTATGTATTTATACTAATGTAATAGGATCTTGCAAATTAATCATGATGGGAAATGAAGAATGAAATTGAACAACAAACAAAATAGTGATGATAGAAAACGAAAAAAAAAATGAATAGGATAGAATCAATGGAAATGAATCAATAAGAATAGGTAAATGGGTATGAACAACAAGAGCATCATTGTTAGAGTCTTACATAGCCCATTCATTCGAACAACAAAATTGAAATTGTCTTTAATTCAAGTTAAATACAAACTCTTAGAAATTTGAAAGAAAAGGAAAAGAGAACTTTAGAACAATTGCTCTTGAATTTGATTGTGAATAGAGTGATAATCCTTTAGTTTTACAAATGCTACTTACAATATTTCCTATAGTAACTAATTTTTTAATAAACTTTACTTATTACAACTATTTACTATTTTTCTTAACTAACTAATTTTAATAGCTGCAACTATTTATCAAGTTGCCTAACCAATATCTAAAATCATAACAAGATGATAATTTGTTTATTAGCCATGTGATCTTAGCCCCCAACAAATGCACAGGTTGATAAGTTAAATAATAAGATTATTCAATCATTTCCCGATGAAGCACATATATATTACTCTTTTGATTCAGTTGTTGATCATAATGCGTACATGTACCAATAGGAATTCTTAAATTCTATATCCCAAGGTGAAATGCTTGCTCATATTTTAACACTTAAGAAGGGAGCTCTAATTATGCTTTTATAGAACATAGATGCAAAGGCAGGCTTAGAGTTTAACGTATAGTGATCATTTATCTAAGAATGACTCTAGTTATCAAATGATTGAACAACCGGGAGCAATTTACTTACGATACTTAGATTTTGTGGAATGTTAATTTTATAAAAGTGTTGACTGATCATATAAAAGGACAAAGAGTTTTCATTCCAAGAATACCCTTAAAAACTTTTGAGCATTTGAATCTTCCATTTAACATGATAAGGAAACAATTTTTAGTACATTTATGTTTTGTTTTGACAATCAATAAGGCATAAGGCCAAACAATACCAAATGATAGCATTTACTCTTTTAAGTATGTGTTTATCCATGGTCGACTATATGTGGCACTGTCGTAGACAATATCATTGTCATCAAAAGAGTTTTGATTAGGAAAAGGGAGGTAATTAGGCTTTTTGGCACACATGTAAAGAATGTTGTTTATAAAAGTGTATTGTTATTGAAGGTATTCCAATTAATGACATAACATATTTATATTTTGTAATATTGAAAATATAATTATGTTTATCAACATTTTTCCACAACAATCCTAACCTTTTATATATATATATATATATATATATATATATATATATATATACAAAACACGTTATCGTTAAGTTTATTCATTATTAATACCTAGCTTATATTCTAATTTATAGTTATTGCCGTGTTAGATCACTAGCAATCTCTATTAGGTATATTTAAATCACATATATGAGTTTTCGATTAAAAAAATTTACCAAAACTCCTGCATTTACTAAAGCATGCTTGTTCTAAATTTAGAAATCTTGCATTGCTTCAAATGATGCTTGGCTAGTTAATTTGGAGATGTCCACAACAATGTTCCCATACAATAACTATTCCTTTCATAAATATTCTTTTTTCTTAAGCCTTCATTAGTCAAATAGGTATATAGTTTGACATATGATTTAATTTTTTTTCTCTTTTATAGAGAAATTATTCGAGAACTTACAATTTTGGTTAGAGACGCTCTATTACAATTTACTAACGAACCTTCATTAAAATAATTAGATAAGAGATTGCATTACTAATTGCTACATAGATTAACATATCATTGTCACTAGATTTCCACTATAGCTTACGAAATAATATATCGTTAGCGACCTTTAGACATGAATATTATTCCAGCAGAGAACCCATACTTGAAGTTTAATTTGAGAAGCAAGATGTGTATAATTACCACTATAAAGCTCGACTACTATTGTAGTAAAATCTATCTCAATTATTTTTCCCTTCATGTTTTCGCAATTTATTTTATTTCAATATAATTATTATCTGTTCTTGTAAATTCAAGGCTTAAAGTTCAATCCATTTTCATCTTCATAAGGTTTGACATTATTTACTTATTGAACTTTATAAGACTCTATATTTGATTTTCCATCTTATTTTTCTTTCCATATGTAGTTCTTTAGCATTAGGCGTTTCACCAATGAAGTGATGTACAAGGAGATTGATAACATTATGACTAGGTAATATCATTTTATGTTGTGTTGTTTCATGTTGCATTTCGAGTTCCCTAATTGATGTTTGCTTCATTATTTTGTAGGGAAATGAAAACTTCTTAGATGAAGCAATTCAATTGACTAGCACAAATTTATGTACTATAATGAAACCATTGTGTTACTTTTCTTCTTTTATTATTCACAAATGTTTTACGTGTTAGTTTTGTTGGATCGACCTACTTTTACTGTATTCAATGTTTTTCCTTCAATACTTTGAATCTATAATTTCTTAATCTATACAAATTTTATTAATATTTAGCTATACAAATTATAAACAAGCAAACATGGATAAGTATTGAAATTGTAAGCTGCATGGGATTGTGCCTATAATGGAAGTTATGTACATTTTAAGCATTGGTGCACAAACAATATAAATTTATGTTTCATTATTATTTATAAATAATACAAAAAGGAAGAACAAAAAAGTATAAGATCATTTTAATTTCTTAGATTATATATAACAATATTTACACCTATAGTGCAGGTGCATCATTTGCTGATATGTGTATATATTTTTATTTTCTATTATTATGTATTTTTCCTTTTAACTTTTTCTATTAATTTTATATAATTTTGGTAATTATATTATTATCTTTGTTTTATATAATTATGTGACCAATAAAGTAGTGCCATGTGTCATTAACTAGCAGAAAAAGCTAATAACATTAAGAAAAAACCTTATTTGCAAACTTTTGCAAATATTAGGCACTCAAATAGAAAAAATAAAGATGGATGACTAAAATAGAAAAAAGGTATCAATATTGAAGATTAAATTTATACTTTTTTCTATTATATAATGATTAACATAATGGAGACACTTATCTAATTCACCTCAAAAAACTGAGCCCTCAAAGTGTGAAAATATATATATATGAATATTTATGTATCAAAATAAAAAATATAAATATAAAACCACCACTAGTACCATCCTATAATCTGTAGTGCAAGCTTTCAAATATTTTGGCAGTTAAAAGGTAATAAAAATAAAGAGTCATGGATGAGTTCATTACTAGAGCAATCCAGTTGGCACGCAATGCTCTCATTCTCATCAATACATCAGGTAAATTTTTTTTTTTTTTTTTTGTTGACTAAACTTGTTATATTATATGGCTCATGGAGGAAAGAAAAAAAAAAAAAAGCGAATCTTCAATATCTGGGACGAAAAATGACACCCTTCACGACCATGCCCTGCTTCGTATATACAACACTAGCGTCCTTGAGAGAGACATGGATGTAGCCGACAATGTCACGGGTGGCCACGAACTCTCCTAAAGGAATCTCTATCCACTCTCCCCTGGGCTTCTCCCCCAAATTCTCCATTCGAATTTGTGTGGGTCTGTTGGGCAGCCTAAGGCTAAAAGTTATCGGCACGTCCCATCCATCGGCGTTTTCTTCCATCTTCAATACAAACACCACCTCGTATGTTGTCTTGGGAGAAAGCATAATGGATGTAAGCTCTTTCGAAACTTCTAGATTCTGGATATAGTTTAGTTTTGCTGCACCAACTTCGACAGGGCCACCAAAGCTGAATCCAGGAATTTCGTTAAGCTTGTAGATTAGATGATTGATGGCTAATTATAACAGAACAAAGTTGGATAACTATTCAGATTTGAGGACAATTCATTGAAATCTAGTAGATATATCTATATCTATATCTATATATATACCAGTCTTCCTGGTAAGGAATCCAGGTCCAATATCGATCATGACTTCCTTTGATATAGAATGCCTTGGCAAGCAGCATGAAGCAATTCTTGTGAAGCTTCTCGTCAATCCAGAACTTCTGGAAAACGGCATTAATTAACCTTTCAATTGTTAGCCGCTAAACCCAAGATCAGTAGGCGAACTAAATAGGACGAAAAATAAATAAATAAATAAATAAGGTAGCTGTAGCTTGTTTAGAAAATTAAAAGACTTGCCACTTTGTCGTCATCGAGCAGTACTCCCCTGTAAAGTGCAGGGATCAATTCCTTGGCGTCCATGGAAGAAACTCCAGCCGGCTTGCTTGCATTTCTCGCTATTGCCAGCGAAACTAAAGAAGGATAATTCCTCCCCGTCTTCTCCGAATTCTCTTCCCTACTACTACTGATCGTATCCATGTCATTTACGCCATCTACATCTCCTGTCGTTCCAGCCATTCTATGTTCACTTATTTGTTATCACCTTATCTGTGTAGATCACAAATGCAGAAGAAATTCACGCAGAGCCTAAGAGACAAGATAACAACAAGGAAGAATAAAAGAAGAGAAATTGTGAAGAGTTTACTCTCCGGGTCTGGTTTCTTCCTTTCGCATCTAGTTTTGTGTGGTAGGTAGGGGTAGGGACGAGCTAGGTCCTTTTTCCAACTTTAATAATCCTTCAATCCAAATATGTAATATAAGTATTTAGCGTTTGAATCTTTGAAAATCATTCATCATAAAAATAGCAAAACAATTCACACAAAAGATTAAAATAAATTAACTAAAATCAGGAAAAGCAGTACTCTTATTTATTTATTTTTTTTTTTCATTTTGACTGTTTTCCTTATTTCTTGTTTCTTCTTTTCTTTTCTTTTCTTTGTCTTTTTTTGGTTGTGGGGTCTAAAAATCTCGAAGAATACTAAGCAAACGTGATCCGAATATAAGAAATTGCACTTACGATTTAACCATTTAAATGTTGAATCAAAACCTCAAATCCATATGAGATAAAATTTTCAACTTGATCCATATAAGAGATTAAGCCATTGGTCAAAAGTATTTGATTTTGAACATGTAAAAATTTTATGCAAATATATGTAAATGTTTCGTGTTATTATGTTAGTAATATATCCATAAGAGGCAGTTACGTTTTCTATTCCAAAAAACTATAATCACATGATCACATCATATACATATACATTATGAGAAAAAATCTTTTGGAAGAATTCAGATTGCTCCCATAACGGCGCATAGGAACTCACTAGGGCGATTGAAGTGCTAAATCAGCTTATAAAGCAATTATACGCAAATTTAGAGAGAAGTTTTTGGAGAAAATATGTTTTTCACTCAAAATATGGATGGCTTATCACTGAAGAGAAGTTTCTTATACATAGAAGAAGTGATCAAGATCAATTTAATCTGATGATGACAAAAGCGTCTTAACTATGACTAACATAATTAAACTGCATTAACTCCACCTATTTTTATCTATCAAATTTACACTGAATTTAGATCATTACAAAAATGAATTTTCTAAGTGGACTTTGATCTTGAGCCATAAATGAATAGGTTATGTGATTGGTTCCCAATGTGGCCGTAGAATGTAATGATTCGACCTTGAACTCTATTCCATGTGTTATTCATCTCTATTCTATCCATGAGTTTAACATGATCTACTAATTCAACCTGATCAATTCCATATCCTAACTAATCTGATTCTTTTATGCTGAATTATGTATACGGGATTAAAATACAAAATGGAACAACAATTCCAATTTTCACTATTTTTGTTATTTCTGGAGCGACTTTAGATATCAAGAATCACGACTCTTCAAAATCAACTATTATGGCTTTAGTTGGTAATTCTATTTTCGCTTTGAAAGACTGGAATAGCCATTCAATTGCCTTTGTTAATAAATGATTATTGGTAAAAGGCGATTCTAGCATTTTGTAGCATACTAGCAGAAGTTGCATAGATAAGGAGTAGAGAGATATGCGTCCACCAAAAGATGGATCCCAATCAATAATTAGATTAATGACCACTGTCGAGGAACAGGCAACAACATTGATTATATAAGATACTTCAAAGAGAGCCAAGTGTCATCGTGTTATTAGTCCCTAGTTTGATTGGGATGATATCTGCTGATGGAATTATAGTGATTAATAAACATAGAAAGTAAATTTTGGACTAGGTGTGTAATTTGGTAAGTTAGAAAGTTTAGATGTAAAAAGGTAAAAAGTGACAGAATTCAAATAGTAAGTGTAACGTCGTCCCTCTAGAGATTGAACGGGCCAACTATGATGTGGGCAAGAAGATTATTAAGGAAGAAAAAAAAAAAAAAGATTTTAGCTATGATTTTTATTGTCGTTTTGATAAATAGATTCAGTTTCTTATTCTTTGGATTGGTATTTTATTTTCAAAACATCATTGCTTTGATTTTCTAGTTTTTAAGGATATATTCTTGATATTGAATAAAGAAATATTTTCATAAGATTTGTACAATACTTTTCTTATCCGTTGATAGTGCAAAGTTTTTTTTTTTTCTCAATTATAATATGTGATTATCATATGAATTATCGATAATATAAAGCCATCATATAAATCTACTAGTATATGATTATTAGATATATCTTTTCATATTTAGTGTTCCTTTCTTAGAAAAGGAAAATATTTTATATATTTCATAGCATATTATATTTACCGTTGATATAACATTTTCTTAATAAATTTCTGAGTTTTCGTTATCTTATTATTTTTCTCTTCTGCTGGCCTAAATTAAATTTAATATGAAAGCTATTTCTTCTATTTGTCCTACATCAAACAACGAAAGAGAGAAGGGCGGTAAAAGAAAAGAGCCAACCAAAAATAGTTTCACCTTTCAAAACCGATAACATATAATAGTACCCTTCATCGACAGAGAAGAAAGCGACACGATTGTAAATATGCAAGATTTACATAGGCATTAACATCCGAATTGTCGTCAGCATACTCGATGCTTCATTCAATTTGACAACTCGCCAGCGAACAAGACGATTGTGATCGTCCTCAAATGGGACTACTTGACGTTCATCTTGGCTAACTCAGGAGCATGTGGTTTCTGAAAATGTTCAGTCAAGCCAAAATGAACCAAGAGAAGCCAGACATGAGTCAGTAGCTCTCCTCCGCGCTTCAGTTGCTGCAAATGGTGACTTGCCTTGCATTTCAAAGCCGCTAATACCAGTATTGTCATCCAAGTGTCCCTAACGAGCGTCCATCTGAGATCTCTTTGGATCTCGTTGAGCTGCGATGCGAGCTTAATGCCATAGAACAGCACAAACTTGCTCTTGTCCGCTGGGGACACTGTCAAGTTGAGTCGGGTGTTCACTTGATTAAGCAGAAGATCACACGCATCAGTCATGCTCAATCTCGGTTTCTTCGGACAGCATTTCTGTTTCGAATCTTTCTCTGGGTCGTTGGGCATTCCATTTCCAGTAGACTGGTGCTGCTCCAAGAAGGTAGCCACCACAGCATACATGTCATGGAACTTGATACGTCCTATACCCGCTGGCAACATGAAAGGGTACATGACCAAAAGATACAGCATATACCCAGACAGATCTAGGCTTACCCTTTCATTCCTGCCATCCTCTCGCACGGTGCCATCTTTGCTGCCATATAAGCAAATGTGAGTAGCAATATGCCATATGAGGACGCACATATCGAATTCCAAGTCGGTCGACCATTGCAAACTTTCGAGCTGTTTCTTTTGTTCAGTATCCCCCTCCCACTTATCGGCCCAAAAGGATTTGAGATCGTTATACATAGTTGATATCCCGACTACGTGCTGAACTACGTCATATTTTATGTCATCGCTCACGTTTCGACTTTCTTTGTAGACAAACTTCTCCACTTCGTCATCAATGCGTAACAACCTCAAGATCCTATGACAACGAAGGTGCTTCTCCTTAAGTGAATAGCTCAGCAGGCTGAACTGGCCAATCTTGTCAGACCATCGCCGCCGTTTTCGAAGTGGATGTAACCAATTAATGATGTTCAAGATGAAAAAGAATCGATCTTGCTTAATTAGCCAACAGGTGACTTTATCGGAGAATAGATGGACCAGCAACGCGTACAACTCGAGTACAAAAGCTACTCCAAGCAATGCGAAAGTTATGCATTTGTCAATCTTGTCGTAAGAAGCACTGTTGCCAAAGACAGCGAAAACAATGACGGCGATGCTGGTGAGAGATAAGCTGATGACCCGACTTGCAAATCCCCACAGGGTCTGGAACACCATCGCCTTTGTAAACAGTAGATCGTAAATGAATCCCAGTTCTATACTAATGATATTTAAAACGGAATTACAATAAGTGTCTTTGAGTGCCCTCTTGCTGGAATTGCTGTCATCTTCGCTTAGCAGCAGATCAGTAAATGCTGGCCGAAAAATATCGATCAAGCCTCTCGCGAGGAGTATTTCTGCCTGGCTGCGCTTGTACAGCTCCGCCCGTGGGAGATCCCCACCTACAGGCTTCAAAATCGCGACTACTTCAGCTTCCTTGAGTTGTTTCTCATCTGGTACTTGCGAAATCTTATGTGGTCGCTCAGGGGTCGAGTCACGAAATTGTTCGCTGCTCGCAGCCCAAAGGACCGCAACCCGCTCACCGTATTTGATTAGGCCACAGATCAGGATGACTACATAGAGCCAAGAAAGATAGGAACCAGTCCATGACAGGAACAAGATATAAAAGGTAGCCACTGACTGGGTAACCAGTGAAAGGCAGTGTCTGAGCCAGAGCTCATTATCTTCCAGGGAATTTGCTGTGATGGTATCCGGACCGCCTAGGTGCATCAGCAGAAACGGGGCCCAAAAGGCCCTCAACTCGGACGTGGGGTTAATGCTGCTGCCACCGTCGACTCCCAACAGCTGGAGTTCCCCTGGCGTGATGCCAAGGGCATATATAGCTACCGCGTCGGCCGACAAGTAAGCCGACCAAACCACGATCCTGATCCAATAATGAGATATTTGTTTCCGGCGATTACCCAGAACGATAAGTATTACTTGAATGGCGAGGCTCAACGAAACTAGTATCCTCAGCTCCCAATTATCCATCAGGTCCTTCAACCTCGGAGAAAGGATCTCCATCATTCTTCTCTTCTCGGCAAGTGCCAAACTGGTAATAACTGCAATGTCCATATCCATTGCAAACGGTGAGACCAAATCATTTTGAAATTATAGGCAAAAAAAGAAATTCATCTGGAAATGAAGACGACGTTTCAATGTATTATTGACATGTGTACTTACCAAGAGGCAACATAGTTGGGTACTGACGTTGTTCCTTGAGGAGGCTTCCTTAGACTCGTGAGTTCTCGTACCGAGTGTGACAGGGACAGAACTGGGAGGTTAATGTCAGTCTGTTTCCTCGTAAAAATGTCGTTGCTACTTGTTTAGAACTACTAGAGCAGAGAGCAAATCCACCCCAATCAGCAATCACAATTGACAAGCTTAATTAATCATGGGAACCTTTGTAAGGTTTATTTAACTTAATCATGTCCAATTACCGACAAATAAGGACATATCATAATATATGATTGATGACCGGAGAAAAATCCAAATATATAATAACAATGTTTTGATTTACAGTATGCATAAAAGTCGTTTTTATCTCTACTATGTAATCTTTTTATAAACTTATTTTAATAATACTTATCTTTTTCTGAATTCTTTCGTAAGTATCAACAAATTTTTAAGTCAACTCCAATCCCTGATCCTAAAAACTGCACACTTTTTGACTAGCCATTATCACGTCATTTTTTTTTTTTCCAAGTACTATTGGGCCGTTGGGTAATGAAAAAGAAATCAAACCTAATTATCTTATAAAAAGAGGCTAGTATTTATATTGTTAAATTTTATGGCCTTATCGTATTGACGGGAAAGATAATAAATCAAGTGTTTCAATCTCGTTTGCGTTTTTCATATCTGCATCTACAAACAAAACATTATTGGTTAGGAATCAAGAATAAATCATACCATGAATACAATATAAAACCCCAACTAGACCAAATTTTGGTAACAATTTTCTCTCTAATCAAGAAAACTATTTTATCTTGAAAAAGAAAAAATACAAAAAAAATACTCTGTTGTCGATTCTGATCAATTAGATATTAACTTTATTTGTTGACCTAGCTGCGTTCCTTAGTTTTAGAATAGTCTATATGTTTATTCTTTGCTTTCATGGAGCAATTTTTTTGTCGTTTCTTTCAATTCTACGTGTAGGCATAATCAATTTTTATTTTATCGTCAGTTTTTCTAATTCGTACACCTAAGACAAGCTTTCGTTGCTTGTTAGTTCAATGACCATTGTTACACGTGTTAGTGGAAAAGTGCAAGTAAACTTGTATAGAGACACATACTAGCGAAATGATTTTATAATTATTCCTGTTTATTATGTCTTTTTAGTTTGGAAGTAGTCAAAAAAGGCAAGTAAACTTGTATAGAGACACATGTTAGCGAAATGAACTTATTGTTATTCATGTTTATTGTGTCTTATTAGTTTGGAAGATTTGATATTTTGGGGTTCTTCATTTTCATTCGCGATGCCTCAAAATCTTGTTTTTTTGTTCTTTTTAGTATATTATCAACCATATGTTTAAAAACTGAATAAATAATATGATGTCTAAAAAATCTAAATGATCTTAATCATTAATTTGTTAATTAAGAAAAATCAAGAGAAGAGTAAATATAGAGGATCTACACCCAAATAATATTGGTTGTCCCTACAAACTTTTAAAATTGTGTAAACATCCTGGCTATTAAACCTTCAATACTTACCTCCTAACCTATGAGGCTAGCAACAATCACCTTTAAAACTTTCAAAATTACATTCAATACATTGTCCCTATCGAGTCATATTCTTATGTATTTTATGAGTTATGACAATATTAATTTAGTATGAAACCTAAAAACCCCAATATAATAATATGGAATTATAACGAGATTATCCATTTATCTATTTATCACCTTCCTCATATAATTGATGTATTTGTAATACATTATTGTGTTCCTTGTATAATTGATCTCTTATCATACTCAGGACATATCTTCAATATAAATCACTCCAAATATATTTTATCTATTTCTTATTTCTTTCTTCGAGTGTAACACACATCTACCAATTGTAAAAAAAAAAAAAAAATTATATAAGTATGAATCAAACGAAATTAGTTACATATATAACAATGTTAAATCACGCCTATAAAATGCAATAGATAAGCTATGCTTTAATGAATTGGGTACTATTAATAAGCCATTTTGGGTTCAAGCTTCTAAGGCCCAGACTAGGTATTTTGGCCTACTTACGTACCCTAAAATACTTTCCTAACATGAAATGCCTAGTCTCTTCCAATGACTAATTCAGTACCCCCTTGCAAACTTAGAACTAACCATGCAACCTACTTGGGATCCTTTGAGCACCTCCCCATGTTCGATCTACCCTTAAGCTGGAACAACCTGCTTGGGCCACCCCAAACACCACGTCATTCCTGACCACCTCATGGTCCTCAAAAACCTTAGGTTAACTCCTTAAGTTAGGGCAAGCTCATCCTCCTCCCCTCCCCTATACCTACCTTCCCCCTCCCCCACCCCC